>CAMUPN010000007.1:0-241207 GCA_947093115.1 Brenthis daphne | reverse complement strand
TTGCGTAATTTCTACTCCTTCCTATAATCTATTCCTATAGATCCATTTATGTTTTTGTTAATCAACAAAGATAGTGAATTAAATAACGGTCGATACAGAAAAACATTCGACATATTCGCAAAATTCGACTAACAAATTTATTATAAACCACTCACTAGGCAAATTTGGTCAGTTGAATGTAGCATTGGCAAAGATAATACCTATTTTTAGTAAATATGGAAGCAAATGTAAAGAATCAATTAATTAAGTCAATTGAAACTATTAAAAAGAAAGCAAAAAAAATGCGAGAAGAAGAAGATGATTTAGAAATAAAACGATGCAAACTTTTCAAATCTATAACTGATCCATTAGATCCATGATTTAACAGATTTATTTTCTCCTTCATCCAATGTTAAAACTGAAAACATTGAAAACGATAATAAAAATTATCTAACGCCAAAATTTAAAATTTCTTGCGAAAATTCTAAAAATATTGAAGAAATCCGTACTCCCTCACCAATGCCAGTACGTAAAAATTTAAATATTCCTTTCGGTGTGCGAAATGAAAATAGTACACTGATGATTGGAAATTCCAAAGTTGAGTTTTTAGACGCCAAAGATACTCATAATAATAATATGATGGCAAAAATAGGAAGAAACAGCTATGAAGTGACCCCAGGATTAGCAGAATTATTATTTCAGAGTAAACCAGATTTAACAGTGGTATCTGAGCAAGACAAATTAGTCTATAAGGATATTTTATGTAACACTTGCGCGCACAAAAGAGACTACAACCCTTTAAATCAGATAAAAGGTGATAAAGGACTCAAATAACTAAAATCGTGAAACCACTATTTTCTGAAATTGAATTGAATACCAAGGAATCAAAACAAGGCGGTTTTATGCCAACTCTGAAAAAATACTGTAAAAATACAAATTTTGTATATTGGGATGACTTAAAATGTCAGTCTTGGTCTGAAAATGAAACTTTAAAATGTATATCTGATTTGAGTTTATCTTTGGGTAAAAGGTATTGGAATAATAAAAAGAAGCCTTTATTAAGCGTTACATATCTGGAAACAAAAAATGAAAATGTCAGCTCATCTAGCACTTCAGAGATGTTTAATTTAGATACATGGATGTCAAATATTAATATTAAAAATGTATGCAACTCCAAATTAAAGTGTATAAAAAGTTTTAAAAATAGTTACGATATTAATATATTAAGACAAGAAATTATACAGGAAATACATAATAATTATTTTGGGTGGTATTGTCTGTATACTGATGGATCTAAAGATAAAACAAACGTTGGCTGTTCTTTGTACGATCCAAATTGTAATGTTAATAAAATGTTTAAAATAACTGCTAATACATCAATAATGACTACAAAATTTTACATGAATTAACTAAAATACAATCTATCGGAAAGTCTTTAAAATTGCAATGGATTCCCTCTCACATTGGACTAACGGGAAACGAGGAGGCTGATATTCTTGCAAAACAAGCTCCTCTCGTAGGGACAGTTATAAATTTAAGACCAAATTATTCTGATTTTTTAGTTAAATATAAACAAGAATGTGTAAACCGCTTTAAAGAGTACCTTGACGAAAGATCAAAACTTAAGGGAATATCGTATAAGACTATACAAAGTGAGCCTCCTCGTATCCCGTGGTTCTGCGACTCAGGGTTGACGCGTCAACAAATTGTTATGGCTCTTAGGCTGCGTTCGGGACACGTTCCACTTAACAGATTTATGTTTCTAATGAAAAAATCTAATTCTCCAAATTGTAATTTATGCGGTGTAGAGGAAGATGTACATCATTTCTTAGTGGAATGTGTTCGTAACGCGGATAGGAGACAGGAGTTGATGCGCCGTTTTAACGTTTGCTGGAATGATGTGGGAGTTTTTCAAAGCGCACTGTCTAAACCTAACTCAGAGATAGCCAAAACTGTATATCAATTTAAGTTAAAATAAGTTATAATTAGAGGTACTAGTATTATTAGTGGTATACATGTCTTAAGGGAACGATGGGACTGACATTTAGCTTTGTTGCTAAGAAGTCCCTAAATAAAAATAGATTAAAAAAAAAAACAACAACATTGTGTATCGGAAAAGGATTATTTATTAAACCCTATGGTGATGGTTTAGGAATATATACAAAGAAGGAAAAAAACTGATTCGGCGGCTACCTAATCGTGCTCTAAGTAACATTGATATTTTAAAGATTTCTAAAAATATTCCTCATTTTAGAAGTGTATTCATGAGAAATGAATTGCCACAACATCCATTTAAAAAAGAGTGTGGTATAATTAACCTAGATAGTTCTCAAAATCCTGGAACGCATTGGGTAGCCTATGCAAAGATAAATAATTACATTGAATATTTTGACAGCTATGGCGATTTAAAACCACCAAAAGAATTCGTTAAGTATGTGGGATCGAAAATTAATTATAATTACAATAATTATCAAGGATTTAACTCTTTTAACTGCGGCCATCTTTGTATCAAATTTCTAATGAAATTCTGGAAGAAAGTAGCAAATAAATAGTTAATGCAATAAAATAAAAGATCAGTCATCCATTATGTCTGTTACACTAACTATTGTGGGTAATGAATCTATTATAGAATCAAATTATAACCCTCCTCTTATTTTGGAAGACGAATATGAGTGTGGCTTAGTATATTTTTCTGCATTTAATTCGATTCCAAATGTGGACTATACTAATAATGTTTTTGAATATGGAGAAGATAAAAAAAGAATTCTTATCCCACCGGGCGCTTACGATTTACAAGATTTATATGAATACCTAAAAGAAAGAGTTAAAAATTGTGAATTACAAATAAAATCTAATATCAACACATTGACTTGTTCATTGTACTGTACGGAAACTTTAAACTTTGATTCGGAAAATAGTATTGGGCCTATGCTGGGGTTTTTAAGCAAAAAATTAGAAGCAAATAAATGGCATGAATCAACAGCATCTGTGAACATTCTACCAGTGTCTGTCGTAAGAATCGAATGTAATTTAGTGCAAAGTTCGTACACTAATGGTTTTCCTTCACATATTATTTATGAGTTTGTGCCAAACATTCCACCTAGTCATAGATTTATAGAATCTCCAAATAATGTGATATATTTTCCTGTTCAAAAAATAATAATTTCATCAATTACAATAAAAAATTTGTATTTGAAAGGCAATTATATAAATTTTAGAGGTGAAACTATTGTCCTGCGTCTTCATTTGAAAAAATCAAAATGATAGTATTTTTCAAAAGTAATAATTATAAAGAGAACAAACCTACAATTAAGAAACCTATTACTAAGGGCACTGTTAAACAAAGTAGACGTGTGCGAGTATATAAAAAAATTAATCGGAGTAATAAACAATTTCTTAAGACCCTCGGCTTTAAAGTATGAGTCTCCTTCAAATCAACAATTTACCTGAATTCGATAACTCTATCGAGAGTTATGAGATTCATACATATAATCCATACAATAATAGTTTCAATGAAAATGATGAAATTCGGATACCTATTCACCAGCAAGATATTTACGTGTTACCATCAGCTAGTTCCATTTACATCGAAGGAAACATTTCAGTGACTCATAAAGATCAAGCTGGCAAGATTCAGAAAAAAAGTGTTGACTTCAGTAATAATGCAATTGCATTTCTTTTCCAAGACATCCGATATGAAATTAATGGTGTTGAAATCGATCGTATTCGAAATGTTGGAATTACTTCAACAATAAAGTCTTTCATTTCAATGAATAGCGGTGACAGTAAAGCAGCTGCTATGTGGGGTTGGAATTTAGACGGATTCAAAAATCAGAATGTAAATTTTAATGCTTTGATACCCTTGAATAAAATTTAAGGTTTTGCAGAAGATTACAATAAAATAATAATTAACTGTAAACATGAACTCATACTTATTAGAAGCAGCACTAACATAAATAGCGTTGTCATGGGTAACGATGATATTGTAGACATCGATATACAAAGAATTCAGTGGCGAGTGCCTCATATTAAAGTATCAGACCAGCAAAGATTAATACTTCTAAAGAAGTTAGAGAAAGATAACGCAATACAAATAGCATTTAGAAATTGGGATTTATATGAATATCCGCTACTGCCAAAAACTACGAAACATTCATGGGCGTTAAAGACAGCCTCTCAATTAGAAAAACCTCGATATGTTATATTTGGTTTGCAAACTAATAGAAAGAACATCAAAAACAAAGACAGTACAATATTCGATCATTGTACTCTAACAAATGTTACATTATTTTTAAATTCTCACTATTATCCGTATGATGCTTTAAATCTCAAGTTTGATGAAAATAAATATAGTATATTATATGACATGTATGCTAAGTTTCGTCAGTCGTTTTATAACCTTCCTATTGATCCGTTGCTCGATCTGCATACATTTAAAGAAAGAGCACCTTTATTTGTAATAGACTGCTCCAGACAAAGCGAAAATTTAAAAACTGGTTCAGTTGATGTTCGTCTGGAAATTGAAACGTCGCAGGAAATTCCAAGCAATACTAGCGCTTACTGTTTAATCATTAACGATCGTCTTGTAGAGTATAGGCCGCTGAGTAATATAGTCCGAAAACTATCATGAAAATTATTGTAGATGTTCAAGGATTTAAAGACGATCAGAATTACTTTCTGCCTAAAGAAATTGCTATGCTGTATAATGATCGAGTTCAAGTTTTGTTAATATTAAACCACCATATTCTTATGTATGTCTTACAGAGACAGAAAAAAAAACAGGTTAATTGGCTTGAAAGGAACAGAAAGATATTATGGCGCGAGGGAATCGTACCTTACGAGAACTACAAATGTCATCTTAAACATATTCTAAAACATAATGATATTTACATCCGAAATAAAGTAAGTAAGTACCTAACTATTTTTACTATTATAATATCCATAATATATTAACTAGTATTATTTATTTAAAGTTCTAACATTTATAATTAAACACTTTTATTTGTGTTGAAATAGGCTTACGTAGAATACTCTTTGATTTTTCATTACTTATTAATTAAACATTAAAGTTTGTCTAACATGTTAACTAACATTATTTATATTATTTCAGGGCCTCTTCATCATTCAATCCGTTTTGCGAAGACGAGGATTCCGAGGCCTTAGCACCGCCGCCAACTACGTCGAAGTCAAAGAGTGAAAAGAAGAAGCGCGAGGCGAGGCGAGGCGAGAAGAAACCGACCAAGAAAAAAGAATTAACTTCTGCCCCAAAAAATCTTTTTTCGAGTTGATCAGACTCAGAAGTCGAGACGCCTCCGACCACACCTACTGTTAAACGAAGAAAAACTTTTTTAGAATCCGAGGTAAGTTGTCAACTTTATTTTTTACCTCCGACTCCGCTCCCATTGAGTTAGGTTTTTCACAATTCCCAATAAGTATTTGTTTTCCCATGATAAAAAATAGACTATTATAATCTCCATGTTCAATTATATTTAATCACAAAATCATCTCGATCCGTGGCTATGTTGAGACGTGGTTGAAGGGCAGCCCAACAAACAAACATTTATAAAATTAGTAGAGATTTTATTTTTAATTTAAAGTTTTCGACGAAATTGCTCTTAACAAGGAGGTTTTATTTGGTATTCTTAGTATGGATATTTTTTAATTAAATATTCAAGCATTCTTTCACACTTAGCTGTTATATGCCACTTTATGGTTTAGGAGAAAGAAAAGGTGTTAAGATTATATATCAATGGATTTACGTTAAGGAAGGCTAAAGAGTATACCTACCTGATAAAAATTTCATCATGATCTGATAATGAGTTTTGAAGATAGACGTCGGAATTGTACTTGTACTTTTAATAATAAAAAAATATTAAAATCGCAAACTTAACTAAAGTGCTTTAATGTTGTATGTCGTAGTGTAAAAAACTTTTTTTAAATTGAATTTTTTTTTACATGACACTAAATTGAACTTTTTACAATTTTCAGGAGGAAAGCAAACCCCTGCGCGCTGAGAAATTAAGAAGTTTCCTAAGTCAGCGCGTCGCGTCGGGTTATACAACTCAATCCGATCCCTCTAAACGAGGAAATTATTTTTTCGAGTTTCGTGTATACAACGCTGACGAAGTAGAGAAGATTCCTGCAACCGAACGCTGGAAACACGCAATTTGCACGTTAAAACTTGCCACTAATTACCAGTCGGCGGTATGGAAATCACTTACTAAATTAATAAGGGATAGTAAGGATGAACTAAAACACATTCAGCCTATTTTATACCCAACGAATGAAAAATAATAATTGTGACAGAAGTTATGTAGAATTTTTTTGGTCATATACGTGTTGTAACCTGCTATATTATATAACAATAAAATTACTAATTCTCATGTTTTCTCTGCAGCTAGCTTATTACTTTTTTCCTTACAGCAAAACCAAAACCATAAAATATAGAACCATAAAACTAGAACCATACAAATTTAGAACCATTCAAATCGAGATACTAGATAATAAGGCACAAAAGGTTTGAGATATATAACCTGTCACTTACATATTTGATACAAAGATGGCCGCAGTTAAAAGAGTTAAATCCTTGATAATTATTGTAATTATAATTAATTTTCGATCCCACATACTTAACGAATTCTTTTGGTGGTTTTAAATCGCCATAGCTATCAAAATATTCAATGTAATTATTTATCTTTGCATAGGCTACCCAATGCGTTCCAGGATTTGAGAACTATCTAGGTTAATTATACCACACTCTTTTTTAAATGGATGTTGTGGCAATTCATTTCTCATGAATACACCTCTAAAATGAGGAATATTTTTAGAAATCTTTAAAATATCAATGTTACTTAGAGCACGATTAGGTAGCCGCCGAATCAGTTTTTTTCCTTCTTTGTATATATTCCTAAACAATCACCATAGGGTTTAATAAATAATCCTTTTCCGATACACAATGTTTCCATTTTTTCGTTATGCCTTTTTTAGTTCTTGAAATTTTTTTTTCATTAATTTAATAGCATTAACTGCTTTTACAATACTAGCAGCACCACCTGCTAAGCTACCAGCAGCAGACAATCCTGCAAATATTGGAATTAATGGCAAAACACCACCTGTCTTTGGTATAGGTATTACACGTGGTATATTAACTGTTGAGTCACTAAGGAGTTTCTTAGCCGCGGCAATAGCTAATTCAATTGCTGCTTTCTTGCATTTAGGTTTTAGTTTATGAATATGCTTATTTGCGGCGGACATCATTTTTTTAAAACTTTTCTTTAAACCTGCACCAGAATTACTCGTTTTCGAAGAATAAGATTTATTTCTCGATTTCATTTTACGCTTAGTCGACTTCTGCTTCTCCATTTTAATAAAAATAACTCTGTCCTGCACCGTTGACAATAAGAGACTAAAAATTATTAATTGAATAAGTGTGTATACAACATTTACTTTGTCTATCCAACTATTTTCACTAGACGGCAGACCCTTTTTTTTTTTTAACGTTGGGAAATGCATTTACGCACGACGTGTGGGACTCACCGGCGTAATACAGCCAGTACTACCCACTAAAACCCAACAAAACCTTCCTCCATCTTAATGGGGCGTCGCAGGATCGTTTACGCATTCAACTACGACGCCCCGACGGCAGGTCTGCCGAACCACAACAGACCACCACAACCATGGGGTTGCTCCACAGTCCACTCTGCTATCAGAGAAGTACCAGGAGCAACCCGCATGGTACACTACCCTCCGAAGAGGGCCACCTCCCACCGCCCACCGAAGTGGGCAACCTCCCTGTGCGTTTCTTAGCTTCGCGCCCGGTTGGATTGCCGGGCACTACTGTGCCCCCCCACCACGACAAGGTGAACGCACGTTGGGGGGGTAGACGGCAGACCCAACCATTTGACATATAACTCATTTCCTTTTCTTTTTAGAACCTTTTCAATAAGATATATGTTAGGACGTTGTGTTTTTTGCAATTCTTCAGTATAGAATGATCCTAATATAGGTCGGTGTCTTGAATCTTTAAGAAGGTAACTAATAGGTCGAGTATTTTGAATCTGAGCTATATTAAAAATTTCATTTGACCAGTTGGGAGTATATCCTTTTTCAAAAGTTCCTTTATATTTGTTTATTCGAACATAATCCAATTTTGAATTTCGAACGTTTCTGTGTTGGCGATGACAGTTGTAATGATCTGTATCTTTCAAGTATTTTATTTTTATTATTTTCATTAACTTCATCTGGAGCTATACCGATTGTTCTATGACGTGTGGAGTTATATTTTTTCATGATGGAGTCAAGGGTTCCACTATTATATTTGTAACTGCCTTGCAAGCTAAATTGTTTGTAAATTTTACTTTTCAATGTTCTTATAAATCTTTCCACTATTGAAGCCTTCTTGGTGGAATAAGTTGAGTAATGATTTATACCGTATTTTTTTAATAGTTTTTTTGAAATAACTATTATAAAATCCGGTACCTAAATCAGTTTGCAGATTTTTGGGAGCACGACCTTGTTTTAGTAACTTACTAAAAGCTGCAGTCACAGTTTCTTTATTTTTATATTTCAAAGGAAATATGCCCAAGCATACTTTGAGAAAGCATCAATGACTGTTAGGATGTATTTATAACACGAATTGTCTTTTGAGAATGATTGCATATCAATTAAATCGGCATGCCATACATCATCAATGTCTTTAAGTATAACATGTCTTCGAGGAAAATTTTTTCTTACATTTTTATGAATTTCATTAACAACACTATCTTTGCTCATTTTTTAAATTTACGACTTATAGAATCTATACTTTTTTTGACACTGTTTATTTCTGAATTTAATTGTAACAATGCTTGCTCGACTGATTTCAATCTTGCGAATTTCTCATCTATGATTTTGTCGACGTACAGCTTAGTGGCACAATCATTTGAGTCTATAGGTATTGGGTTATGGACTTAAATGAAACAAAACACTTCACTTTTAGATAGACTTTATATATTTGAACTTTATAATTAACACTAGGAAGGTATCACACAACCGAATATTTACACTTTAAGAGACAGACGTTAACAGAACAGAAATAGCAAAGTTACGCAGATTAAATACGCTTAGCCAATATTAGTCATAACAACTACTTATTTAATTAAGATTAATTTTTGAATATTAAATTGAAGTTAATAATACCAACACGCCCCCTCAAAAATTAATCGGTAACATATTATTTACATATAAGATCATAGAAACCTTCCTAATGCTTCCCTGGGAGTACTAAAATCATTATGGTCCAACATTTGTTGCTAAGGGCCAGGAAAACCCAGGAAAACCTGACCAGACCACAATCACAAAGAAAAAATATTAATTACAAAGACAACATATGTAAAATTAGTTAACAATTTGTAAATATAAAAAAACAAAAATATAATGGTTATTCTAAACCCATATTCAACCTTAATTGTTGAAAGGCAACTGCTGGAAGTGGCTTAGTCAGTGCATCTGCTAATTGGTGATCTGTTGGAATATAATTTAATTTTATTATATTTCTTTCAATCTGTTCCCTAGAAAAATGGTATTTTATATCAATATGTTTTGATCGTTTATGATTACTTGGATTACTGGCAATACTAATACACCCATTATTATCTTCATAAATTGCTATGGGTTTTGTAATACATAAATTAATACTTGTGGCTAGAGACTTAAGCCATAACGCCTCTTTAACAGCTTCATACAAAGCCATATATTCAGCTTCGGTAGAAGAAGCTGCTACAGATGCTTGCCTCTTTGTATTCCAAGTAATTGTACACTGTTGAAATAACTTAAACAAGTAACCCGTAGTGCTTTTTCTATCACTATTATCACTACCACCCCAATCAGAATCTACATATCCACTTAATATATTATCATAGTCACTAGACTTTCGGTAAGTTAATTTTAAATTAATTGTGCCTTATAAGTATCTTAGTACTCTTTTTAGACACTTCCACAATTCTTTATTATTTTTATTAGTATATCTACTTAATATATTAACACATGTACTTAGATCAGGACGAGTACATAACATGAGATACATTAAGTTGCCCACAAGACTTCTACATGGTGCATTATAAGTGTCCTCTGATTGTAGCGCTTCATAATTTACTTTAGTTTCTAAAGGTGTACTTATAGGCTTACAATCTTGCATATTAAATTTATTTAAAATAAATTTAATATAAGAACTCTGATCTAAAGTTATTATATTGTTGTGGTGCCTGGTGACTTTAATACCAAGAAATAATTTAATTTGTTGCAAATCAGTCATTTGAAATCTTTTCATTAAATAACTTTTTATTTCATTCAGTATGTTAATATCACCACAAGCTATTGCTACATAATCAACATACAATACTAAATAAACATTTTTACTCACATTACCATTATTTAAAATATATATACACCTATCAACTGACGAATTTTGAAATTTTTTTTCTTTTAGCACCTGTTCAAAAACTTCAAACCAACATCTAGCTGCTTGTTTCAATCCGTACAATGCTTTGTTTAATTTACACACATAGTTATTGTTACTTACTATACCTTCAGGTACTTTCATATAAACTTCCTCATTTAAGTTACCATTTAAAAATGCTGTTTTTACGTCTAAGTGGTGAATTAACAAATTAAATTGGTTAGCAAAGGCAACAATAAACCTAAAGCTAGCTATTCTTGCAACCGGTGCAAAGGTTTCATTATAATCACATAGATATTGTTGATTGAATCCTCTGGCAACTAAACGGGCTTTGTACCTTATGGGTTTTCCGAATTCATCATTTTTTATATTAAAAACCCATTTGCAATCTATAATACTTTTGTCTTTTGGTTTTGGAACTAACGTCCAAGTTTTATTGATTAAAAGTGATTTTATTTCATCTTGAATTGCATTTTCCCATAATGTTCTGTCAGGATGAGATTTTATTTCATTATAGGAATTTGGTATATTACATAAGAATTGAGCATACATTAAATAATCATTATCAGTTTCATCATAACAAATTGGGTGTTTGCTTTTTAATCTATCACTCCTCCTAAGTTCAACTATACTATAAGTATTTTGGTTAAGATTGCTATCTAATTGTGAAGTTAAATTATCATCACTTATTTTGCGAAATTTTGTGGGACTGTTACTTATACGTATGACGACACGTTTGGCTCAGTTTGTTGTAACCCTGCTTGCTGTGCCAGCGGTCGCGGGTTCGAGTCCCGCTGGGGGTATTCATTTGTGTGATGAGCACGAATGTTTGTACTCCAGTCATGGGTGTTTATATTTATAATATTTATGTATTTAAAATTATATATATTGTAAGGTAGTTTGAAATTTGTGCGCCGTCAACGTTAAAGAGTGGGGTCTACAGAATAGTATTTAAAAATGTGTCGTTACCTATTGAGGCACAGTTATTCATATTTTTCTCATGTGAGTGGTTATTATGTCAAAATTGTGATTGAATATTAAAATAAATAGTTTGTGTTGAAAAGTGTTTCTCTCTGAGCATTTCCTTTTAGCTCAGAAGTGAGATGAACTATTGCCCACAAGATCGAAGTTATTATAACAAGTGACTTATTACTGCCGTTGTTATTTTCATTGAGTTTAACGTATTTTACTGTGAGTGTGTTTTAAATAATGGGGCGTCATAAAAAAGATAAAGACCGTGAATCTCGATTGCGTCGAAAGTTATTAAAAGCAGTGGAAAAACAAAAATTAACAAATAGGTTAGATGCACTAGAACGAGAATTAATAAAATACCAAGATACGCGTCATATTAGTAGTGAGTCATGTGTAAGTGATGAAGTGAATTTAGTGAACAATCCTGTTTTGCGTTCAGTTGTTATCGCTCGTGAATCTGATGTCCCGTTGATATCGAACGAGTCTCCGCGTTGTGTGTCGGTCTGTGAGGGGCCACCTACAACTGCCGCCACGGCGGGACCGGCTGTGGCTGGAATTTCCACAATCCCGCCCATGGCTCCACCGTTCCTTACCGAGGCTCCAGTGCCTCTGGTAAGGACACAGTCAGTACAACCAGGCCCTACTTTGGAACAAGGGCACATGGTGGAACCTCTATCTTACGCTCCACATTATGCGGTAGGTGCTACGCCATCAAGCAACAAAGAAGCATTATCAGGTATGCCAAGTACTGATAATTTATTAATACAACCATCCTGCTCCCCGGTAGTAAGATATGTGGGTCGGAATGATCCGTTACCCGAATTCGACCCTCAAATGTCAATGATTACAATGGAACAGTGGATTAGAAAAATAGAAGGTTTATCTAACATGTACGGTTGGGATGAAAAAAACGATAATATTTAATTGTACATCAAAATTGAAAGGTTATGCCCGTCAGTGGTATGATCAATTGAGTGACTTAAATTTAAATTGGAACGAATGGAAAATACGACTATTAACGGCTTTTCCTTCCAACCGTAGTAAATTAAATATGTTACGTGATTTGGTAAATGTAGTTAGACGACCCGAACAGGATTATTTGCAATTTTATTATGATAAGTTAGCTTTAGGTAATGCGTGTGGTATACCTGAAAGTTTGATAATAGAAGCTATCGTAGGAACAATTGGCAATGATCTTATAGAAGTTGGGGCAATATCAGCCAGTTGTCGTGACTCATCATCGTTATTAAGATATTTGTCATCATTTGCACATCCATTAGTAATAGATCGTAATAAAAAAATAATAAATTATGAAAAACAAAATAAAATGTAATATATGTCAAATGCGTGGTCATATTGCAGCAAAATGTAAAAATAAATTGGGTCATAGTAGTAAATTTAATTTATTGTGTTCCTTTTGCAATAAACGTGGTCATACTGAAAAAGATTGTTATACAAAAAATAAAAAATGCAGTTACTGTGGTAAAAATGGTCATATTAAGGATGAGTGTCTTAAATTAAATAATCGTAATGCAAATAATGAAAATAATAAATCTAATAAAACCCAACAAGCTGTTCGCGTAATTAAAGATATATCGGGTAGTTCAAAATATTATATGCAGATAAAAATTAACAATAAGCAAACTTCAGCCTTTATCGATTTTGGTAGTACGTGTAATACAATAAATGAAACAGTTTGTAAGGAATTAAATTTAGATTTTTATACTTGTACGCGTAATATCGTTATAAGAGGTTTCGGAGGCTCAAAGATAACACCAATTGGCGAGGTTGTAGTAAATGTTAATGTTGATGAAGCCGTTTGTGAAACAAAGGCTTACATTGTTCCTGACATTGCTCAGGACATTGGTGTTATTATCGGGCAACCTTTTACGGAATATCCAAATGTTTACGTGATTAAAACTCCTACATCATTAAAAATTTACAACGCAAATATTTTAACCGAATTACCGAACATACATGAAACAGCAGATCGCATTAGACTCGTGACCGATGAAACTGTCGTTTTACAACCCGGTGTTAATAAAATTGTAGTATCATGTTTACAACCGATTTTTGATTCTGTTTTGATAAATAATACGGAACATAACACTCCGCGTGCTGAATGTATCATTTCAACTTGTGAAAACGATATGATACAGGGTAAAACTTTTTTAAAAGTTTTTAATAAGACTAACGATTTCTTTAGCATACCCGAAGGACATTGTTAATATAAAATAAAATTAAAGGAGTCTCAGGACTTCTCATAGCCATTAAGAAGGCTAATTTTTACCGGTCATTAAGAAGACCGAGTTTTACCAGTCTTTAAGAAGACTGAATTCCACCTGTCTTTAAGAAGACAGAGTTCTAGCAGTCATTAAGAAGACTGACTTTCGTCATTAATGAGACTTGAGTATTATTAGTCATTAAGAAGACTCAGGCTTACTAGCCATTAGCACTGCTGAATCATTCCAGTCACTGGGAAGACATTTTATTAAAGCCATTAAGACGGCTCTTCGTGTATGTGTATGGCTAAAAGTAATCTTCATCGATAGTGCGTTATCCATACGACGAGCTGCGCGGATCGCACAGCAGAATCAGGAAGGCCGACTGTAAGGTAGTTTGAAATTTGTGCGCCGTCAACGTTAAAGAGTGGGGTCTACAGAATAGTATTTAAAAATGTGTCGTTACCTATTGAGGCACAGTTATTCATATTTTTCTCATGTGAGTGGTTATTATGTCAAAATTGTGATTGAATATTAAAATAAATAGTTTGTGTTGAAAAGTGTTTCTCTCTGAGCATTTCCTTTTAATATGTAGTGTATCAACTATCTGGTATCCATAACACAGGCCTCGTAGCTTACCATGGAACTCGATGGTAGTGTGTTGATGTCCCAACATATTTATTTATTATTTATTTTATTTATTTATAACATCAGATTTATCAGTATCTGATTTAGAGCTACTAGGCTCCTGAGACTTAAATGACACTGATTTAGATGCATCAGTTTTATTATAGGAATATTCAATATTATTCCTTTCAGGCTTTAAGACGGGCCTGGTTTGCATGATAGTTGTCTCATCAATAATAACATCCCTTACTATAACATATTTTTCGCATTCTACATTCCACACTCTATACCCATTTGGTTCATAGCCCACCAGTATTCCTTTCCAAGACTTTTCATCAAATTTTGACGTACTGGTTTTATTGTGGACATATACAGTAGAACCAAAAACTTTTAAATATTTTATACTAGGTTTCCTATTATGCCATAGCTCGAATGGTGTTTGAGAGACTTTTAAAGCTTTAGTCGGTGTTATAATAATTAAATAAACGGCAGTTAAAACTGCATCACCCCAAAAAACTTTATCTAATTTAGCACCATTTAATATAGTACGAGCCTTTTCAGTTATAGTTCTAACCATTCTTTCTGAAACACCATTCTGCTGTGGGGTTCCTGGTACAGTTAAATGGTAAGTAATCCCTTTTTCAATACAAAAATTTTTCATTTCAGTAGATAAATACTCCCTACCGTTATCACTATAAAGATTAACTAATTTACAATTAAACTTCGCTTCACTTTTCGCAAGAAAATCTTTGAAAACTGAAAATACATCTGATTTATATGTTATGAGGTACGTAACACAATAATGAGTAAATTGATCAACAAATAATACGAAATAATTTTTGTTGTTAAGAGTAGTAGGAGTGATAGGCCCACAGACATCCGTATGAACTATGAATAATGGTCGATCAACATAATTTTTATCCTTAACCTTATTAAATGACAACCGTGTTTGTTTTCCGTTAATACAAGCCTCACACAAGCTATCACTAGGAATTATAGATTCTATTAGATTTATGTCATCAACAATATTATTATTCTTTAATTTAAAAAAAATATTTTTACTAATATGGCCTAAACGTTGATGCCATAATTCATAAGTATTTTTACTGTTACGCAATTGTGAAACAGATTGACAAATGTTAGGTATTCTAAATTCTATAGCAATTAAGTTGTTCATACGCTTACCTCGTATTATGGTTTTTCCATCCTTGAGTATTTGGGCACCTCCTTGATCAAAGATCACCGTCATTCCAGCTCGTTGTATCTTCGAAACGGATAATAAATTGTACGGGACTTCTGGGCAGAAGAGTACATCCTCCAAAACCCCTTGAACATCCATGTCGCTTATAACGTTAATACTTCCTCGCTTAGTAGCTGAAATAAATTGATTGTGTTTAGCAACAGATAATTTGACAGGTGTTTGTAAATTAGTATATTTAATGAAAAGATCATCCCTGTTAATGATGTGATCTGATGCTCCCGAGTCTAGTAAAAATATTAACTCATTTTCTTGCACATTTTGTCCTAAAAATTGTTGTTTAATCATAAATGCAAATCCAGAAGAATTATTTAGTTGTGATGTCGATTCTGGAGACAATTCAACTGCCTGCACTGTTCTTGTCTTTTTCTGTTGATTCAGCCTTTTAAAATAATAACAATCTTTCTTCATATGTCCTTTTCGTCCACAATGGTGACATTTTTCAATATATGATTTCGTCCTTTTATTGATTTTATTGTTTTGTTGATAATAATTATTTAACGGTTTTTGATTACCAAATTTTCTTCTTTTATAACTGTCGTTTTTGTTTTCTATTTGTAAAATCTTTTTACTGGTATCACAACTTTCATTCTTTAGTTTTACTTCATGATCCAACAGTCTAGTTCTGACAAAAGATAAGGTTAAATTGTCTTCAGATAAAGTTTCTATAGCAGTTATAACACCATCGTAGGTATTTGGAAGTGTAAGTAATAAATGTGACACTTTATCGGTTTCTTCTAACTTAGCTCCCGCTGCCATTAATTCCGTTATTAAATCATCGAAAATCATAAAATGTCTTATTAATGGTGTATCACCCTGTAATTTCAACCCCAATAATTTCTTTCGTAATGCTAGTTGCGTAGCAAGACTTTTACGTTCATATATTGCATCAAGACTGCTTAGAATTTGTCGAGCTGAGCTGTCTTCTTTAGCGAAACAAAGAAATGAATCGGAAAGATATTCAACTATAATACTCTTCGCTATTCGATTACTATTCTCCCAATCCTTGCACAATATAATTGGCGGTTCTTGATCAATCACTTTTAAAACGTCCATTTCGTTAAGTAGTGCACGTATTCGAAATTTCCATACACTATATTTTCTCCGTTAAACGGTGCAATGTTCCTTTTTATCTTTAAATTTTCCATCGTTTATAAATGCATATTTTTTTTTATGAAGGTATTTCAATATCGCGTTATATCACTTTTAAATAGTCTTTTAACATATTGAAGCCTCTGGGCCCATAACCTATTGGGTTATGGACTTAAATGAAACAAAACACTTCACTTTTAGATAGACTTTATATATTTGAACTTTATAATTAACACTAGGAAGGTATCACACAACCGAATATTTACACTTTAAGAGACAGACGTTAACAGAACAGAAATAGCAAAGTTACGCAGATTAAATACGCTTAGCCAATATTAGTCATAACAACTACTTATTTAATTAAGATTGATTTTTGAATATTAAATTGAAGTTAATAATACCAACAATAGGTGTACCCAAATGCTTAATAATTTTATGTTGAGCATCAAATATATTTTCTAAGTCAAAATTAACCATTTTTAATTTTTTGTGCACATGATGACCAAACTTGTTGACATTCATGTTCAACAGTGTTAAAAGAACTAGTCTAGATAGTTAACAAATCGTTATTTTATATATTTTATTTAATAATGCCAGCTTCCTTTAGCTCTTCGATAATTGATATGATCTCATTGTCATGACTAGTGTTGCCAGCATCTTTTGAAGCGATTAAAATTTTCAATCTATCTACTAATTCATTGGGATCATCCCAATATACAAAATTTGTATTTTTACAGTATTTTTTCAGAGTTGGCATAAAACCGCCTTGTTTTGATTCCTTGGTATTCAATTCAATTTCAGAAAATAGTGGTTTCACGATTTTAGTGCATTTAAGTCCTTTATCACCTTTTATCTTATTTAAAGGGTTGTAGTCTCTTTTGTGCGCGCAAGTGTTACATAAAATATCCTTATAGACTAATTTGTCTTGCTCAGATACCACTGTTAAATCTGGTTTACTCGGAAATAATAATTCTGCTAATCCTGGGGTCACTTCATAGCTGTTTCTTCCTATTTTTGCCATCATATTATTATTATGAGTATCTTTGGCGTCTAAAAACTCAACTTTGGAATTTCCAATCATCAGTGTACTATTTTCATTTCGCACACCGAAAGGAATATTTAAATTTTTACGTACTGGCATTGGTGAGGGAGTACGGATTTCTTCAATATTTTTAGAATTTTCGCAAGAAATTTTAAATTTTGGCGTTAGATAATTTTTATTATCGTTTTCAATGTTTACATCTACTGGTCTGTTATCTTTGTTTTTTTTTTTAATCTATTTTTATTTAGGGACTTCTTAGCAACAAAGCTAAATGTCAGTCCCATTGTTCCCTTAAGACACTAATACACTAATAATACTAGTACCTCTAATTATAACTTATTTTAACTTAAATTGATATACAGTTTTGGCTATCTCTGAGTTAGGTTTAGACAGTGCGCTTTGAAAAACTCCCACATCATTCCAGCAAACGTTAAAACGGCGCATCAACTCCTGTCTCCTATCCGCGTTACGAACACATTCCACTAAGAAATGATGTACATCTTCCTCTACACCGCATAAATTACAATTTGGAGAATTAGATTTTTTCATTAGAAACATAAATCTGTTAAGTGGAACGTGTCCCGAACGCAGCCTAAGAGCCATAACAATTTGTTGACGCGTCAACCCTGAGTCGCAGAACCACGGGATACGAGGAGGCTCACTTTGTATAGTCTTATACCATATTCCCTTAAGTTTTGATCTTTCGTCAAGGTACTCTTTAAAGCGGTTTACACATTCTTGTTTATATTTAACTAAAAAATCAGAATAATTTGGTCTTAAATTTATAACTGTCCCTACAAGAGGAGCTTGTTTTGCAAGAATATCAGCCTCCTCGTTTCCCGTTAGTCCAATGTGAGAGGGAATCCATTGCAATTTTAAAGACTTTCCGATAGATTGTATTTTAGTTAATTCATGTAAAATTTTGTAGGCTACAGATACTCCCCTTGTTCCTCTTACGCAACTTATAAGATGCAGTATAGCACTTTCGCTGTCTGTAAAAATCACAATGTTATCTCTATACACATCTCTAGAATAACGTAAAGCCTCCAAAATAGCAACAAGATCCACAGTCATTATTGATGTATTAGCAGTTATTTTAAACATTTTATTAACATTACAATTTGGATCGTACAAAGAACAGCCAACGTTTGTTTTATCTTTAGATCCATCAGTATACAGACAATACCACCCAAAATAATTATTATGTATTTCCTGTATAATTTCTTGTCTTAATATATTAATATCGTAACTATTTTTAGATCTTTTTATACACTTTAATTTGGAGTTGCATACATTTTTAATATTAATATTTGACATCCATGTATCTAAATTAAACATCTCTGAAGTGCTAGATGAGCTGACATTTTCATTTTTTGTTTCCAGATATGTCACGCTTAATAAAGGCTTCTTTTTATTATTCCAATACCTTTTACCCAAAGATAAACTCAAATCAGATATACATTTTAAAGTTTCATTTTCAGACCAAGACTGACATTTTAAGCAAAATTTCATAGCTAGATATAGCCTTCTTATATAAAGAGGTGGCAAACAGAGGTCACTCTCCATCACATGAATAGGAGTAGACCTAATATATCCTCCAATAATACGCATAGCTTGGTTTTGTATTTTATCTAGCTTGCATAAGTGAACATTAGCACTATTGTTATATAAAAACGAGCCATAGTCCATTCTACTTCTTATCATAGATGTGTACACTGTACGCAAATGCTGTGGATGTATCCCCCATCCAGGACCGGCTAGTGCCTTAAGCAATTGTAAAAACCTTTTAGTTTTTGAACATATTTCATTTATGTGTGCTCCCCACCTAAGAGACCTATCCAAATGAAAGCCTAAATATCTAATACATTCGACAGTCTCCAAGTTCAATCCATTAATAGTAATATTTATATTATGTTTACAATGTCCTTTACTAAAAACACATATTTTAGATTTAGTATCCGATAGCTGTAAGCCTAATTTATCCAATAAGTTAATTAAAATATATAAAGCATTTTGTAAATTTAAAATAGTATCTTGAATCTTTGGAAGAATAGAATATAAAACAATATCATCAGCATATTGACTTAAAAAAACATTCTGAATGGACCGAGATATTTCTATTGTAACAACATTAAATAACAAAGGGGATAGTGGGTCTCCTTGAGCCAGACCTTTACTTGTCCATCTCTCATAAAAGGATTTATCCTTATCACATCTTATTCTTAAATGTCTTTCATTTAAAAAATGCCACAAGTACTTGCAAATCAAAGATCCGCCTTCATAGTTATCCAAGGTAATTACAATATTTTCAATAAGAACATTGTTATAAGCTCCTTCTATATCTAAGAAACAACCCACAGTTTGAAGATTATTTGTGAAGCCTAATTGAATATGAGTGATTAGGCGAGTTAAGTTATCCAGACACGATTGTCCCTTTCTAAAGCCCGTTGTTCTTGGCGAAAAAAAATGGTTTCTTTCAAAGTGCCATTCCAAACGTTTATTAATCATGTTGTGAAATGTTTTAGTTACGCATGATATAAGGGAAATAGGTCTTAATTTACCATTATCGTCTCCAGACTTAGGAATGGCTACAATCTGTACTATCTTCCATTGTTTTGGGACATAACTGAAGCTGAATATAAAATTGAACAATTTTAATAAATAACGCTTGGCAATACTAGGTAAATTAACTAACATCGAGTAAGAGATATTGTCATCTCCAGGAGAACTATTTTTTTGTTTTAAAGTATTGTCCAATTTGGAGTACGTAAATGGAGATTCTAATGCTTCATTTTTTGATCTTAATAATGGTATGTTAGGCGATACAAAGTCGGGAGCCAATGACTCTAATAATTTCTGTTTTCTCTGATCTGATGTACAAATTTTAGCCCTTCTCAAGCCTTTCATCCATTGCATCTTACGCCACATATCCATTACAGTTGTATTTTCATCGATATCACTACAAAAAGAAAGCCAACTCTCAGACTCAACTTTAACTATTAACATTCGGGCCTCAGTTACTTTTTGCTCTAATATATCTAGATTATGAGGGGTTGGATTTCTTCTAAGATTTTTAAGTGCTAACCTCCTCTCAGCAACTATTTTAGATAATGTTTGATTCCAAAAAGGTTTGGGAACAAATTTTCGATCTAAATTATTACAGTACTTTATATATAGTATAGCTTTATCCGCAGCTAAATTTATTCGCTGAATGAACTTATCATACATAATTTGAATATCATTTGTTTCAAAATCAAATTCATTAAATTCTTTTTCTAATATATTTTTGTATTCTATCCAATTAGCATTTTTATAGTTCCTTTTTTTAGTAAACGATAACTTATCTTTATAACGGAGAGTAGACTTTAACATTAAATGATCGCTGCCTAAATTTTCATCAATAGTTGTCCAATCTAAATTCATAGCTATATCTGTAGAGCAAAAAGTAATATCTGGTGCCGATTGTTGTAGTAATCCGTTAACAAATTTAACTCTGGTATAGCTTTTATCGTTAATAGATATAAAACCATACTGTAGTGAGCTGTCGAACAATTGATTTCCTCTAGAGTCTGTTTTATCAGACCAACTTGTATGTTGTCCATTAAAATCTCCCGCGATTAATAGTACACTTGGAAAATAAAGAAAATAAGCTATCCCAATTAGCTTGACTTGTATTAACACTAGAGGGGCAATAGACAGAAACTATATTTTTTCAACAATTTACAGTTCATAATTTTAACATGCACTAATTCAATACCAATATTATTAACATTAATAGAACTTTTAAAGGTTTTAAGAGACTTATGTGTAATAATTGCTACACCCCCGTATGAGTCAACCCTATCATGTCTATAAACGTTATATTGACTAATATTTAAATTTGAGCCTTGCTGTAACCATGTTTCACTTACTATGGCGATATGTATATTTTCTCTATAAAGTAAAGCTTTAAACTCTGTCAGTTTCGGCCTTAAGCTTTGAGAATTCCACTGTAAAATATTTACAGAGAAATCCTTTATCCTTATATTATCCATCAAAGAAGGATAACGTTCTCTTAATCACTTCACCTACTTTTCTCAACGATGGAAATGAGATACAAATTTCCTCTATCACTAAGTAGAATGCATCACATATCTTTTCTTTAAAGTCTCTCTTCGATAGAATAATTTCTTTCAGCTTCCTGTAAAAATCTTTAAATTTATTTAAATTGTCTTTCTCTACATCCTGGTTATTGTTCAATTCTTTAGAGGATGCTGACTTCTCGGTGTGTAGATAATTAGTGTCGTCAGTATTTACATTCTGAACTATAATTGAATTCTTTTTTCTATTCTCTTTTTTTTTATTACCTCGTGAACTACATGGATTCTTTGAATAACCTTCAGTATCATCATCATTGATTTCTTCTACATCATTTGACATATCTTCGTGCTCCTCAATACTTTGCATTTGTTTTGTTGTAATTAAAACATCTCTATATGATCTAGTCTCTAAAATGTTATTTGTATTAACTAAGACACTGTTATGCAAATCATTTTGTATTTCTTGTGTTTCTGTCAATCCCACTTCCTTACTTGTATGCTGACAGTAAAATTCAAGAGCCTTTTTGTAAGTAAGACTATTCTGACACATTATTTCCCTAATCTTCTTTTCTTTTACAAACATAGGACAATTTTTATCCAGAGCCATGTGGGGTCCTTTGCAATTTAAACAAATAAAATCTTTAGACTCACAGTTTTCATGATCTTGTCCACATTTTGGGCATATGATTTTTTTCGTTGGGCAAGATCTACTCAAATGGCCGAACTTCCAACACCCAGAACATTGTGACACTGGAAATGTGTATGGCTCAACCTTAAACCGACACCCGTATCCTAAAATATACGGGGGTAAGGTAGAACAGCCCAACCGAACTGTTGTACTTAAAACCCATTCATTTTTATCATTTAGTCTCCGCAACCTCCTCATGCTTACAATTTGAGAATCACAATAAAAATTGTCCAATATTTCCTTTTCTTCCGTCTCTAAGTCTACATCTTTAACAACACCGTAAATAATTTGAACTTCACTGGTCGATTGACATCTGTACTCTAATTCCACCAATTTTTGGCAATTTATTAGTTGGTCAGCATCATTTTTATTACTAAATCTTATAAATGCCTTGTAAGGACCTTTGAATTTAATACTAGGTATGTTATTAATGTTTAATGATTTCCTTAGCTTAGCCATACCTATTTGTTTAGGTAAGGCCTGTTTGGAAGATGAGCACACTTCATATATTTCATAATTGCTAGACGAACTTCTATGTTTGCGTTTACTCCGTCTCTGTACCGTAATAAACTCTTCATTTTCATTTTCCGTGTCGTCACTGTTTTGTCTTTGTCTTTTCTCCACAGGGTGGGATTCCGCCATACTTGTTGCCAATACTTCCTTTTCCACTAGTTGCTCACAATTATCATTATTCGATATGGTCTCCTCTTCAACATCACTTGAACACAATAAAATTATGTTACTTTCGTTAAATTCATCCATTATCGCAATATTTCAACATGGGGGTAGAATTACAAAAATAAAACGATAAGATACTATTGACGCTTGAATAGACTGCCAACGAACCGTGCACTAGCAACGGATATCGGCGCGCGAATGATCTTTGTTTTTGTTGTTAAATTTTATAATGTTTGTTACAGGATTCCAAGATGATGGTAGTATCCAGCTATCTTCCCTATGGAAGTTAGTATTAACAGATAAACACGAAATTTTCTTATAGGTACTTAAAACAACGGCCATTGCTTCCAGCTCATACGAATGATATTTTGTTCTACAACCAAATTATATTACGAAAATAAGCAATGGGTTTTAATTCCCCGTTTAATTGTTTTTGAAACAATATATTGCCAACGCCATGACCTGACACGTCTGTATGTAATTCGGTCTCAAATTCAGGTTGAATATTGCAAGGATTGCCTCCGATACTAGAACAGTTTAGATGTCATTAAATGATTTTTATTGTTCATCCCCCCAGTGGCATACTTTATTAGATTTTAGCAACATTTAAAGAGTGTATCCTATTAGCAAAATATATACTAAATTTTCGAAAATAACTAGCCAAGCCTATGAAACGTCTTAAATCATGAAGATTCGTTGGTTTTGCATATTTATTAAGTGCTTTTACTTTGTCAGGAGATGGACGAATCTAACCACTAGTTACGACATGTCCTTGATACTCAACTCGTTTTTTAAATGAACATTTATTCCGACGTAATACTATCTCTAAATCACATTCTCCTACCCTTGTATGATCATCAAAACCATGGCTAAATTTTGTAACAAATTATCGAAATTAATGATATTATAGTCTCTTAAATCAGTGTCAAGATTTATTTTAGGCAAACCACGACCTATACAATTTGTGGAATAGGGCATGAGTGACTAATATTGTAAATTTATTACATTTATACCTATTCTAATCAATATTTCCGTGATTTTTGTAATTTGTTCAGGAATATCTACTTCTTTATCCAAAGACCTATGTTCCGAACGTTGTATGTTTATACGGTCTGTGTCTCAGTTTCTTAAGGATCATTACTCATTATTAAAACAGACGTGTTAACACTAACTCCATCTATATTCAATTTTAATAAGCTTTCACCTTTTGGCGCTATAACTTGACCTGCATGCCCTTTTATACTAGTATTACACTGATATTATACGATAAGTTAATTTTATTTGCATCAGATAATTTCATAGTATTACAAGCACTACCTACCCAAAACGATGTACGCGCTTAATTCAATACAGTTTGCAATGACAGTCTTATGATATTTACGGCCACCTATATCCATAGGATGAATGTGAAATAGTTTTGATTTTTCCTCTTCCGATTTATATATATATGACGGCGCCTGCGCCGTCGCACGTACCCTCTAGAATTTTGTAAACCACGGGTGCACCGCTCACGCCACCGAGCGCGTCATTTAATTCTCCCCCACTACGCAACACTACGTGTATAAAAGAGTCGGAGCGACCACCGCTAAGGCAGTCTAGATTCGCCCGACTGCCAAGGAAGTATCACCTAAGCATCGCACGGACCCAACACAAATACCAATACGGCATTCCTACCGGGTTTAGTTACTAAACTCGGTGGAATCCGGCCGCGCATCGCGCCGAGGGGATTTCCCCTTTACCCCCCCTGTCGAAGCCCGACCATAGATGGTTGCGTGGGTCGCGAAGACAGTCGTCCGATAACGCCTCCCCACCGCCATGAGCGGAAGAGAAGAAGAACCGAAGCCACCCCGCATCCGGTCGCGCTCGCGCAGCTCGCAGCAGACGCGTCGCCCGACGACCGAGACGACCGCCGCCGACACCCCACTCGCCCAGCGCGCACCGATGCCATCACCATCCGGGCCGCGTGACCACCGTGCCCCTCGCTCCGTCGTACCTCGCGATATTCTCGCGCAGGTCGCGGCGGAACACGGACCGGCGACACCGGCGCCCTACCAACGCGCGGACCCAGCGCCCGCCCAAAGGACATCACGTCCCAAAACAAAGACTCCGCAGCTACAGCGCTCCCCCTCCGCCCCCGCACGTACAGAAGACCCCCCTCTCTCGCCTCAGTCGGTCCTAAACCGGGACATACTTGTAGTCGCCGAGCTTCAGAAGAGGGGTTGCCTGTCGCGAGCGTTGATGGAGCAAATATCCATGCTCCTCAACGACAGGATGAGGGAACAAGAGACACCAGAAGACCAACCCATGGGAGACGAAGCCATCAGCACCCCCGTAAGGCGCCAACGCACGCCAGATGCCGCCCCCGAAGAAAGGAAGAGACCCTGCGTCGAGAGTTCCAGAGACCCCCGACTACGCAACCGACCAGCTCCTGGCCCTAGCGGTACCCCCGCGCCCGCCGCCCCCGCCCCCGCCGCCCCCGCAGCCGCACCAACCACGTCTCAGTCAACGACTTTTGCCGACGCCCTACGGACCCAGACGCCTTCAGCCACACGTGCTCCGACTGCCACCACCTCAACGACGCCAGCGCCCGCCAGGACCGCCGCTCCACCCGCACCCCGCTACCCGCCCCTAGTGGTAGAATCGTTGCCTAATTGGGCAACCCACTTTAGGGCCCTCCGAGCGAAGCTGGGGCATGCTCCGAACGCACGTCCCTATGGCAGAGGCGTGCGATTTTCACCCGCCTCGGACCAGGAGTACCGAGTAATCCAGAGGTACCTGGGGGAGTTGGAGAAGACCGAACGGGTGTCATGGTTCTCTTACTCCCTGCCAACGGAACGCAGCCTCAAGGTAGCCATCAGGGGGCTACCAACCACGACAGAACCGGCAGAAATCCAAGAGGCTCTGGAGGAACTTGGATTTAAGCCTGAATTCGTCCGTCCAATCAAAGCTAGACAGGGGAGGCCGGGATGCATCTTCCTGGCCATCCTAGCTCAAACACCCAATTTGACGCCTAAAATTTACCAAGTGACGGAGCTGCTGTGCATGCCAGGCGTCATCATCGAGGCCTGGCGCGGCAAGCGAGGACCTGCACAGTGTCACCGCTGCCAGGCATACCGCCACTCCAGCCACCACTGCCACCGCCCGTTGGCCTGCGTCAGATGTGGCGGTGAGCACGCAGCGCGCGACTGCCCTCGGCCCCTGGAGGAACCTGCCACCTGCGCCAACTGTGGCGGTCCCCACCCGGCGAACCATTCTTCATGCCCGCAGTTTAAGAGGGAGCTGCGGAACAAGAGGGCTGGAGCCGTGGCAATCACACGGGAGATCAAGCGCTCCCAACCCTCGCAGGCTCCAACTGCGGTTACGACAGTCCAAGAACACCAAGGTGCCACTCTGATGGCACCTGCAAACGAGCCCATTCCCAGGGGGGCCTCAGCCGCTCCCCTCAAGAAGAAGAAGAACCGAAAGCGCGGAAAAAAGGGCGGCACTCAGGCCGCAGTCACCGCCCCGCCTCATCCGCCTCAAGCAGCCTCCACATCTGCAGCTCCTGCCACAGCCGCAGCCTCCACCGCAACCTCGACAGCTCGGCCTGCTCCAGCTCCAGCTCCAGCTCCAGCTCCACATACGAATGCCACTCTGCACGCTGCAATCGAGATACTGAAGGACGTACTCGTTGCGCTGCAGACTGGAGGGGACCCTACAGCGGTCGTACTCAACGGAATGGTATCCTTGCTTCGCCATGGCTGAGACAAGGATACTACTTTGGAATGCCAACGGCCTGCGCTCCAAGACCACCATGCTGAGGTGGACTCTCCGGGAGCAACGCATCGACATCGCACTAATTAACGAGACTCACCTAGGCCCGACTGACACCATATCCTTCCCCGGTTACCATCACTACAGACAGGAATACACGGCAAGCGTCACCCGTCGTAGAGGATTACTTGTGCTGGTGAAGAGAGGTATCCCGCACAGAGACCTACCCAACAGGCTCAATTCGCCTTCCCTTCAGGCCCTCGGGGTGGAGATAAGCATGGACGGAGCGCTTTTCCATGCCTACGCCGTCTACCGACCGGGAGGCAATCACATTAACCTCACTGAAGTACGATCGCTACTGGATGCCTCCGTTCCTACTCTAGTGGCAGGCGACTGGAACGCGAAGCACCCAGCCTGGAACGCCGCTATCACCTGCACCGCCGGCAGGCGCCTCTTCACGGACTCGGAAAGGCACCACTACTTCACCACCGGCCCAGAAGTACCAACACATTACCCCTGGACGATTAGCAGTTCCCCCGATGTCATCGACTTCGCCGTACACAAGGGATTGCCTCATTTGACGCTGGAGGTGATCCCCGATGACCATGGATCGGACCACATGCCAGTGCTTGCCACCATCCCCACTACGCCACTCCGTGTAGGCGTGCTGCCAGCCAAGGGACGAACCAATTGGGATATGTTCGCAGACCTGATGACCCGCAACTCTCCCTCAAGGATTGAGCCCCTTGAGGGAGATGAAGACATCGACGCACTGGCCTCCAAGCTGTCCGAGGCTATCACCGAGGCAGT
Source organism: Brenthis daphne (assembly GCA_947093115.1). Taxonomy (NCBI): domain Eukaryota; kingdom Metazoa; phylum Arthropoda; class Insecta; order Lepidoptera; family Nymphalidae; genus Brenthis; species Brenthis daphne. Next base: position 213,572 of record CAMUPN010000007.1, on the reverse strand, counting down.
CGAGGAAGCCACCGCCCCCGCTAGCAACACTAGACGACTACCACCACCCCCTCCTGAACTGCGCCGCCTCCTCGAGGAAAAGAGGAGTACACGGAGACGCTGGCAGACGACCCGGGACCCCCTTACCAAAACACGACTGAATCGGCTCGCTGAGCGAATCAAGAGTGTGCTGGAAGACGCCTCAGCCGACAGCTGGGATCGACGTCTGGAGGAAGCCGCTGACGACACGACATCACTCCATCGGTTGTGTCGTCAGCTCTCCAAGAAGAAGCCGCCCACGCGACCCTTGCTCCGCACCGACGGCTCCCGATGCTATGACTCTACGGAGAGAGCAGAGATTTTCGCCGAACACCTGGCAACTCAGTTCTCTCCTAACCCCAGTAGAGATCCACGATTCCATGCAGAAACCGAAGCCGCCGTAGCTGAATCTCTCCGCACACCAATACCGCCTGAGGAAACCCCTCTCTTTTTATCACCCTCCCAGGTGCGAAAAGGGATCGCGGGTCTGAAGCCACGCAAAGCCCCGGGACCAGACGGAGTGACGAATGGGGCACTGCGTCACCTACCGCGCCAGACCATCGCCACACTGGTCCGGCTCTTCAATTCAATACTAAGGACAGGACACTTCCCCGAGCCTTGGAAGAAAGGCGTGATCATCCTTATACCCAAGCCAGGGAAAAGCCCATCACAGCCGGGCAATTACAGGCCGATTACCCTCCTCTCAGCGATGTCCAAGCTGTTTGAGCGACTCCTCCTGTCACATCTTCGGGCGCATTTCCAACCGCGCCCCGAACAGTTTGGATTCCGCAGCGGCCACTCGACGACACTCCAGGTGGCTCGAGTACTCCACCACGTCGCCGCGGCACTCAACAAGAAGGAGAAGATTGTCACCGCATTCCTCGACATCGAAAAGGCCTTCGACAGAGTCTGGCATGAGGGTCTCCTCTGCAAGCTCATCGCCACCTCAACACCCAGGCGCATCGTGCAGCTGGTGGCGTCGTACCTCCGGGGGCGCTCCTTCCGCGTCCGGGTGGACGACGCCACGTCATCCGTGCAGCCAATTTCAGCCGGAGTCCCCCAGGGAAGCGTGCTGTCGCCGTTTCTATACTCGCTGTACACCGACGACATCCCGGTAGCCGCCGGTGCCCATCTTGCTCTCTTCGCGGACGACGTGGCGCTCATCACCACGTCCCTCAACGCCACCCACGCCGCCGTGAAGATGCAGAGGGCCCTCGACGCCTTGCCCCCCTGGCTGGACAAATGGAGACTGTCGGTCAACGTCGCTAAGACACAGGCAGTCTCTATAGGCCACGACCGACGCCCGCCGCCTCCCCTAGTGATGGAAGCCACAGAAATACAGTGGACGGCCAAGGCTAAATACCTCGGTGTCAACATCGACTGCTACCTCTCAATGAAAGGACACATCACCGCCACTATCAACAGCGCCAAGGCCGCGATGGCACAGCTCCGCCCGGTCATGTCATCGAAGCTGCCCCTGCGTACGAAAGTCGGGATCTATAAGACCTATGTTAGGTCCCGACTAACGTACGCAGCCCCGGCGTGGTTCGCCCTCGCCTCAGAAACCCAGCGAAAGAGACTCCGTGTGCAACAGGCGATCTGCTTACGAAGAATAGTCTGTGCTCCTCGGTACGTGAGGAACGCTACCATACAGCGTGACCTCCGTGTCGAGAGCATCGACGACTTCATCCGCCGCTCCAGTAGGGGGATGCTGGAGAGGGCGGACGCTTCATCCCATGCCCACGTCAGGGACATAGCCCCCTGGCACGCCCGCCCACCGGACCGTTATGCGCTCCCTAGGGATCTCCTTCACCAACATGACGCTCAGTAGCCGCCACGGCCGCTGATCGCCTGGCTGGGCCTCCCTGAATAGGGTCTCACCCGGCCGGGCCGATCGCCCGGGCGACTAACATCAAGAAACCTCAAGGGTCCTAGAAGGGCCCTCCCAGCGACGCGCCCATATTTGTGGGCGGCGGAAGAACCCACGGTCAGGGGGCTATGCCCCGATACCGTTTCCCCACTCCCCTTACGGGGAATGTGAGATGACCACGCTAAGGCAGTCTTGGCTCTGGCGTGACTCGGTGCACTTGTTGTACTAGCTAGCTTATCCTTGACTCTGGATAATTAATTTGTAATTAAATTAATTATTATTCTCAACTACAAATAGTCTCAGTACAATTTATAGTTGATAAGATTGAATCTATGTAATTAATCTGTTGGCGTGGGTAGGCGTAAATAAGTGAACACAAAGTTTTTATTAAGCTCTACAAATATTAATAATTTAATATAATAAAACAATAGTGAAAGTGTATAAATGCATATGTAATTTCCAGAACCCACCAGGAAGTTTTGTCCTTTATTATTTCACTTAATAACACACTAATTAAACAACTCTTTAAAATATGGAAGCTATCAAGGAGTCCCTGTCTACAATGGCTGAAATGTTTAACAGTAGAATGAATGAGTTCCAACAAGACCTGAGCAAAACCTCTACAGCACCTTCAATAACATCCATTGCTGCCGATTTTAGTAATTTTAAATTATTCATCCAGGCTGCATTAACTTCTCTTCAAAAACAAGTAGAGTTGCTAGGCCGTGAATTGGATCGGATGGAATTAAGAAAGAGGCGAAAAATGCTCCTCTTTCATGGTGTTGCTGAGAAGAAGTCGGAAGACACACTTGGTTTAATAACTTCCATAGTTGCTGAACACCTGGATTTGCCTAACTTCTCCAGTGCTAGTATTTCGTCGTCATACCGTTTAGGACATGTGATTGGTGAAAAACCCAGACCAATTGTGGTAAAGTTTGTGGAGGCGCAGGTCCGTGACAGTGTGTGGTTCGCGAAGGCTAGACTCAAGGGCTCTGGTGTAACTGAGTCGGAATTCCTGACCAAGAATCGTCACGATGTGTTCATGGAAGCAAGGCGACGTTACGGTGTCGGGAAATGCTGGACGAAAGACGGTTGCATTAACGTTTTAGCGTCCGATGGCAAGCGTTATCGTGTGGAGACTCTGTCTGATCTTCAAGCCATACGTCATACAACGCTGGCATCGCCTAAAGCTGTTCAAGACACTGTAGTTGTTCCAAAAAATTCAGGTGCTAAAATAACAGTACAACGTACAAAACGAGTATTAAAGAAGTAGGTAGATAGTTTTCATTTTATTTTACGTAGTTAACTTTATTTCGTCTATATTGTTGTTATACATTATATATGTAAGTGAATCGTCATACGGTGTTTTGTTCTCTTTTTAATGATTTTTCTTGTATTATACTTTTTTACTACTTTTCTGTACAATGTATTATATTAAGGTTTGCAAATAGTAATACTTATTACTTAATTTTAACAATAATAGATTTTATTTTGCCAAAATCACTTCCTAGTTATACTTCTACAGACTACATTTGACAATTACCATTTACCATCATGGCACCCTATAATACAGATTACAGATTATGTAAGTCTCATGTTAAGTATTGTTAATTGCACTGGACGGGCGGGCTTTGGCCTGTTGTTTCGTTACATATATATATTTTATTTTTATTTTTTCTTCTAATTGTATATAAAAGTTCAAAAAGTCCTTATAATTATGATATATATATATATATATATATATATATATATATATATATAAAATTTTTTTATTGTATAATAACTTATTTAAGTTTTTATTTTCTCATAATATTTTTGATATTGCATTAGTGTTGTTTTATCTCTTCTTGCAACTGGCGGATGCGAATAAGTTTGTTTTAGCGTATTTTTTGTTTGTGTTATATTATTATTATTTTTACTATTAAGTTTTTATTATCTTCGTTATTAATTTATTTTTATTTATATACTATCGAATATTATTGTAATATAGATATCTATATATTTTTCATTTATAATGGCAAGTAATCATAGCAATCTCGATGAATCCTTTTTTTCCTTATCCTCAAACGATGGGTTAAGCAGTGACAGCAGTTTCCACAGCATCCCGTCTCTAAGTGAATCTCTTAATTCTGCTTTCTCGGATGTACTGAAAAATTTTAATATTGTCCATATTAATGCTCAAAGTATTCCTGCACACTATCCTGATCTACTGTCTTCTTTTGATAGCAAAAATATACATGCAGTTTTAGTTTCCGAGACCTGGCTGAAACCATGCCTATCGTCCTCTTGTTATTCTCTTCCAGGGTTTCATTTGATACGTAATGATCGCATTGGCCGAGCTGGTGGTGGCGTTGGTATCTTCTTACGTTCCCACATACCGTTTACTATAGTGGACCTTTCTCAACAACAACCCGATGCTGGTGAACATCTTTTTATTGAGATAATTTTTGCTCATACCAAAGTTCTCCTTGGTGTTTATTACAGCCCATGCCTTACGATCAATTACTTTAGTTCTTTTGAGACCCTGTTAGAGCGACTCCGACGTGTCCTCTGTCGAACATGTAGAAAAAACACGGGCAATGCTCTGCCTTGGCCTTTTCTTACCATGATCTCCTTTATTTATCCTATAAAATTAAGCCCCCTAAAGCAAAGTCAAGAATTCATCTGCAGCGTAATTTTGCAGGAATGGATTTAGAGCGTTTGCGAGACGATGCGAGTAAAATTGACTGGTCTGAAATTTTTTGCAGTAACACAGTGGACAGACAAGTAGCAATTTTAAACTCACAATTAACACAATTGTACGACAGACATGCTCCCATACGACCTGTACGAATAAAGCATCTCCCTGCCCCGTGGCTTACTCAAGAAATTAAAAAATTGCAACAAAAAAAGAACGCTGCGAAAATGAAGTATCAGGTCAATAGCAATGAAAAAAACCGTCTCAAATATACTAAGGCTCGGAATCACTGTAACAGAGTATGTAGAGATAATCAACGACGCCATATCTATACATCTGTGGTAGAGGAAGAAGACTCATCCAAAGTTTGGACATTTCTAAAATCTTTAGGAGTGGGAAAAGCACGCCAAAGCGTAAACCCTAATAATCTTAATTTAAACGAGCTTAACAAGCATTTCTCCACTTCAAGTATCATGGATAGTACTATTAAGCAACAGACTCTTAATCAACTTTCAGCTTTATCCCCTCCTAATATTCCACAATTGTTCTTTAGTCATTTTACTGAAAGTGATGTTAAGAGAAACATTCTTACTATAAAATCAGATGCAGTTGGTGCTGATAGTATTAGTCGGAAAATGATCTTACCTATCCTTGATGTTTTATGTCCTGTTATAACGTTTATATTTAATCACTCTATTATCTCCTGTGAATTTCCTTCCTCCTGGAGAGATGCTCTAATTGTACCTTTACCTAAAAAAATCTAATCCTGTTCTTTATAATGACTATCGTCCTATCTCAATCCTTCCTTTCTTATCCAAAGTACTTGAGCGTCTTGTACTCCATCAACTCAATCTATTCCTTTCTACTCATAATCTCCTCAATCCTCTACAATCCGCTTTCCGTCCTGGGCATAGTACGACTACTGCTTTAGTCAAGATCTCTGATGATATTCGCAAAGGCATGGATAAACAGGAAGTCACAGTACTTACCTTACTGGATTTTAGCAATGCCTTTAATACTGTTGATTTTGACATCTTACTTGCTACGTTACGTTCTCTTAACATATCTCCTAAAGTAGTTGACTGGTTTCTTTCTTACCTGCGTGGACGCCGACAGCGTATACGGATTCATGATTCGTATTCCGACTGGTCAACAGTCAAGTCAGGTGTTCCGCAGGGTGGCGTGTTGTCTCCTCTTCTTTTTTCAGTATTTATTAATACATTATATCATCAGATTTCTTCTCACTACCACCTGTATGCAGATGATCTACAGATTTATATTCACGCGAAAATTACTGAATTACCGAGAGCGATTGATAAAATGAACGAAGATTTAAGGAGTATAGCCTCATGGAGTAGATCTTTTGGACTCCATCTTAATCCGGCAAAAACTCAAAGTATAATTATTGGTAGCTCGAAACTCATTGCTAGGGTCGCGTCGTTATCATTACCATTTATTCTATTAAATGGCATAATTATACCTTATAGTGACACTGTCAAGAACCTAGGCGTGATTATGGACCAGAATACGTCCTGGGCTCCGCAGTTAGGTGAGACGAGCAGGAAAATGTTTGCATCCGTAGCATCACTTCGTCGGTTATGCAACTTTCTCCCCATTCCTACTAAAATTGCGCTAGCACAATTTCTCCTACTACCTATCCTTGATTATGCTGACTCTTGTTATCTTGATCCAAGAGAGGAGCAATTAAATAAGCTTGAGCGGCTTCAAAATTTATGTATACGATTCATATTTGGGTTGCGAAAATATGACCACATTTCTGAATTTCGCAGAAAGCTCAAGTGGCTCCCTATTCGCCTTCGCAGGAATACGCATGTCCTTCATCTTCTTTACCGTGTTCTGTTTGATCCATCTTCTCCTCCCTATTTAAAAGATAAATTTAAATTTCTGGGTCTTTCTCATTCGAGAAACTTGCGCTCCTGTCAAAATTTAATTTTAAAAATACCTCCTCATTCCACTTCATTTAGTGATAAATCATTCTGTGTAACAGCCTCACGACTTTGGAATTCTCTCCCTTTGAGCGTAAGAGGCGCCAAAACGTATAATACTTTTAAAAACCGTTTAAAACTGCATTTTCACTCTTTTTACCATCTTTGTTTGTCTTTTTTTTAATGCCATTTTACTTATAAGTTCTATTATTATCTATTTAATATGATATAATATTATTTATATATTTATGTACCCATTATATATTTAATATTATTATTATTATAAGTATTTTGTCTTGTAATAATCTTATCATATTTATGTAAATATAATATTATTATTATGTACATATGTATGTATTTTTGATATGTAAGTTTATTCATAGTATTAAAAAATGAATTATTGTTATTATTGTATTATTATTATGGTTTTATTATTATTATTATTACTACTATATAGTTCACACCCCTTCCCTCTTACAGTTTGTCAATTCCAACACCTTAAGGTTGCCTGGAAGAGATCGCTGTTTTAGCGATAAGGCCGCCTCTTGTACATAACTCTTTTTATATATTTCTTGTAATTTTTTCTTTTTTCTCTTGTGGGTGTACAATAAAGAGTATTTATTATTATTATTATTATTAATCTGTTGAAAATATAAGATATATATTGTTATACCTACCTATCTTTTATTAATCATGTCTGACCCACTTCCTATATATTTTTTTTTTTTTGACATTAGCACATCACCATCTAGTTCCATGGTAAGCTAAGAGGCTTGTGTTATGGATACCAGATAGTTAATATACTACACATATATAACTTTAAATACATACATATTATATATAAACACGCATGACTGGAGTACAAACATTCATGATAGTCACACAAATGAATGCCCCCAGCGGGACTCGAACCCGCGACCGCTGGCTACAACAAGTAGCGTTACTACAAACTGAGCCAAAAGTGTCGTCATTTGTTTTTATGTTCATTGGTTTTTATGTTTGATATCTTGGGGGTATCTATATTTTTTTTTACCTATAACAATCCGAACGCTCGTGACCTACTTTCCACAGTGATTACCTTTTTTTTTATAATCGATAACTATCCACTGTATGACCTAATTTATCACGTAACCTAAAATTAAACGTAACGTAAACTATCTTCACACCTGGTTGAAACGTGACCTCTACGACCACATATAAAACGTTTATTTGTATTGAAATTTTTGTTAATAAGATAATTTTCTGATCGGGACGCTAAGGGGTCAACAGCGGTGTCTGTTAAATAACACGAGAGGGAACTTGTATCTCTATAACCTGCACCACGAGCTCCCGCCGTTAATAAAGGGTCTCCTAATGTATACCTATATGATTACACCACATGTCACATGATCACTTAAACTTCAAGATTCACATATTGCAAATTTCTTATAATAAAGTTCTAATACCTGTTCTTCTCGAGTAGTATCGATGAATTCATGTAGCTTTGCAGCGAGTCCACGATTAGCGGACAAGTAGTCCACAAGTAGTTTTTCTAGTCTTGCCAGATGTCTATAGTCTCTTGATGTCCAAACCATAGTAACGCGTTGCCTTCCAGGTTGCCGGTCATGTGGTAGATTCATGTTTTTTTTTCCCATCCCATCCGCATATTTTCGCCAGAGACTCCAACCGATGTAACCATGCATAAACAGATAAAATATTAGTACATGTATCAAATTAAGCGACGTGTTTGAGTTTTACTATATATCTTGTAATATTTTTGCAATCTATAATAAATAGGTGCACAGTTTTGTGGTACAGTAGATGGGGCTTGGGACTTATTTAATTCATTGACTTCGTTTATTGCTCCTGAGGGTATTTGTTTAGTAATTCTGATCGGATCATAATAATTTTATATAAATGATGATAATGTACATGGATGTTAATCACAAGTTTGTATCGGATTTGAGATTGGAGGCTATGTACATGAATTATTGAGGGTAGTTTGCTGGGGCTTAAGTGGTACAAAAATATCAACAATTTGGTTACCTGCTGTAATTCTGACGTCCTAATAATTATTTATTCTTCTTGCGGCGGAGCACTATTTACTAATTCTGTAAGATTTTCACACGGAGGCGCTGTTAAGTTGCGTTGATTAATTATTTTTCCAGTATTTGCTCCAATCGGCTTAGGCGTTGTTTGATTGAACCGCGTCGTGCGTTTCGAGTTTTAGTTTGCCTTTTTGGTGGTGGCGAAGCCCTTATTTCGTCCTTGGAGTTGCTAGATATAATTCTTGATAGGATATGCTGACGGTCTATACTGGCACGCGGTAATAACAAAGTTAAATTCGGAACACTTCTGACTGTTAGTAATTAATTTTAAATAAGACTACAGAGATTCAGCAATTCCTCTTTACTTCGATCACTTAAGAGAATCCTTACAAAATGGCAATTATTACTATTTATACATTATTTCCCCACCGTTGGGTGTAACGTGGCGGCATCTGTCTTCTACGTATAACATTACCCAACGGTGGATGACAATACTCTTAAAACATTAATATTACAAATACAACTAACCGATATCGTTATTAATATCATAAAATTGTAAATAATAAATTATAAATAATCAATATCAAATTAATATAATAAAATATAAAATTATAATTAACAAAATACGAAGAATCAATAAGATCCTTAAATAATAAACAATAATAGTCAATTGAGCAACTATAATTAACACTATCTTGCTCTTGCCAAATCTTTATGCTTATGCTTAGTAGAGAAAACTACGTATCTTTAAAAGAGTGATGAAATTTATTCATCAGTTTCATACTTTAAGTATCATATACATTAAATACTTCGGTAGCCATTACGGCGTGCAGCAGCTCTTTGCTGATGCTACAGAGCTTGCTTGCTTGAGAGATGCTTCTAATTTTATTTCTCTATTTCTCTAACTCTAAACAGCTACAAATTGTAAATTAAATCGCAAAGAATGAAGCTGCGAAATATAATTTATGATTAAACGAACTTACCTGTACGTGTAGTTCAATCATAATTATATGAGCAGCTTCATTCGAATCGATTTACATCCCACCCAGGTTTATACACCCAACCCTTTTAGAATAGCGAAATAAAAATATATCGTTCAAGTTTAAACATAATGAAGTATGATGACATATACCGGAGTGACGTAACTTGGTGGTGGGTTGTCAAAAATTATTTTGACTGCTCTCTATCCGTGGATGGCTGACGCGTAGGGCTAGTTACAAATTGTAAATTAAATCGCTTCGAATGAAGCTGCTCATATAATTATGATTGAACTTCACGTACAGGTAAGTTCGTTTAATCATAAATTATTGTTGAATGCCAAGCTCCAGTTGTCATGCTGGTGGTCTTGACTAAATAAAAATGCGTTTCGGTGGTAATATGGACTGTTTTATTGCTGTTGAGTTGTTGAGACGACCGTACGTGTGCAAACGGCGAGAGGTGGTGGGCGAGTCCCGGGCGTTCAGAGGGCACGGCGCGTCGCTGGAGTGACCATCGCGAAAACCGGTTAGTTTATACTAATGAAATTTGCAAAGCTTTGTAAGCTTGTTACTTACTTTTAAATGCAATAAATAAAGGGCTTTTTATTTTATTATATTTATTATTATTATTATTATATATCTTATATATTTAAACGAGCTATTCTTGTATATAAATATATATATATATCTCAATATATAATCTGAATCTCGAAAACGGCTCCAACGATTTTCATGAAATTTAGTATACAAAGGGTTTCGGGGGCGATAAATCGATCTAGATTAGTCTTATTTCTGGGAAAACGCGAGTTTTCGAATTTTCATGCGATTTTCTTTTGCATTTTTACAATTTTCTATTGCATTGTCACTTCTGGTGGGTGGGAGGCGCCACTGTGCAACTGTCAACATCGTGTCCGTATTTACATCAAGTTTAAAAATATTTAAGTGGAAATAATCTAAAGAAAAATGGAATACATTTTTACAAATAAATCGATAAAACCTATGAGCAATATGTAAACATCACCAAGTCTTTATGCGTTGAAGAACAAATGAGCTTTTAAAAATTCACCTACCAAACAAATACAAAAGTGACAAACATAACATATAGATACTATCAGTGCAAAACCATCTTTTCTGTGTGTGATGACAATAAAACAAAATAATTTGTGAAGTGAAAGCGTCAAATATTAAAACATAAGTTTATAACCTCAAAAACTAATACTCTGTATAAAATTGCAATTCAACTAGGTATAATTGGTGCTCTTTTTCAATCAGCTTTTCTACTTCCAACTTCACACGTAAGATGGAGGACATAAAAAAGTTGCTAATAAACATGCAACAAGAAATAAGACAGCAGAAAACAGAAATGTTAGAAATGAAAGAAGACATTAAATAAAAGAAGTCTGCCTGTATCTCCAGAAACGCCTTACCTCAATTATAAACAAAAACTAACAAATAAACAACATACAAAGAAAACCATACCTGGTAATATTAAAGACTTTATATTACAAAAACCAAAATTAACTTTCAACCACACAAATGATAACCAGGAACAACTAAAAACAACACTGCAAGATACAGTTTATTAAACACAGTAGGAGCCTCCTCATCTTTATCCCCCAGTACGGCCGGTCACTGTGGGGGAGTTCGACCATAGCCCTCCAAAGAAAAACAGACATACAATGAACAAAGGTATACATATCTTCACCAGAAAAACTTCTAGAATTAAAAGCAGTATTTCCTACAACAAATCAAAAGAACACAAAGATAAAATTATAAACTTGATAGGCATATCAGAAACAAATTATATATTGGAAACAAAATTTGTAAAGAAACCCTTTGCAATCATACAAGCATAATCTCCAACGGAGAGCTCTATGCAGGACTACTTTGGAGTTAATCGAGAGGGGTCTATACATGAAAAAGACATTTACTAAATAAATACATTTAAATATGAAATTAAACACCTAATTTATAACTATTGTCAGAATTAATGTATGGAAAGAAATTTTATTTATATGTATTATTGTGAAATGTTTAGTATTTACTCAATTGAATTATTTAATTTACTGTCATTGTTTATTTATTTGTTAATGATAATTTATATATATACAATACAATTTCAAATAATATTAAAGATTTTTAAAATAATTTAATTCCAGATTACAAAATTATTAGTTAAAAAATTATAAGTTAATAAATAGTCACTAAATTATATAATTTTACATTTCAGCAATGTGATATAGACATTTTTTCTGATAGTTTAAATTTATTTATTTATTTATTTATTTAATACTTTATTACACCAGAAAAGAGGTACAATTTTAAAACACATATTATATAGAAAATATTTCAGTGTAAAGGCGGCCTTATCACTTAAAGTGATCTCTTCCAGGCAACCCATAAACCGATAAGGGAACTCTTAAGGTAGAATGGATAGGGGTTGGCGCAACAAAAAACAATATAACATACTTACTTATACGGTACATACTATAAATTACACATAAGTTTACATAAATAACACTAAAGAGATAAATAAATATATATTACATAATATATAAGTTTAGACAATATACGTATATATTCCACAATAAACTTACATAAACAGGATGTACATAAATATACATAGACTTACAGGGATAAATAATAGTCTTTAAGACGACGTTTAAAAACTTGCACTGATTTTGATTGGCGAATATTATGTGGTAAAGCATTCCATAATATTGCGGCTTTGACTGTATATGAGTCACCATAGTTTTGGGTGCGACTGACGGGCAGTGCTAATTTACTGTCAGCTTGCGATCGAAGGTTTAGGGAATGGCCAGAACCAAGGAAACTAAACCTTGTTTTAAGGTAAGGAGGAGTGTGGGAGTGAAAAAGGATGGTGTATAGGAGAGTGAGGATATGCAAGTTACGACGCTGCTTGACGGTGAGCCATTTGAGTTGAGCTCGATATTGTGAGATGTGGTCAAATTTTCTCAAACCGTAAACAAATCGGATTGCCATATTTTGTAGACGTTCCAATTTATTGAGGTGAATCTGCGACAAGTCAGGATAGCATGTATCGGCATAATCGAGTAAGGGAAGGAGTAGGGTTTGTGCTAGGGATACTTTGGTTTTTATTGGTAAAAAATTTTTCCACCTCCTCAAACGACTAATTACAGCGAAGAACCTCCTACTTACTTCAGAAATCTGGGGCGCCCATGATAAGGAATTATCCATTATGAGGCCTAGATTTTTAACAGAGCTGCGAATTTGCAGTATAGTCCCGTCGAATAAAATAGGTGACAGGGATGACATATTAATTTTGGATACTAGCTGACGAGAACCAAATAGGGATACCTGCGACTTACTCGGGCTTACAAATAACCCAAACGATTTACTCCACGTACTTACAGCATAGAGATTAGAATTGAGTTTGGCTATGGCATCATGAAGACCATCTATGGGTGTTGTTACATAGATTTGCAGGTCATCAGCATAAAGGTGAAAAGGCAATGATAGAAGCTTAGTTATGGAGTTGATGAAGATAGAAAAAAGGAGAGGAGATAGGACACCGCCTTGAGGGACACCCGCTTTCAGGTAACAGAAGGATGAGTGCTTGTCCTCGACACGAATGCATTGCTTCCGATCATAGAGATAGGAGCGGAACCATTCAACAGCATTCAACGAAATATTCATTGTCTGTAGGATTGCTAGGAGAATGTCAAAGTCTACAGTGTTAAAAGCATTTGAGAAGTCTAATAACGTAATTATGGTAACTTGCTTATTGTCAATCCCGTTCCTTATATCATCGCAGATTTTAATCAGAGCAGTGGTCGTGCTATGTCCCGGTCGAAATCCGGATTGGTAGGGGCTGAGCAAATTATGCGTTGAAAGGTGTAATGAAAGTTGGCTGTGGACTACACGTTCAAGCACCTTAGAAAGAAAAGGAAGTATTGAAATTGGTCTATAGTGACAGAACGATGAGGGATTGGAAATTTTTGGAATGGGAATAACATGAGCTGAACGCCAGCATCTAGGAAAGGTATTTGAAGAGAGAGAATGATTAAAGATGTGGCAGAGAACTGTTAGAATGTGATTGAGAGCTAAGAGAATCATCTTTCGACTAACTCCATCGCTACCAATGGCGTTAGATTTTATAGCCATTATATGCATCTTAACATCCTTAGGAGAGATAGGTGAAAAATTAAAGAGCGTAGAATTAGGCTTAGGGTCAAGAGCAAGAGAATAAAGAGTGTTAGCTCTTATTGTATGTTCTATTAAGGGAACAGTAGTAAAATGCCTATTAAGGGCTTCCACGTCTATATTATCAGTCATGAGAGAGGTTTTACGATCCTTACCAATACCCATAGCATCTAGGAATTTCCAAACACTAGCAGAATCTTTATTTTCCACTGAGGCATGGACATATTCGCGCTGAGCATCTCGGCAGAGTCTATTGCATTTGTTACGTAAGTACTTAAATTTAAGCAAATTATCGGCTGTGGGGTTAATTTTATATTTGGATCTAGCTCTATTTCGTTTGGTCATTAGCACTCTAATTTCATGTATCAACCAAGGTGCCGGGAGATGCTTGATTTTAATCGGCCTGAGTGGAGCATGTATGTCAAACAGATCCGTAAGTATGGAATTAAATATATGCAACTTATCATCAGTGGACGAGGCATTTAAAACTGAATTCCAGTCAATCAAACTAAGATCTTTCATAAAGCTGTCATTATTGAAGTTCTTAAAGCTGCGTCGCATAACCACCGTAGGCTTGGCTTTGGGTGGACGTATTTTATAGGACAGATAAACTAAGTCGTGGTAAGAGAACGCGTCAGCTGAGAGCTGTCCGTGCACATTAACGAGGTCAAGTGAAGAGACAATCATCAGATCCAACAACGAAGGAGTGCAATCAGGAAAAAAATGAGTCGCACTGTTAGAGTTGACTATATTAAGATTAGCGCCCTTGATAATGCTGTTCAAGCGCTTTGCTCGTGAGTCATCCCTAATCAAACAGGTATTAAAATCCCCCATGATTATAGAGTGATCAGCATCTGGAATAAGTCTCTCCATTAAAACCTCAAATTCATCAAAGTAGTCGATGCGCATTGAAGGACTATAGAAAACTCCCAACAAAAGTTTCAAACAACCGAAAAGAACCTCAATTATAATATATTCAGCTGACTCAGTGTATTGGGAGGGGGATTTGCTTAAAATATTAAAAGGAATGTGTGATCGGAGATAAATAGCAACCCCTCCACCACCCTTGTCTGTTCTATCGTTCCTAATCAGATGAAATTCCGGCAAAGCATACGAAGTAGAAGGAAGGCAGGGTTTAAGGAAGCTTTCCGAGACCAGGATTGCATGTAGATCTTTGACGTCAAACGTGCTTAATAGGTCCGGGTAGTGGGCTGGGATACTCTGCGCATTAATGTGGGCAACATTGAAACTTTTTGAATAATGAGAGAAGATAGAGTGTAAGGTTTCATTGAGGGGAATGGAGGGACTGGGGAGACTGGCATCGTCAGATGATGAGGAATCACATGGATAGTAAATGTCGTCGTCTGAAGTATTATCATTTTCGCTATACGTCATATTCATATAATACTATATAATAATAAAGATAAAGTATACACTAAATAAAAAAAAAAAAGATAAATAAATAGTAAAATAAAACTGTGTCATTTGCTAACCCACCAGCCATATCCGTAACCAAATTGCCTATACACAATAATTGTGAGACATACCATAATTATAGCCTTATAGTAAAAATAACATAGAGAAAAAAATAAATAAAAAAGTAGTATAAAAAAATCAAAAACATCAAAATCTGAACAGCGTTATAACAAAAGCAAAACAAAAAAAAAATATTGCGTGAATAAATGGTAAAGTAATTATCAAAAATAAACCAATGCAAGAGTTTGATCTCGAGTTAAAATAACAGAAGATATATTATACACCTATTAGTAAAATATAAAAGAATGTTTAATATTTATTAAGGTAACATTTTTAATTATTTCTAAAAGACAATAAATTGAACTAATTTTAGAACGGAACTTAACATGACGCTGTTAGCTGTCAGTTTGGCACTGTCACAGTGGCAGTGTCATTTCACAATTCGTAATATTTGTATCTATGGTTTAAACAACAAATCAAGTAAATAATTGCGGGTATACCTTTCCGATACATAATTATTTGTAGAAATAGTAAAGTTAGAGTGCAAAACAGACATTTTATAAAAACAACTAGTATAAATGTGTATTACCCGTAACATACAACAAAGCATCATTATCACTTCTTTATGTTGCGTTTGGCCCGGTTCACTTGCGTTGGCGGAGCTGCTCTTGCTTTTGAAGATATAGGACCAGGCGCAGAACCAGTAACAGCAGTCGACACATGGGCCTCAGATAAACTGGAAATATTGTCGAGCTCCGATCGCGAACTAATGCGATGTCGAGTTCCACTGGGCGCAATAACAAATACGACTCCTTCCCTGGTCCAGCATTTAGAGATACCGAAGCGCTGCCTAGCAGCCATGAAGGCATCGTGTCTGGTTTTAGTAAGAAATTCAGATATGGTTATACCTGTACTTTTAAGTTTGGTCTTAGAATACCAAACCTTATTCCTAATCAACAACAGCTTAAATTTGATAAGGACTACACGATGTTTGTCATTTTTGGAGCTTCCTATGCGATGACAACGACTGATATCCTCGATTGAGAGTTCTGGCATGCCAAGACGGTCAGATAGGAGTTTGATCATTACTGTGGACACATCTTCATTTTTAGCTTCCGGAACACCGTGTACTAAGAGGATTTTCTTTCTAGTATTCATATCAAAACGATCTTGTTGTTCAGAGAGATGATTTACCTGCTGCTGCAGATTTTCAAGAGCTGAGAGTACAAAGTTTCGAAAAGTACTGAATTGTGCCGCTATGTTTGATGTTGGACTTGTTGCTGGAATTGAAGTATTTAAGTTCTGCTGGAACTCAGCCATTGTGGTGTTAAAGTGTTGTGCCAGGTTGTTAAGGGATTGCTTGATTGAATCCATTGTATGAAAGTGTCACAACGAAGTAGTGATTATGCACTAAGTAAATGTTTTTAGTGTAGAGGCAAAGTACTCTTATGGAGATTACTTAAGGAATTATTGCTGGTAGGTTTGTCACTTTTAGCACATAACTTGAGATTAAATTAAAGTTATTATGATTTTTAATTAAATATTATATGAAGAGGAGCTTACAAAAATATGTGTTACTATTTGTACACCTACCCTTTATTATATTTATATAATTTATTTAAAAAGAAAGTGTATTTAAATATTTTGATTAGTTTTTTTTTCTTCTTTTGTTTATTGTACAACTAAAATGGCTCCTTATATACTTTTAACCAAATAAAATTTTAATGGAATACTTTTATAAAAAGCTGTGCATACTTTTAAATTAAATTTATATACAAATAGGTAAAATTATAATGTTAAATAAATGTTTTCATGTAAATTTAGTTAGTAAGCCTTTATAATAAATAAATGAATAAATAAATAGAGCTTTATTATTATTATGATTCCTTTTGCATTATTTCAATAAATTAATAATTAATAATTCCACGCAAAATATTATGTTCGATAATTTCGCATGCTCAGATATAAGCATCATGGTCAAGCGGCCAATGCGCAAATTTGACACCCACAGGTGTCTGGGTTCGTATCCCGGTCGGACACAAAGTTTTTAATTTTGTTTTTTTTTTTGTAGTTCAAATTCTTAGTTTGTTTTTTTTTAATGTTTTTATGGCCAAACACTCCGAGCAAGGCTCGGTCGCCCAGGTACTATATATATATATATATATATATATATATATATATATATATATATATATATATATATATATATATATATATATATACTGTTATTATTATACTGTTTTAATTTTTTTTTAAGAAGTTATGGAGGAGCTTTTTTGGATGTATTTAGGGAGTTTGTTCCAGAGTAATGAGGCATATACTGAGAAAGAGTGCGAAAAAAAAAAGTGTCTTACTCTTTGGTATGTCGAGCATTGACATGACGCAAGACCGCCTGGAACGTGAGGGGATAGGGACAAGTTGGATACGGAAACGAAGGTAGGGAGGAGAATTTGGGTCGTTAAGAATATTGAAGAGTGGTGCAGCAACGATCAGCCAAAAACTACGGCGGTCTTCAAATAAAACGTTGACTATTTCGAATTACGTTTAATTTCGTGTTTTACAATGGTTCGTATATAAAATATGTTCGGAGCGTTACGAGTTAACAAAGAGAATGAAATATTTGAATTTCCACTTGTAACTATCTAATTAATGTCTATGACTTGTCTATGATGTTACACACAAAAAATAGACACCGGGAAAATCACCGTAGCGCCACACAACGGCCAACGGTGGCAACTACTTCAAGTTCCATAGGCAGTTGCCTTATGTACAAGCTAGATGGGGTTAGCCGCGACATACCCCCCGCCTTGGAAACACCGGCTTCCAACATCAGGCTTCGTCGTTGGATGGCTGCAGGGGCAAAGGGCAAATTTTCGGAAACGCCCTCCTCGTCGTTCCGGTTGCGGTACGGATGTCGGCAACACGTGTGACACCATCAGTCCCCGGGTATATGCGAGTTATGCGTCCCAAACGCCATTTAAGCGGTGGTAAATTTTCATCTTTGATGAGGACGAGACGATCAAGGGCTATATCGTCATGATGAGTTTTCCACTTAGTTCTCTGTTGAAGTTCTCCAATGTATTCTCTGAACCACCTCCGCCAGAAGTGCTACCGCAGCTGCTCCACGCGGCGGTACCGGTTCATCGCCAGACCTGTAGCATCAGAAATGGTCTCGCATGGCAGCGAAGTTAACGGTCGGCCTGTGAGGAAGTGACCAGGAGTGAGGGGAGTGAAGTCGTTAGGATCGGTGGATAAGGGGGACAGTGGACGAGAGTTTAAAACGGATTCGATTTGAATTAAAACCGTATTCATTTCTTCGTATGTTAATTTGGCGTTACCAACAATACGTTTAAGATGATGTTTACAAGACCTTACACCACTCTCCCACAGACCTCCAAAATGCGGCGCAGTCGGTGGAATAAAATTAAAATCAATACCCTCACATGAGGCGTAATCGTTTATTTGTTGTGAATTGTCATGAATTAAATTTCGAATTTCTTTTTCAGCACCAACAAAATTTCTACCGTTGTCAGAATAAAGAGCTACTGGTTTTCCGCGTCTACCAATGAAACGTTTTAAAGCTAAAATATAGTCGTCCGTCGAAAGGCTCGTGACTAGTTCGATATGTACAGCCTTAGTTATGAAACAGACAAATAAACAAATATACGATTTAATTTGCCTAGCACCTCTTCCTTTATGGTTCATAATCATAATAGGTCCAGCATAATCAACGCCGGTCCGCTCAAACGGAAATCCCGCATCCAGACGTTCAGATGGTAAATTTCCCATTATAGGTTTAGGTATCTTATTGTTAAAACGAGAACATGTAACACATTGACGCACGATTTTTCTCACAAGACCTCTGGCACTTAATATCCACCAGGTCTCGCGCAGGGTATATAAAATAAGTTGAGGTCCTGCATGAAGTAGCCTCTTGTGTTCATGACTCACTAATAAATTAGACATCCAGTGTCGACTGCACATTAAAAACGGATGCTTTTTATTAAAATCGAAATTAGACGCGTTTCGAAGTCGACCACTAACTCGAATTAATTTTTTATCGTCTAAAAACACGTTTAATCCAGATACACGATTTAATTGAGGTTTAAGATTCATTTATTTCTCAAAAGAATACAATTCACTTACTGAGAAACATTAGTTTTACGTAGGTAACATTGTAAACGGGCAGCTAATATTTATATAAAAAATAAAATATATTTGCGGGTAATACAAACTATTTTATGGATTAGAACTCGGAATAAGAATACTGGAAGTGGCTTTAAGTGTAAAATTTTACTGTCATATATTATGTTGTTAATTCAATTCAAATTATGTTATTAATAAGTTTTAACTTTAAATTTAGTAACAAGTATAGTATTATATGATCTGTGGTAACAAATACTTTAATATTAAATATAGAAAGATGAGGTTTTTGATGGTTTAATTAATATATTTATTGCCAATATGTATTTTTAATTTCTTTTTAAAAGATTCCATTGTTTTTTCACATTTAATATTGTTTGGTAATTGATTATATAGCATTGCACTCCTTCAAACATAATACATTTTTTGCTATAGTTTGTGCGTGGTTTGTAAAGTTTTAAATTATTTGTATTTCGAAGCAATTTACTATGCGTTAGTTTATTTTTCATGAAACTTATTTGTGTTTGTATGTCATGATTTAATATCTTTCTTATAAGAATGCACGTATTATAAACATAAGTTTGTTGAATGTCAAAAAGCTTCGTTTCTTTATAAATTTTGTTTGTAGCTGTGAGGTAATCATAATGAAATAACGTTTTTATTAACCTGTTTTGTGCTCTTTGTAACATATTTAGATTACTTTTAGCTGCATTACCCCAAAGTTGTATTAAATAATCAATTTGTGATTTCACTAATGAATTATAAATAATATAGCGAACATCAGGAGGAAAACTTCGAACAGTGCCTCGCAATAATCCATTTAAGGAAGATAATTTTGATTTCACTTTTTGAATGTGAGGTTTCCAAGTTAAATGATTATCCAAAACTAAGCCTAGGTATTTTTCTTCGTTTACTCTACTTATTATTTGATTGTCTATTTTTAATTGAGTGGTTATTTTGACTTTTTTATTTTTTGCAGAGAAAATAATGTACTTTGTTTTTGAAGTATTTATAGTTAAGAGATTTTTCTTGAACCATGAATTTAACAGATTTAAGTCATTTTGAGCATCATTAAAAATATCTTCAAGTGAATTTCCGAAGTAAAATAGGCAAGTGTCATCGGCATAAAGAGTGAGATCCCCTTTTAAACCAATATGACAAATGCTATTAATATATATATTAAAAAGCAACGGACCTAAAATTGATCCCTGGGGAACACCGAAAGTTATAGGCTTAGGACTACTTTGATGTGTGCCAATTTTAGTTATTTGGTACCGGTTCGCAAGATATGATTTAAAAATATCAAAGGCTTTCCCTGAAATTCCAATGTCGTTTAATTTACATAGTAACAAGTCGTGACTAACAGTGTCAAACGCTTTTTTTAAGTCTATAAAAATGCCAATAGCTATTTGTTTCCGATCAATGGTTAATTTGAGTTTTGTTATAGGATCTAATGTAGCTGAGAGTGTATTTGATTTTGGCCTAAAGCCGTACTGTTTTACATATAATATTTTTTTTTCTCTCAAAAATGTTTCTAGACGCACGTAGAGAACTTTTTCAAATATTTTTGACAACACCGGTAAAACTGAAATTGGACGATAATTTGATGGGTCAGATCTATTACCAGATTTGAAAATAGGAGTTACTTTTGCAATTTTCAAATCATCCGGAAAAAGGCCATGAGCAATACATTTGTTTATACAACATGATAATTCGTTTAAGATGAGAGGTTTAACACATTTAATAGTCTTAACATTAAAACCGTCTAATCCAGCACTTGTATTCGTTTTCAGTTGGTTTATTATTTTATCTATTTCTTTGATATTTGTTGGAGCAAATTGAAATAAAAGTGTGTCACTTTCAGTATTCTTTGTTTCCGTAGTATAAGGTACACTGTTAGTATAAGTTTTAATGATGTTATTAGCTAAAGTTGGACCAATGGTTACAAAATAATTATTGAAAAATTCACAAATGTCTTTTTTATCATTAATTTCACCTAAAGGCGTTAAAAGTTTACAGGGTCCAGATCTGTCTTTTATTTTGTTTATGGAAAGATTATTAAGAAGCGTCCACATTTTTGTTGTATTTTTCTGACAATCATAGAATAATTTGTAATAATATTTATTTTTTGTATTTTGTATTTTAAAAGCCACTTCGTTCCTTTTTTCTATAAAATTCTTTTCCTTTTTTGTATCTTTTGGGCTAGTTTTGTATTCGTTCCATAGTATATTTCTTATATTGATATCATTTACAATATGCTTATTAATCCAATCCTGTTTTGGTGGATTTAATATTTTAATTTTTCTAAGCTTGCTTTCTTCAACGGCTAACTTTAACTTTTCTTTTAGTAATGAAAATTCGTTGTCTTTATTTTGATTTTAGTTAATTCTTTATTATTACCTGTGTAACTTCCTTCATTCAGCAAATTATCATAAATAGTCGGAAAGGATTGCCTTTGTGCAAAACGAATCAATGTATACTGCGCTTCTTCTAGTTCAGACACCGATAACAAACCGGTTTGCTTTGTTTTGCGTCTATTAGCCCCACTCCCTCGTACGTTGTTTATGAATCGAAGAACGTAGGCCCATACGCGTTTAAGTTTTGTGAATGACGAGTATTTATTAAATTGAATAAAATCTAAGTTATCGAAACTGCTAAAATTATGTACTACATTAGATTTTAAGTCAGGCAAATTTTCTAAATTCATTATATTATTATTATTTAACGAATCAAAATTACTATGACATTGCAAGTAAGACGGACCGTTCCACCAAAGCTCACAGTTAATTAACGAATCAAAGGCTAATCCTCTAGACAATATATCAGCTGCGTTATTTTCGCTTGATACATGTAACCACTCGGAATCACCTGTCAGCTCATTTAACTCGGTTACGCGATTTTGTACGAACGGCTTTAAGAGATGTGGCGACATCTTAACCCAACCGATGACGATGGTCGAGTCAGTCCAAAAGATGACCTTTGAGAATGTTAAACGAATAACGTCGATTATTTTTTTATAAAGCCTTGCGCCTATTAAAGCACCACAAAGTTCTAACCTCGGGATAGATATGGACTTTAAGGGGGCAACTTTACTTTTTGCGCATAATAATTTTACGACGATTTCGGAATCATGGTTATAGGTACGTACATAGGCACAAGCGCCGTATGCACTCTGTGACGCGTCGGTAAATATGTGCAGTTCTTTGTATTGCGTGTAGCCGCTCATTACGTAACGGGGAATTTTTAATTCATTTAATCGTTTTAAAACTAACATAAATTTATTCCAAATAAGTTCGATATCGCGAGGTACTGGCGTATCCCAATCGAGCTTACTCAGCCATAATTTTTGAAGTAAAATTTTAGATATAATAACGGTGGGCGATAATAAACCCAACGGATCGTAGATCTGTGATATTATTGATAACATTACTCGTTTATTCAACCTAGGTATATCGTCATACTCGTCTATTTGTGTAGTGTAATGTAGATAGTCACTCTCGCTATACCAACCAATACCTAAGGTTTTATTTTGCGTGTGTTCACCGTTAAACTGCTGTGTTGCTTGAGTATGAGCGAGTTCCGAGTTAAATATCCATTTACGTAGTACAAAACATCCCGAACGTAAAACTGCTGAAACCTTTTCACAGATGGATATTAGCTCATGACGATCATCACTGCCAGTAACCAAATCGTCAACGAATAAATCTTCGATTATTACCCGAGCTGTGACGGCGTCATCACAATCGTATGCGAGCTGACGTATACAACGCATACTTAAATACGGCGCAGACGCCGTACCATAAGTTACGGTGTTAAGTTGATATATACCTAACGGATCTGTAGGATTGTCACGCCAAACAATATACTGCAGTGACCTTTGATCCTGCTGAACAAGGACTTGACGAAACATTTTTTCTACGTCCGCACAGGCTACGTATTTATAACGCCTAAATCGTAAAAGTATAGAAAAAATGTCATTTTGAAGAGCAGGTCCCGGGTACTGAATGTCGTTAAGTGACTTAGAAGAAGTAGTTGTAGCACTTGCGTCGAAGACCACACGAAGTTTAGTGGTTGAACTGTGCTCTTTAAAAACACCGTGATGCGGCAAGAAAAAGTTAGGATATTCAACCTTATTCACACGTGTCATATGGCCTAACGACTCATATTCGTTTATAAAGTCACGATACAGACGTTTATATTCCGGTGTGCGCTCAAGTTTACGTTCTAATGCAAAAAACCTATTTTTTGCTAAATTATACGAATCACCTAAAACATCTGGTGATTGTTTCAAAGGAATGCGTACTGTGAACCTACCATCGATGTCTCGTTTAGTCGTATTTTTAAATAGATCTTCGCATATACGCTCATCAGCAGTAAGAATATTACAGGACTGAGATACGTTTTCTAACTCCCAGAAACGTTTTAAATTGTCGTCTAAAGCTTGATTAAAATTACAATAAACTTGATCGGTTTCACTGTCTTTTAATTGCGACGTATAAAGCGGCCCACACAATAACCATCCTAATTTAGAATTTTGGAGGTAAGGTCCCCTTTCTAATCGAATTCTATTATCGTTTAATAATAATTCCCAGAATAAATCAGCACCGATTAGTAAATCGATAGCCGAGGAAATATTAAATGATGGATCCGCAAGACGAATATTATTAGGAATACGTATAAATTTATTATCAATGTTTGTCGTAGGCAAACTAGACGTAATGTGCTGCAAAATGTAGCACCGCACCTTTGTACTATAATCGTTTATCTTAGAACGTATAATTATTTCGCACGATTTATTCGATTGCGTTGTAGACATACCAACGCCCGATATACGTATAGTGGACTGTATAGGTTTCGTATTCAAACGTTTAAATAATTTTTCTGAAATAAAACTATGTTGACTGCCGTTATCCAATAGCGCGCGAGCTGTAAATATTTGATTATTCCGATCCATTATATCTACCAACGCAGTGCATAGCAAAACCGGTTGTAATGCATTTCGCGGCAGCGCGTGGCTAGTAGATAAACTGTGAAGCGCGGTCGACGGGCCGGCTGCTTCACGAGTCTCGCCGAAATCAGCTGATCGCACGCTTTGCGTATATTCGAATTTATTTAAATTATTGTTAACATGTAATAACGTATTATGTTTGTTCCGACATTGCTTACACGGTCCGAACATAAATTCCGTTGCAGAATGACCTGAACAACGTAAACAATTACTGCATAGTTTGTTATCTTCAACGAATTTTAGCCTATCTTTAATAGACAAATTTAAAAATTTATAGCACGTATAAAGTAGATGATTACCATTGCATAAAACACAACTATTATTGTTTGGAGAAATGCGTTTATTAGAACTAAATAACTTCTTAGAATTATTATTTTTATTAGAAATAGTAGACGTGTAGGTATGTCCTATGACATGGCCTTTTGGTTGGTAATGCTTATTTTCGCTTATAACGTGAGGCTTACATTGAGGCAACTTATTTTGACTAGAACTAATCATCTCCAGAGTATTCGATTTGTTTCTTAAGAATGACAATAAATCATCTAATTTTAGTCGTTTGTTCGAATCAGTTAAAATTGATCCCTTAAAATTCTCCCATTCCCGCTCAGTAGATGCGTCTAACTTAGATACAACTAAGTATATAATTATTGTATCCCAGTGTTCAGTAGGTTCGTTTAATGATTTTAAAGCACGAAGGTTTCTGAGTGTAGTATCTATTAACCTACGAATCTGCAAGTGGGATTCCTGTTTAAGCGGAGTGATAGAAAATAATGATTTCAAGTGGTTCTGTATAAGAAGTCGCGTATTATGAAATCTACTATGAAGTAGATCCCAGGCATGCACGTAATTACTCGCTGTAAATTCTAAAGCGCTTATAACTTGTAACGCACAACCGCTTAGTGAAGCCTTTAAATAATGAAATTTCTGGATTTCGTCTAAGTCTGAACGATTGTGTATCATAGTAATATACGAATTCCTATATTCTAACCACTGATCAAATGAACCATCAAAGGAGGGTAATTTTATGTCCGGCAGTTTAACATTCGATTGCGCTGACGATTTACTGTTACATTTTAGACTTTCGACGGTATTTTCGACTATACTTTCAGCTGTAGCTAAAACGTTAAAATATAATGATTCGAAAGATTCTACATACTCAAAGTTCGCTGTATATTCCGACTCGGGTAAAATGAGCTCAATTTGATTTTGAATGTCGTTAAAAGTATTAAAATGATCTTGAGCTGCTTGCATTCTAAATTTAACTTCTTTAACTTGAACTTGAGATATAGAATTAGAAGGCAAAAAATCTAAATATTTTTTAAATTGTGTTAACCGACCTTTTAAATTACCTCGCTGTTTTTTGAGTTCAGAAATATCTTTTGGTCGTTTTCCCGAGGGGGAAGCTGCCGAAAGCACTGATAATTTATCTTCTGTGGACATCTTAGAGGTCTACGTGTAAGAATAATGTAAGGTACTCACGGTTATATGAAGAATCGCAAAGAAACGTCACTAGCCTGAAATGTAAATGATACGATTTTTAATTCAAACGTTTAAGGGAAAGGAGTAGAAAGGAAATAAGACCTGACCGTTGACTGAAGAAGTAGCTGCGTCGATTTTCCTTGACGAGGACCAGTCGGCACGAAGTCCAATTTCTTGGTAAATCCGTCTCGAAGACCAAATTATGGTGCAGCAACGATCAGCCAAAAACTACGGCGGTCTTCAAATAAAACGTTGACTATTTCGAATTACGTTTAATTTCGTGTTTTACAATGGTTCGTATATAAAATATGTTCGGAGCGTTACGAGTTAACAAAGAGAATGAAATATTTGAATTTCCACTTGTAACTATCTAATTAATGTCTATGACTTGTCTATGATGTTACACACAAAAAATAGACACCGGGAAAATCACCGTAGCGCCACAAAACGGCCAACGGTGGCAACTACTTCAAGTTCCATAGGCAGTTGCCTTATGTACAAGCTAGATGGGGTTAGCCGCGACAAAGAGGAAGGAAAGGATGTGCATATCACGGCGAAGTCGGATTGGGAGCCATTTAAGTTGAGCACGAAAGTTTGATACATGGTCATGCTTGCGCAAGCCAAAAATAAAGCGAATAGCTAGATTCTGGAGACGCTCTAGTTTGTTAAGTTGCTCCTCAGTCACATCCAAATAGCACACATCAGCGTATTCATCTGTGACGCAAACTTATTAAGTCTGATCTTATTTCTACTGTCATACGATTCATTTTTCTTTAATTAAAGCCGTAGACTATTTCTATTCTGCTCATACTTGCACAAAGTGTACTTAAAGAAACAAGGATAGCGTTAAACATTAGACGACGTTCATAAAATACATCTACATCGAGATATAATCGGCTAACGTCGGCCCCTCAGTTCCGTTGAAACGCCCGACAGCGCACGACCCGTGCGCATTGTTTGCGAGTGCTTTGTGTAAATATATATTGTGTAGTGCAGTGAAAGTGATCATAAAATGGATTTACATTGTGACTGGGTAAGTAATGAACAGTTTTAATTGCTTTTAAAGAACAGTTAAATAAAATTTCGTATAGAAAAGTACTATTTTAACAAACATCGCCGCCATTTTGCCAGGCAAAATGGCGTCATTCTCGTCGAGATGTTTTATTATCTTTATTATAAACGTTGTATAATATATACGTTTTATATAATATATTATATACGTAGCCTATTATTGTTATTATTTCTACTAAGCATTTAACTTAAAAACAAACTTAAAAAAAAATAGCATTATTGAAATAAAAAAATAGGTACCGTGATTTAAAAGATGTCTACACAGACGGGGTATTTAATTTGTTTATATTAGAAATATTTGACTAGTGAAGCTTATCTTTTTATTGCGCTTAACGATTTGTTATTATAATCATATTTCAGAATATTCATTAGTGTTTATAAACAATGCCAAGAATTTATAAATAATTGCCGTAATTTGAGAGGCCGTTTTCTTATCTCTAAATCTCAAGGTCTTTGTTTATAGTTTGAGTCATCGTAAACTAAACACTTCAAACGCTTGAAACGCCGTCTTTTATAAGTACGTGCTCCGTATTATATAAAAAGTTATTAGCCTAAGCCACTCGAGTTACATTGTTTTCGGTATCGAAGGTTAAATATTTTTTTTTTTATGGCGCGCGCGCGGGTAATAAAAAACAGGTTATTGTTTTGCTACCCTTGTGTGGTGAAAAAAATATATGGGGAGGTGTGTTCTTTTTTGTTATAAATGTGAGATAATGTAGTTAGTTATAAAATGAGAATAATAAAATTTGAAATAATGGTTCTATTTTTAAGTTATAAAGATTTTAAGGTAGATTTTTGGTAAGATTGGTGTACCCTGACTTCAGGGTCGATTTACTAATATATTGCATAAAACTAGAATAAACCAATCTTTGAATATGTTAGGTTATTTCATAACGATTCCAACGACACAAGTTACTTATAAAGCTCCCATACAAAACTTTAGAGATTTTGTCATTTTTGGCCCCCGGGGGGTGGTTTTTTTTTTACTATTTGTTTATTTTTTAAGTACCTACACAGATCCGGCCATCTTGGCCATCTCCCACCTCCACAGATGTTAGGATAAGGGATTGGAACACCAGAAAACTCGACTTGAGGTATTGAAGTCCAGTCGATTTTGCACCTCAGTCTACTACTGCCAAATATTATGCACTGTGATTTGCTGGGATTCACAAGAAGGCCGAAAGACTCAGCCCATAGTTGGACTTCAGCAAAGTCCGAGTTTAATGCACCAATAGCGTCATGCAACTCGGTCAGCTCAAAGTGTCGGTATATCTGTAAATCATCTGCATACAGATGGAAGGGAGAAGAAATGACTTTTGAAATGTTATTAATGAAGATGGAAAAAAGCAAAGGGGAAAGTACGCCGCCTTGAGGGACACCAGCAGTAAGATCTAACCAATCCGATAATGTATCGTTGATTTTCACGCACTGCTGTCGTCCGAAGAGATAAGAGTGAAACCAGTCTAAAACAGTAGGAGAAATGTTGACCGCACGAAGAGTTTCAATCAGGATGACAAGGTCAACAGAGTTGAAAGCACTGCTAAAATCAAGCAAGACCATCGCAGTGAGCATGGTGTTATCCATTGCACCACGAATATCCTCCGTAATATTCAGCAGGGCTCCCACCGTGCTGTGTGAAGAGCGAAAGCCGGACTGGTAAGAGCATAGAAGATTATGGTGAGACAGATAAGAGTAAAGTTATGAGCCAATGATTTTATGAGTTTCCATAGGATAGGAAGGATAGATATAGGACGGTATTGGGAGAGACAGGTAGGATTCGAGGTTTTAGGCAGTGGAATGACGATGGCTTTCTTCCACACTGATGGGAAGACATTGCGTGTGAGTGAGAAATTAATGATGTGGGAGATCACAGGTGCAATATCCTCTAGTACGGGAAGAACCATGTCAAGACTGATGTTGTCACTACCAATGGCTTTTGTTAAAATAGAGCGGACACACTTCTTTATATCATCTACTGAAACTGGATTAAAGACAAATGGTGGTAGGTCAGGGGGGCAAGACTGGATAAGAATGAGAGAGTAGTAGTTTTTATGTCTGAATTTAAAGTTATGGGTGGAGTGGTAAAGTGATAATTTAAAGCATTAAGATCCACAGAACTTTGACAAGTTTCTGTGGTCTTGCCCACACCCAGTGACGATAGGAATCTCCAGACTTGCGCTTGACAGAGATCCTGAATCGTGGAATGAATATAGCGACGTTTGGAATCCCTACACATTCTGTTGCAGATGTTACGTAATTTTTTATAGGCGTCGAGATTTTCAGTTGAAGGGTACTTTTTGTTCCTAGCTTTGGCCCTATCGCGCTTGGCCATGGTCCTCTTGATCACAGGCGATAACCATAGAGCGGGAGCATGCTTCTTCTTTTTCTTGTGGGTAGGTGCAAACTAGTAACATATGTTTTTGAGTGCTCTATATTTTATAGTATTTAAAAATAAAATATAAGAGATAAATAGTGATATGTGCTAGTAAATAAACCTTAAACCTACCAGCTTAACTTTCCTCTATAATAAACAGACATTTGTGCACTTATTAGCAGAAATTATAAATAAAACACCAACACAAGTATAGTATATATTAAAAATTAAAAAAAGAAAAAACAAAATGGAGTCCATGAAGCACACAATTGCTGAGCTCAGTGAACATTTCAACTCAAAAATGGCAGAGTTTCAAAAACAGCTCCAGACTTCTTCGGCTTCAGCTACAAGCCCAACTACTACTATTGCTACCGAATTTAGCACTTTTAGAAGTTTCGTCTTGACTGCATTAGAAGGCCTCCAGAAGCAGCTTGATGTTCTCTCTAGAAAACAAGATGAATTTGAAATGAGGTCCTGGAAGAAAATTTTATTAGTCCATGGTGTTAAAAAGAGTAATAATGAAAAAATTTCTCAAGTTACAACTAAAATAATCTCTGAGAACTTAAATATCCCTCTTAATGAAGATGCTTTTAGTTATTGTCACCGCTTAGGGCATTCTAAATCAGATAAACCTAGAGCAGTCCTTGTTAAGTTTAAAGATTTATCTCTCCGGAACAAAATTTGGTATTCTAAGTCAGGCTTTAAGAATACTGGGATAACTCTGTCAGAGTTCCTTACCAAGGAAAGGCATAGCACGTCCGTGGTAGCCCGACAACGTTTGGGAGTTTCGAAGTGCTGGACAAAAGATGGATACGTGGTGGTTGTGGGGCCTGACGGTTCGCAAAGTCGCATTTTCACGGTGGCTGAACTTAACGCCATTTCTCCTTTGCCCCATGACGCACCAATGTCGACCTCCAGCTTTCCTCGTGTTTCCTCTGGCCCCAGCAACACAGGCAAACTCCCCAACATTAGGACGAAACGAACCATCAAAAAGTAACACAGTTCACTTGTATATCCTTATAACTCTGCATGACTAAAATATGATTATTGATTATTACCAATATGGCCTTATTTCTATATTTATTTAAGTATTTTTATAGTATATTAGTATTTAAGTCCTTTAAACATAATTTAGTCGGTAGATCTGCTTTTGTTTACTTTTATACCTTCGTGTTTTGTATCAATTTTTCTTTCTGTAAAATGTCACCTGTCAAATTTTAACGTTTCGTTTCATGTTGTTATCTTTTGTATCTGTGTCATGGGACTATATCTTTTTCTTTATTATCTTTAAAATTTGTTTTTTTTTTTTAATTTATTAATGCTAATTCTTATCTTTGTTTTTTAATATTGTAATAATTGTTGTTATTTTGTTCTTTTTTATTTTTATTTCTTTCATATTGTCTGTATTATTAGTTTCTTGCTACTTCTTTCTGCTGGTGGGTGAAAGGATTAATTGTTATTTAGTTGTATACACTAAGTTTTACATCTTATCTATTACTATATATTATACTATATTACTTTATTTTTATTTTATAATTATTTTATCTTAATTATATTTTAATTATTTATCTATATATTTACATTTATAGGCGTATTACTTATTTATAGTTATATTGTTACATTTTATGGTTATAAATTATTATTGTATATTGTACTTATTTAGCTTATTTGCTTTTTTTTTAATGATTACTGATGACAGTATTAGTAATGGCAGTTCACATAGTGATATATTTTATCAATGCGATACAACATCATCTGACGGCAGTTTTCATAGCGTTTCTATACCTCTTAACACCTCTCTAGAAAACACTTTTGGCGACTTGTCAAAATTTTTTAACGTCGTTCATTTAATCGCGCAAAGTATACCCGCTCACTACCCAGATTTACTAGATTCTTTTGATGTAAAGAATGTCCATGCTGTTCTAGTTTCGGAAACTTTTCTGGAGCCTTGCTTACCCTCAACTGCGTATGCTTTGCCAGGTTTTCACCTAATACGGAATGACAGAACTGCGAAGGGGGGAGGCGGAGTTGCTATATACCTCCGTAGTCACATTCCTTTTTCAATTCTAGATAAATCACCATCTGTGTACTCCACTTCTGCTGAGCATATTTTTATAGAAGTTTTGTTTGGTACCCTTAAGGTTCTCCTCGGTGTTTTCTATAGTCCTAACTTACATGTAAATTATTTTGATTCTTTTGAAGCTCTTTTGGAAAAATATGTTTCAAGTGTTGACCACACCATAATTATGGGTGATTTCAACACATGTTTAATTAAGAAGGACTCGCTCGCATATCGACTAAAAGCCATTATCGACAATACGAACCTCAACTTTCTTTCCACGAATGCTACCCACCTGTTTCCTAACTGCTCTCCATCCCTATTGGATCTTATGATAGTTTCATCAACGGAACGTGTTGCCACTTATGGTCAAATGTGTGCTGAGGCATTCTCGTATCATGACCTCATTTACTTGTCATACAAAATCCGACCACCTAGAATCAAGCCTACAGTAGTGATGAGAAGGTGCTTTAATAATTTCAAACACGATAAATTTATGCAGGATCTTAGTCATATTGACTGGGAATGCATATTTAATGCTTCAACAGTAAATGATAAGATCAGCATTTTTAACTCAATCATCACTGAACTCTTTAACATCCACGCACCACTCCGACCAATAAAACTTAAACATCTTCCAGCACCGTGGCTAACACAAGATATAAAGTTGCTCATGGCTAAGCGTAACGCTGCAAAGTCTAAATATAAAATAAATCCCACTGAGAAAAACCTCCAACGGTACAAAACACTGCGGAACCGATGCAATAAGACTTGCAGAGACGCCAGGCGTGCTTATATTTGCTCATCAGTTGACAGTAACAATTCCGATTACACATGGAAATTTTTAGATGCTATGGGGATTGGAAGTAGGCGTGCCAAATATGCATCTTTCTTAAGCAACTGTACCGATTTAGATTCCTTAAATAAATATTTTACAACCGTTGATGCATTACCCAGTAGCATTAAATCGAGTACCCTGCAATCCTTGTCACTCCATCACGACCCTTCTATTACTTCCTTCCACTTCACGAATATTACACCTGCAGAAATACACAAACATGTGATAGGCATTAAATCTGATGCTATTGGTAAAGATAACGTCAGCAGAAAAATGATTTTATTCAGCCTTAATACTGTTCTTCCTATCCTATGTCATATCTTTAACCATTCTCTAAACTATAATGAATTCCCTGATGTCTGGCGACTTTCACTAGTGATCCATATACCGAAAACATCTAACCCTACATCCTTCTCACACTACCGACCAATTTCCATACTTCCTTTCTTATCTAAAGTCCTCGAACGTATAGTCCATCAGCAATTATACCTACACTTGAATAATGATAACATCTTATCTCCTTTCCAGTCTGGCTTCCGCCCTGGGCACAGCACTGTTACTGTACTTAATAAGGTCTGTGATGATATTCGACACGGATTCGACAATCAGCAAATTACCATCCTCGCCCTGCTGGATTTCTCTAATGCATTTAATACTGTAGACTTCGATATTCTACTTGCCATTCTCAAGTCCATAAATATCTCCTCAAATGCTACTAAATCGACACTGCCGTAGAACAATGTCGGATATGATATTACAACGAAATTGATTTTTTTACAGAATTAGCTTTAATTAATAATAAACTATTGATATATTCAAGAAAAATTTAAATATTCGTAGTACTTTCGGAAATATTCAATTGAACGAAGTATTATTTCAAAATTGTTCCCATGAAAATCGTCGCGAGTTCAATAGCGCCACTGTCGCTCGGTTGTTATCGCTCCGCGTAAGCCGCGCCCTGCGCGGCGATCGTCACTAGCGGTGATGTTCGACGGAAAGCCGGTCATATTTAACAACAACACATGATAGATAGTTATGGTTACACCTCGTCCATCCGCTTTAGATTAAGATTTACATAGAATAAGAGAGACGCAAACTCAGCGTCTAGTCGGCCCACCCGGCATCCGCCGGCCGAGTATGTGTTTAGACATTAAAGGAGCCTCAAATCGGCTACATGTCTCACATTTAGTTTTATTTTTTTCCTTAATTTAATTTTAAGTTAGTATAAATAGTTTTCAAAACGCTCCGAAACCAAAAGTAGATTCTACATTAGCGTATTATTACAATATTTTTAAAGTTTTTAATACAAAAACAGCTTAAAAATGTCTTGGTCATAAAAAATATTAAAGTTAGTGATAGATAATGAAGAAATAAGTGACTATTACGCCGGGCAGGACTTCAGCATTTTAAGTAATTCAATCGAAAATACGAACAACGAAGGTAAGCCATTATTATAAATATTTACTTTTATGGATATAAATGCCTTTTATTATTTTTTTCATACTAAAAAACGATTGGCTAACATTTTATATAGAATTATTCAAAATCCGTGTCATAACTTAACAATCGACGTTGTTCTACGGAAATGAAAAATAAATAAATTTATTTAATAAAAATATATTTTGATGATGTTTTCTTTATGTACTTTATTTAAATTCTTTATTTACTTATGTTATGGTATCGGATATTTTTGACGTCGTATGTTTCCTTTTTTCGTTTTTCTCCCAAACTCATTTCAATTATACAGATTGTTTGAATACTTACGGGGTTATTCTTCGGAAATCTTACACATTTTTGACGTAGCGTATTAAGAACTAACTATGTTCTTCGGCATAAAATTATATAGGATTTTGTTCAGCATGTTTGAATGCTAATTATAGATATATAAATGACTAGATCTTTTTATTTGAGAATTTTCTGTCTTATTTTGCAATATCTTTAAATATTTTACTATGTTGCAGGTCTTGGAGTTGAAAAACCAGAATCACCTTTACTCCCTGGAGCGGAAATCATAGTCAACCAATTAAGGGAAATAGCGCAGAAAGCATTTGCAGATGGCGATGAAGATCGAAATTTAGTTAAAGACTTGACACCATTTGGTATAGAAGATACCAATACCATGTTTTGAGGCTTCTCCTTCTGTGGTCATCGAAGAAGTTGAAAACCTACACCTACGTCACCCTTAATAATTCTTACTCCCATACCATTACTGACTAATAGTCACAAGACATGTAATGACTTATTTTGTGCTTTATACGACCACTGGATAGTCCAGTACCATCTTCACGTAGTACTGTAAGTGGAATAAGTTCTTTTTCCGAATTAGATACCAATTCAGTACTGTCTCCAGGACGAAAAAAAAGAACAAAAATAGAGAATCATGGTCCAATGTAAAAAGAAAAAGCTTAATGAATTCAGGTAAAAATATGTGTCAAAGAGGGGTAAAGTTCTTGATGAAAAAGGTTATGGGTATGCGTTATAAATGTAGTGAGAAAATTACTAATGAACAAAGACTATTGTTTTAAAAGATTTTGGAATCTTGGTAACAATGAGAAACAGTAAGGATTTGTGGTTAAATTTTATTTAGAAGTAAATAAGCATCGATGTCTTAACACAGATCAACTTAATTTACGTAAATTTACTTATAAGTACAACTTACCAATAGCTTCTTCTTCTAAAAGCGAAAAAAAGTGTCTATGATCACGTCAATTCTTTTATCTCATTACGTTAGGAAGAGATCGATCAAGCTATACTTGGACGGTAATCGTAGTATTGGATGTATGTTTCTATTATACAAAGAATGTTTTAATCCTACAAAATATGTTAAGAGGGCTTCAATCGAACGTATATATAGAGATATTGTTTCCAAACACTTTAGTTAAGATTTCATCTAAATTCTATGGAATCAGATAGTCCATGTCAAAAAAAAAGATCCCACTTAATTATAATATTATGCATATGATCTCAATGAAAGTGGTTATAATATGTCTGGTCATTGGATCTAGAACCAGAAACTCATCATCAGCTCTACCTGATTTAAAACCTATTTCTAACAGCTTGTATAAAATATCGAAAGATAAATATAATGATCTTGTTCACATGTGCAAAACCGGTGTAATCATTTCTGAACATAGCATTTATTTCAAATCCCTACCATTTGATGATAACTGATTTTTTATTATTATGTTGTTAATTAATAAATTAACCTCAATCAAATAAAATGAAATGTCATTAGACATTTCATTTTATTTGATAGTTTTGTTTAAGAAAATACATTATTTTAAAACTAAATATTTCTGAAGGATTTAAACAGATCTGAGATAATTTTGAAGAAAAGTATTTTTTGTTACTACTAGTTTTTGAAATATTTATTTTATTTTTTATTGTGAAGTGAATATTAAGTACCTGCTCAATCATATTCGTAGTATAAACATTAAGTTATATTTAATATTTATCTAATAATTATATATGGCTAAAGACCTACTCATATCTGTTGTTGATATAGATATTTAAAATGTTATTATTTCTGAGATCTCATATTTGTTAAACAGTCTTAGATTTTTAGTATTTTGAAATTTTGTGATTTGACTGATTTATTTTGTTACCGATTGAGACTGATCATAAACGAGTCGCACAATTAATATTAAGAGTTTAACTACCAAATGGCAAGATTTTTTAATTAGATTTATTCCTTGCTTGTGCAATTTTCAAATTGTATTTTGGATAAAAAATAATCATTGGTTATATTTTTCATTTCTTTACTTATATAGATATACCTTGTGTATAAGCAATAAAAAGTTTTTTTAGAACCTACGTAATTTTTAATTTATCTAGAAAAACATACGACATCAATATCCCTTTTGGTAATTCCACAGAACAGCATGACATGTAAATATACGTAGTACAATTTTCCATCGAACAACTTCGGAAAGTCACAACATATGTCCTATGTTACGTAATATAACGTCGGATTATAATATACAAACACATTTTTTTTATTTTATAAATAAAAAGTTATTATTATTATCTAGTAATAACTCTTAATAAAAGACAAAAAGCTATTCCTAAATTTTTTTTCAATTAATTACATAGGAGAAAAGTTATGGTTAAAAATGTGACTTCAAAACTTTAAACGGCTCTCCTGTAAAGTAACTATTTTGTAGATCCGATTTTGTTCTACGACGGTGTCGATGTATTTAATAGGTAGGCTTTAATTACTCAAAAATCGGAAATGAAAAGACCGAGTCCCATGCAAATAAATTTAATTTATTGAAATAATCTCGACCCGGTGGAGAGAGAGAAAAAAATATACTAACGGGCGGGGTCGAGCACTTAACCCACACAAGTTCCTTTGTTAAGTCGGTTCAGGTACTCTCCTGCGTCACGCCGTAAAGATGGTGATCCCGGGAGCTACGTTCTGGAATCCGCTGTCGGCTGGATGCGGCAGAAATGGGTAACCAAACCCGGCGGAGAGTATTCACGTCGTGGTGGTGAAAGTAGAATAAAAACTTTTTAACAAAAAAATAAAAACCGACTTCAAACAAAAGCACTAAAAAGTAAAAAATAACTGATTGCTAGTTTTCATTTACTATACATACCTAATCAAATATTTTCGAAGTCGGTGTGCTTTGCTTTGCATGGGCTGGCACCGATTTCGAAAATATTTGATTAGGTATGTATTAATAGGTAGGCTTTAATTACTTAGCCAAAGCACACCGACTTCGAAAATATTTGATTAGGTATGTATAGTAAATGAAAACTAGCAATCAGTTATTTTTTACTTTTTAGTGCTTTTGTTTGAAGTCGGTTTTTATTTTTTTGTTAAAAAGTTTTTATTTTTCCCTTTTTAGTGTACACAGTAGTAGCAAAGTGAGGATTCTAACGTGTTAGGCTTGTCAAATCAAACAAAATAAGCCCAAACTCAAAGTATCTACTATTAGCCGTTGAAGAGTTCCACCTAACCACCTTCTGGCCTTGCCATCAGATCAGGTCAACAACACTGAACCACTGTACTATTAACGGAAATAGAAATACTTGCAAAGTTTCAAGTCAATAAGACAATTAGAAGTAGGTTAAATTCATCATTCGTTGTTTTTCCACCCTTAGGGGTGGTATTTTTTTTTGAAATTTAAATGGGACCAATCTGGAAGTATACCCTTTCAAACAAAACAAAAATTGTCCAAATCGGTTAATAAATGACGGAGTTCTGAGGTAACAAACATAAAAAAAAAAAAAAAAAACATACAGTCGAATTGAGAACCTCCTCCTTTTTGACGTCGGTTGAAAACATAAAGGGCGTGAGGGTATACCGGCCAAATTGGTAGCCCGAGCGTTGAACCCTGGAACGCGCCATCAAAATACAATTACAAGCGGTCCAGTACATATAGCACACATCCACGGCACTGCGTTATAAAAGAAAAGCACCTAAATTGTAGTAGTAGTGCCGTGGAATCATGACAATCAGAAACGGAGATTACAATTTCGAGAAATAAGTTAATTTATAAAGAAATTTACGAATATTAAAAAATTATTAAAAGCTGAGGGTGTAATTAAAAAAATGATGCAATCTTTTTATAACATTTCTATGTAAAATCAATTTATATTACTATTAAGAATTACTGTTGAACACAAATATAAGTTTTAAATGATTACTAGCAATAATAACTATTCTAATTGCCTGTTACATTAAATATACCACTTACCCAGTTTAGGGGCGATCAACACTCACTATATATAGTATTAAAAAATATTCGAGGAACGCTTAGCGACAATCACGAAAAATTATAAATATATTACGGTTACGAGTTTTTTATATGATAAAGACACGAATTAGAGACCGTAAAAAATTGTTGTGACGTGCGTTCACTCAAACTAATTAGATGCAAAGCAAAATGAATAATGAGTGGCGGCGACCGGTACTGCAGTATTTAACTTAACGAAGACAAAAGATTTACTTGGAACGCTAAAATGTTTCATCGCGCGAGTACACAAATGCCGCTTGAGAAATAAATTTAACATATTATTATACTTTGTAAAAAAAAATAAGTTATAATAAAATTGTGTTTTATACTTAGTTTGTTTTAATGTAGGATTTAATTTAATAGTTATTTTAATTAGTTTTAGGTATTGTAAATATTAAATTTAAGTGTATTTTAGGGTAATATTATGAATTATGTACATATAACGTTACATATACCCCTCCTCGTCTGGAAAAGGGTTTTGTCCTGAGATAAAACCCGCTTTAGACTGCTCCTAGCATTTCTCATACATTCTTCAACTTTCATTCTATCATTCAAAACCAAAAAAACATAAAAGCATCAACAGCATTATTTACGCCATTGGCGCATCCTATCAAACTTAAAGTCAGTAGTTATTATAAAGCTAGTGACTCATGCTAAAAGAACAAGATGTTATAGAGGATTCCTTTTATTTATTATTATTATTACCAAAGAGCTTTAGATCCTTGATATGCCAAACGCCTAGGTTGTTTCCGGACATATCTTCTAGTACATATACAAGTAGTGATCGTTTTTCACTTACTCGACATTTAATGTATTTTGGAGCCAACTTTTTACTGAAATATTTGTCTTTATCGCTCAATATGTATGTACGCTTAAAGACTTCGTCGCCTACGTTGTATTCAGCTGGTTTTCTGCGCAAATTATAGTGTGTGGTATTCTTCACATGTGCATTCCACAATGATGCTTGCACATCATTGAATATTGATGACAGACAACCTAAGTTCTCAGCGTATACGTCGCGTGGCAAGAACAAAACTTCGTCACCTAAGTCAGAGTCTGTATAGTGCGAACCGCATAACACTAACTCCCTACCGTACACTAAGAAAGAGGGAGTGTACCCAGTCGCTTCGTTTACTGAATTATTGATTGCGAATTGTACCTGAGGAATGTAAGTGTCCCAGGACCTATGGTCATTTTCAACGAAGGTAGATAGGCTGGTGACTATAGTTTTGTTGTAGCGTTCGACTAAGTTTATTTGGGGCGTGTACCTGGGTGTGTAATATACATTAGGGACTTTATATTTCTTAAACAAAGCTTTAGTAGTTGAGCTAATAAAATGGCTGCCATTATCTAAAAAGATAGTTTGTGGTATACCATAAACTAAAAATATTGAGTCTTCTAAAACTTTCACGATTGCATCTGCAGTAGCGCGACGTAGCGGGAAGATGTTACAATATTTAGTGAAGCAGCAGGTTACTACAAGCATGTAACTATTTTGCTTACGAGTGACAGGCAAAGGACCTACAAAGTCAACAGAAATCATTTGATAGGGGCGTGAGCACTGCTTTGGACGACCCATTTCTCCCAATGTAGTGTGATTTTGCGACTTGTAAGCTAAACAAACCGAACAAGAACCTACGTATTTTACAACACTTTCATGCATACCAGGCCAGTAATAGGATAATGCTAAACGATTGTAAGTTTTAAAAATACCGAGATGACCAGCTGTTGGCACAGAATGGTTCTCACTTACAATTTGTTCGCGAAATTCAATAGGAACGACTTCTTTCCATGCGAATTCAGATGTTAGATTTGATTTATTTTTAGAAAGCCGAAATAAGGAGTTATTTTTAATAGTAAAATTTGGATAGTGATTAGGATTATTAAGACATCCGTTATATATTTTTTTGTACCAATCATCAGAAGTAGTGGAAATAGCATTTGAAAGAGAGATGGCCGATATGGGAACAGCTCGTGAGAGAGCATCGGGTATCACATTATCAACGCCCTTTCGGTGCTTTAATTCAAAGTTGAATGAAGATAACCTTACTCCCCAACGCGCTAGTCTTCCGGTAGGATTGTCTAATGACAGAAACCATTTCAACGCAGAATGGTCAGTATATACGACAAATTTTAGGCCATTTTCGAGGTAGCATCTCCAGTGCTCGAGAGCGACTAACACAGCAAGCGTCTCCCTCTCTGTGATACTGTAGTTTTTCTCGGCGCCGGAAAGAGATCTACTCATGTAGGCAATAGGATGCTCTTTACCGTCAATATTCTGCGTTAACATAGCTCCAATACCATAGTTGCTAGCGTCTGTGTGGACCTGGAAGGGCTCAGTGTACACCGGGCAAGAGAGAACTGGTGCGGAGACAAGACACTCCTTCAGAGCATTAAAAGATGCATCAGCTTCTGGAGTCCACTGAAAAGGAGGTGACCTTTTTTTGTTAGATGTTAGTTTATTAAGTGGGCCAGCTATTGTACTAAAATTAGGAACGAAACGTCGGTACCAAGTAGCGGTACCGAGAAAGCGTTTCAGTTCCTTTTTGCTTGTGGGAACCGGAAAATTTAAAATTGCTTGTACCTTTTCTGGATCCGTGTGTAGACCACGAGCATCTACTACGTATCCTAGGTACTTAAGTTCGTTTCTGAAGAAATTACACTTTTCGAAATTTACTGTTAGATTGGCCTGTTTTAATTTCTCTAGGACACGCAGCAGATGAGACACGTGTTCTTCGAAGGTTGAGCCTATAATTATGATATCATCCAAATACGCAAAAGTTTTCCCCTCCATGTCGCCGAAAAGTAAGTCTACTAAGCGCTGCTGGGTGGCTGGTGCATTTGTCAGACCAAAAGCAGTGGTTTTGAACCGTAAGCTGCCTCGTCCTGGTACATAAAAGGCAGTCTTATCGCGATCCTTTGGTTCTATCGGAATCTGCCAGAAAGCTTTCGAAAGGTCCACGCTCGAAAGGTACTTTGCGTCGCGTAAATTGTCCAGAATCTCTGAGACATAGGGCAAATTATAGGCATCTTTTTTCGTTACAGCGTTGAGCTTCCGACTATCAAGACAAAATCTCGGCTGTCCATTCTTTTTAGTTACGATAAGAACTGGAGAAGACCACGCACTCTCACAAGGTTCAATAACATCGAGCGCTAACATTTCATCGACCTGTTCTAATAAAATGCGCTGCTTCTCTGGAGACATTCTATAATAACGCTGCCTTATAGGCTGAGCGTCTCCAGTGTCTATTCTATGGGTGATCAATTTGGTTCTACCCAGACCTTTCTCCTCTATAGATATAGATTTAAATTGAGCCATAATATTGTCTGCTATTGACTTTTGCGATGCTTCTAATTGGTTGTATGAATTAATGAAAGTTTGCGAGTTATTTAATCTCACCTCAGCTAAAGAGTTCTTTGACATTGTGATACTACCTAAATATTTGGGACAAATTTGGAAAATACGCCAAAAGTCAATGCCTAATATAATAGGTGTTTCTACTTCAGGGACCACATATGCCTTAATTACATGTAATTGACCTTCGAAAGTAACTGGTAAATACATATAACCGATACTCCTCAGTGATTGTCCGCCGGCGGCTACCATTGATAAATTATCATCCTGTTGCAAGGTGCAATCAACAAAATGTAAATGGGAATTGTTACCTAAAATTGTTACTGCAGCACCAGAATCGAGTAGACCACAAGCGTCGACATTGTTAATTTTAATATTTACATAAGGTCTAGAGTCATTTGTGGGTTTCGTATGCAGAATTGTAGATATTCTATAAGTAGAAGTAAATGTTCTAATAAATGAAAGCCAAGTTTCCCAGTCTTCCTTAATGAAATTTCTACAATTCTGCTCATCTAGTTTTTTTAAGTTATTATTTTTATTACATACTGGACACTCAGGTGTCTTTACATCCTTTAATCCGCATTTGAAACAAAATACGTCGCGACTTGCTTTACATTGTCGGATGTGATGTGAGTTACTGCGACACCTAGGGCAGTATGGTTGTTGTTTATTTGTATGAACTGAGTGTATAAAATTTTGATGTTGATTTTTATTGGGACTGTGCTGTTGATTTTTGTTATAATTTAGTTGATTAAAGTTATGATTTTTTGAAAAGTGACCTTTACTATAATTATTTTTATTTAAAAAAATTTGTTTATTTGTATTTGTGACAAATCTGATAGGGTCTTTATTTGCCTCTTTAGAGTACGCAAATTCAGGTGCAACGGTTTCAAAATTCACCCCGGGAGGCTCGTAAAATTGTAAAAGTCTGAAGTGAACAATCTCATAATTACGACAAAGTGTGCGTAAGACATCTATGGTGTCAATCTGAGTCACTGATGCGGCTAGTGTGCTGGCATAACAAGGCCTTATATTATGAAGCAAGATCTCTAGTTGTTCCGCCTCGGTAAGAGGTTTAGAAAGACGGGAGAATATTCCACTCATAATCGAGAGATAAATGGTTATGTTCTCGCGTTCCCCTTGAGTGTGCGAACGAATTTCTGATTTTAAGCGGTAATCGTAATCCGACTGATCAAAATCTTCCTTGAGTTTAGAAGCGAGCTCAGACCAAGATAATATTTTGTGTTTTACCGAACGGTACCAGTGAAGAGCGTCATCCTGAAATATTTCTGTAGCGAAAGCTAATATTTTTGAAGGGATTATGTCTCGTGCAACAATAAACTCATCAACGCGCTGTATGAATGAGCGCACACACGTTTTACCATTAAATTTTAATTTAGTTAAATCAGCTGCAGTACGATCGCATGTCACCGAAATTAAATTTTGCACTTCCGGTGGCAAGGTCGAGGAGAAGCCAGAGCCCGAGTTAGATGGTCCAGGAATTGGTCTATTTACTTGAAGAGACGCGAGCCGTTTTGATAAAAGTTTATAACCCTTAAAAATTTCGTCGTAATCATCTTTCGTATCCTTACTAGGCGTTAACCTCGCTAAACGATTGTGAAGGTGATTTAACATATTTTGCGTTCTCATGAGGAAAGGTTCACTAGGGTCTGATACATCTAAGTTTGTTTGAATCTTAGTGAGAACTTCTAGACATCCTTTAAGGTCC
This sequence comes from Brenthis daphne, assembly GCA_947093115.1. NCBI lineage: Eukaryota > Metazoa > Arthropoda > Insecta > Lepidoptera > Nymphalidae > Brenthis > Brenthis daphne. The sequence goes on along the minus strand of CAMUPN010000007.1, from coordinate 170,599 downwards.
TGTCGAATATCTAATGGAGACTCCAATATGTGTTCGGACGGGTATTCTGACGATAATTTCACAATTTGTTTGCGTAACTCCTCAACAGAAGAAGCTGCGGTAGCACCACGAATCCAAACCTCATATTCGAGCTCCGATTTTTGAAGTGACAAATATTTCACAGGTAACATTGTGACAATATAAATAACCAAATGGGTAAGTGGTAAAAAACAAGCAAAAGCATAAATCAACAAATGTAACCCTTCTCCGATCTGTTACAATATACTCTTTAATCACCGTTGGTTTTTTTTTTTTTTTTAATGATAAAAATAGCAGCAAAATAAAAAATAAACGATGCTACTAATGTGTACTTTACAATAAAGCGGTTAAGCTTTAAAAAAAACTAACAATTTTTTAATAAAAATGTGGGTAGAAATAAACTTGTGTCGAAATTAAATTGTTAACTAGAACAATGAGTACAATAATTTAAGCTACTTTAACAATATTGAGTACACTTCAGTAGCAAGCAATTAAAAAACCAAAAAAATAAAACGTTTTACAAAAATAAGCCACAGACACACACTAACTACAAAAAACCGAAAACAAAAAGAACTTGTGTGAATATAACCACGTTAGGCGCCAGTGTCACGGGCGTGGTCGGAAATGTAAAGACCGAGTCCCATGCAAATAAATTTAATTTATCGAAATAATCTCGACCCGGTGGAGAGAGAGAAAAAAATATACTAACGGGCGGGGTCGAGCACTTAACCCACACAAGTTCCTTTGTTAAGTCGGTTCAGGTACTCTCCTGCGTCACGCCGTAAAGATGGTGATCCCGGGAGCTACGTTCTGGAATCCACTGTCGGCTGGATGCGGCAGAAATGGGTAAACAAACCCGGCGGAGAGTATTCACGTCGTGGTGGTGAAAGTAGAAAAACATAAAGGGCGTGAGGGTATACCGGCCAAATTGGTAGCCCGAGCGTTGAACCCTGGAACGCGCCATCAAAATACAATTACAAGCGGTCCAGTACATATAGCACACATCCACGGCACTGCGTTATAAAAGAAAAGCACCTAAATTGTAGTAGTAGTGCCGTGGAATCATGACAATCAGAAACGGAGATTACAATTTCGAGAAATAAGTTAATTTATAAAGAAATTTACGAATATTAAAAAATTATTAAAAGCTGAGGGTGTAATTAAAAAAATGATGCAATCTTTTTATAACATTTCTATGTAAAATCAATTTATATTACTATTAAGAATTACTGTTGAACACAAATATAAGTTTTAAATGATTACTAGCAATAATAACTATTCTAATTGCCTGTTACATTAAATATACCACTTACCCAGTTTAGGGGCGATCAACACTCACTATATATAGTATTAAAAAATATTCGAGGAACGCTTAGCGACAATCACGAAAAATTATAAATATATTACGGTTACGAGTTTTTTATATGATAAAGACACGAATTAGAGACCGTAAAAAATTGTTGTGACGTGCGTTCACTCAAACTAATTAGATGCAAAGCAAAATGAATAATGAGTGGCGGCGACCGGTACTGCAGTATTTAACTTAACGAAGACAAAAGATTTACTTGGAACGCTAAAATGTTTCATCGCGCGAGTACACAAATGCCGCTTGAGAAATAAATTTAACATATTATTATACTTTGTAAAAAAAAATAAGTTATAATAAAATTGTGTTTTATACTTAGTTTGTTTTAATGTAGGATTTAATTTAATAGTTATTTTAATTAGTTTTAGGTATTGTAAATATTAAATTTAAGTGTATTTTAGGGTAATATTATGAATTATGTACATATAACGTTACAAGCCAAAGCACACCGACTTCGAAAATATTTGATTAGGTATGTATAGTAAATGAAAACTACCAATCAGTTATTTTTTACTTTTTAGTGCTTTTGTTTGAAGTCGGTTTTTATTTTTTTGTTAAAAAGTTTTTATTTTTCCCTTTTTAGTGTAGACAGTAGTAGCAAAGTAAGGATTCTAACGTGTTAGGCTTGTTAAATCAAACAAAATAAGCCCAAACTCAAAGTATCTACTATTAGCCGTTGAAGAGTTCCACCTAACCACCTTCTGGCCTTGCCATCAGATCAGGTCAACAACACTGAACCACTGTACTATCAACGGAAATAGAAATACTTGCAAAGTTTCAAGTCAATATGACAATTAGAAGTAGGTTAAATTCATCATTCGTTGTTTTTCCACCCTTAGGGGTGGTATTTTTTTTTGAAATTTAAATGGGACCAATCTGGAAGTATACCCTTTCAAACAAAACAAAAATTATCCAAATCGGTTAATAAATGACGGAGTTCTGAGGTAACAAACATAAAAAAAAACACAGTCGAATTGAGAACCTCCTCCTTTTTGAAGTCGGTTGACAAAATACAAGGTGTTACTGGTGTAGTATGCTGTAGTGATATTACTGATCATGATATAGTTATTGTAGGTCTATCAATGAGTATGCCTAAGTCACGAGTTCGCAAACCTTTTGACGATGAAACAAGATGTTAAATTAATTAAAAATGAACTTAGCCATACTAACTGGTCGACTTTGTTGGATTGTGATGATGTCAACGAAACAGTTAATGCCTTTTGTTATAAATTATTTCATAATAAATAATAAATAGGCATACAAGAAAAGTACCAAAGAAACGTCAGGAATGTAACATAAAGCCCTGGATTACGCCTGGTTTAATACGTTGCATGCGACATAGAGATCGACTTCATATTATCTCCCGTAAACACCCTCAAGATTTGTTAACACGTGTTATTTACAATCGCTATCGGAACTTTTGTAATAGCTTACTACGTAGACTTAAAATGGAATATGAAAAACACATACTGTTAAGCAACTTAACAAACGCTAAGAAACTGTGGCGATCGATAAAAGATATATGCAACCTGTCAGAAAATAAAGAAGAACCTTATGAGTTGCTGGGTACTCATGGTGAGATTAATACTATACAGTCATTAAATAAATGCAATGATTACTTTTTAAATGTGGGACATGAGCTAGCCAACTGTATACTACATGATTTACAAACAGACCAGGCGACACTCGTCACTAAAGTCCACCAGAATAATGTTATGCCTAACTCCTTCTTTATGCGCCCTACAGATAAGTACGAATTACAATCGCTGATCGTTTCACTATATAACGACAAAGCTCCTGGTATAGATGACCTTAGTAATAAACTTTTAAAGGACATAAAAGATGTCATCATCCACCCTCTCACTTTTATAATTAACTGCAGTTTAGAGAGTGGTATATTTCCTGATAGATGGAAGAGTGCATGTATTAAACCTATACATAAAAATGGCCCGAAAGACTCTCCCCAAAACTATCGACCTATCTCGCTACTAACAGCATTCTCAAAATTACTAGAAAAAATTGTAAGCGCACGGTTAACAAATTTTATTGAAGCAAACAAACTTATCTCCCCTAGACAATTTGGATTTAGAAGAGGAAGCTCTACGGCTGATGCAATCACCCTATTCACTAACACTATAGCTACTAATTTAGATAACAACAAGCCTAGTATAGGAGTATTCTTGGATTTGTCCAAGGCCTTCGATACAGTATCCACATTAATTCTACTTAAAAAACTAGAAGTACAATTTGCTATAAGGGGGGTTGCACTGGAGTGGTTTAAGAGCTACCTAACCAACAGAAAGCAATGTGTCAGAGTCTGTGGTTATGAAAGTTCACAAAAACAGTTACTTTTGGAGTCCCTCAAGGAAGCATACTGGGCCCTACACTGTTTACTATGTATATTAACGACATACACAACAATACCGACGGAGTTATCATTTGTTACGCAGATGATACTGTTATTATCTATGAAGGCGACAACTGGCCTGATGTTTTTGTGAAGGCAGAACTGGGAATGAAAAGAAATTTCTACATGGCTCCGTCACAATCTTCTCACTTTAAACACAAAGAAAAGTAATTATATGTGCTTTCATAAAACCATTACATCGGCCCCAAATACGTCATTACAGCTAAAATTACACACATGTAATCTCAGTTACCAAGATCAATGTAACTGTGATACACTAAATAAAGTAGATACAGTGAAATACTTAGGAATTCTTATCGATCAACATATGACTTTTAAAGAACATATAAAATCATTATCAAACAGAGTGCGCAAGATCATTCACGTCATGAGATTACTTCGTAACACAGCATCAGTAGACCTCTTACGATCTGTGTATTTTGCATTGTGCCAATCCATCATAACATATGGATTGACGGCTTGGGGTGGTGCTGCAAAATCACATATGATACAGTTAGAAAGAGCCCAAAGATCCGTTCTTAAGACAATGCTCAAAGTACCTTTTATGTATCCTACATCTCAAATTTACAAGGACAGTAAAGTATTAAGTGTGTGCCAATTGTTTATATGTGTGTCTCAAATGTGACTCTCAAAGTTCATAAAAGCGTTATTCTGTCCCCGGTATACAAGAATTTACTAGCCCGTCGAGTTTGTAAGATTCCTTTACCGAATGTAAGGTCGAGTTTTGCTAAACGTTTTGGTCCATATATTGACACATTAATATATAACAGAGTTGTCGGTTTTTGTGATATTAAATATTGCTCAGTTAAGAAAGCTAAGACAAAAATGGTGTCATGGCTCGCTACTTTAACGTATGATGCAACAGAAAAAATTATTTATGATATATCGTAATGGGCTTCTCCAATTTTCTAAACTGTGCAACTGTGTAGATATATTATTTTAAATAAAACTATCTTTTCGGATTTTGTCGCGGATTTATTTGCATTTTTGTTTCCCGACGTTTCGAATGCTTTACAGCAATCATGGTCACGGGAGAGACTGAGGTGTTAGATGTCTCAAAGGTATTATATAGTTGTTACAGACAGCCTACCCACAATTAACAAAATGAATTCAAAAAATTGAAAAATGGCACTAAAGTACCTTACGATATTTTAACTTTTAACTTTAAACATTTTTATATAATTTTAATTAGCTTTATAATTGAATATAGAATATTATTTATTTAATTTGAGCTGTTATTATTATAATTATTACAATTTTAAAAATATTAATTATTAATCATTAATCTAATATTAATTATTAATCATTAAAATTGTAATAATTATAATAATAACAGCTCAAATTAAATAAATAATATTCTATATTCAATTATAAAGCTAATTAAAATTATATAAAAATGTTTAAAGTTAAAAGTTAAAATATTGTAAGGTACTTTAGTGCCATTTTTCAATTTTTTGAATTCATTTTGTTAATTGTGGGTAGGCTGTCTGTAACAACTATATAATACCTTAGAGACATCTAACACCTCAGTCTCTCCCGTGACCATGATTGCTGTAAAGCATTCGAAACGTCGGGAAACAAAAATGCAAATAAATCCGCGACAAAATCCGAAAAGATAGTTTTATTTAAAATGTCAAATATTCGCGTAAATCTAAGAAAGTATTATGTGTAGATATATATTATGTTCATATTAATTAAGCTTTTGTTTTTTCTTTTTTTTAATGCACTTATTGTAAATGCAAAATGAAACAAGCAATATTTTTATTTTTATAGTTTTTACATATCTCTTTGTCATAATAATAACTTTTACTAGCATTGTTAACCGAGCAACAATATTTTATTTGTTAATCAAATTGTGGTACTCACGATACAGGCTTTGCCTAGTGTGAGTTACCCTCAGGTATGAAATATATTGTAAACTAAACTTTTTGGACAATAAAGATTATTATTATTAACTAAGGCTAAATTCGTTAATTCATGTCCTGGATCTGTGTTAAATAGCGCAAGGACGAGCTGATCGCATAAATTAATAATACGCGTTAATATATGCGGGTTACCATCAAACTCTGGTAATAATCTAAGGGATTTATAAATAGAATCTAAGTCAGGATGGGCCATTGTATCGTTTAATATATTTCGCCTCTCGTCTATCGTGCTGAGCCTACCACTAGGAAAAGTATGCCTTAATCTAATATTCCGCGGTTGTCTAGGGTGAAAAATCTTGAATAATAAAAATTATCTTATAAAAACTATAGCTATCGCATGTACCTATTCTTAAACACAAAATAAAATTATTATACTATTCTTAAACTCAAAATTATATGAATTATAAAAACTTCATTTAAATTAACTATACCACTAAATACGAATACAAAATTAAAATATTTCGATTAATATTTTAAATTTAAATTACCAAACTCTAATTAATTTTTATTACGTAATAGAATAAAATAATATAAAATATAGGATAACCTAGAAAGGATGCAAGGACTGAGAAAGATTCAGAGTACTTACAAGAGTTTCATTTCTTTTGCCGTATATGAAAACTTTACTTATAAAATACTTTAATATTACTTTTACAAACTAATTATCCTAAGGTGATTACACTGTCGAAGTATGACAAATGGAATGAATCAAGAAAGTCTCTAACAATAAGGTGAACTCGGATGTTACAACACTGTCACTTCGCGAGAGTTATGTTGAAATACGAAAAGAATGCGATATTTGGTGGTCGACGCGACTCGCGAGGTGATTCCCATGCATTATGGTTGCGAAACAAAGTCTTTAACAATAAAAGTTCATACGAACGGAATGCGATGTTGGTGGTCGACGCGAGGCAGTTTCCATGTATTAGGGTTGCGTAACAAATATAATAATATATAAATAAAAAATAAATAAATAAATGAAACATAAATCATTACCTAAAAATAAGTACAAGCAATTTATGATATTTGTTTAAAATCATGGATATGTACTATAAAAAATATATACCTACATCAATTCTAACAATAATTTATTTTTATAACTGAAGTCTTTGATTCGATTGTTAAATATGGAACTACCAATTCCTATAATTTAACATTATTTTTTATTTAAAAAAAATATACTTATTAAAAGTGAGATAGAATGAAAACTTTTATAAAAAGTGTGTATAGATCTAAATGAAGATCTTCACTTTCAAAATATAATATTACTATGGACCATAATCATGTTTCAAATTTCTTTATTCTAAAATGGCAGAGAAAAGATCTTGATCTAGGATTTTTATCGAACCCGGTTGAGAAGCCAACTCCTACCGGGCGCGTCCCCCAGGTGGCGGATAGGGGCATGCCACCTGCTTAGAGGAGCGGGTGGTACCGGAAAAATCCGGCGTGGACCAAATGGCTTGGGTGGGGCCGCTCGTCTAGGCCTCGAGCCGAAGACGTTGTGGCCACCGGTGGTGGGACCGCTTGGTCCCACAACCGGATGATGAGTGCCGGTTGCGGGACTGTGGTCGCAGGCCCGCATCCGGCGGAGGGGTAGGCCGTGGCGGGAGAGGAGTGCCGGTATTACGGTGCGCCGTTCTCCCTACCTTCCGCGGCCTAGACGGGGCCGCCACCGTTGGATCGCGGTGGGGCTGCAGGGGAAGAGGAGTGTCGGTGTTTCGTTGCCGCTCTCCCTGTGCTCTGCAGCCGATTGGAGGTGGCCCACTTCGGTGGGCGGTGTTTGGTTTAATGGGGCTGCTCCGGGTACCTCTCTGGCGTAGCAGAGTTGACTGTGGAGCAGCCCCATTGGTTTGGTGGTCTGCCTAGTATTTAGGCAGACCTGCCACCGGGGCGCCGTAATAGTTATGCACAAGCGATCCTGCGGCGTCCCACTAAGGCGGGGGAAGGGATGTCGGGTTTAAGTGGGTAGTACCGGCTCTTCTAGCCGGTGAGCCCCACGTCACCACCTGGGGGATCAGGTGGTATGCGTAAATGAATTTCCCGACGATAAAAAAAAAGGATCTTTATCGAAAAAGATTGTGACCCTATGGCACTTGTTAATGTGCATAGAGTGCAAACTTTTAATCAATGAAATTAAATATATTAAAATTTAATCATGATATAAATAGTCATTGCAAGCACCGACACAATTAATAAAACCATTTAAAATTAATACATTACATCCTATTTTATTCATTTTATCATAATATCTGTCTTGCCAGATCTTTATGCTTATGCTCATATAGAGAATACTACGTATGTTTAAAAGAGTGATGAAATTTATTCATCGGTTTTATAAAACCATACTTTAAGTATCATATGCATTGAATACTTCGGTAGCCATTACTGCGTGCAGCAGCTCTTTGCTGATGCTACAGAGCTTGCTTGGTTGAGAGATGCTTCTAATTTTATTTCGCTATTTCTCTAACTCTAAACAGCTACAAATTGTAAATTAAATCGCTTCGAATGAAGCTGCTAATATAATTAGGATTGAACTTCACGTACAGCTAAGTTCGTTTAATTGTAAATTATTGTTGAATGCCAAGCTCCAGTTGTGATGCTGATGGTCTTGACTAAATCAAAATGCGTTTCGGTGGTAATATGGACTTTATTATCGCTGTTGAGTTGTTGAGACGACCGTACGTGTGCACACGGCGCGAGGTGGTGAGCGAGTCCCGGGCGTTCAGAGGGCACGGCACGTCGCTGGAGTGACCGTCGCGAAAACCGGTTCGATCACGAGCCGGTGGCGTGATCCGATGTGACGTAGGAACAATTATGTAATCCTAATAACAATATTAAGTTTATATTATTGAAATTTGCAAAGCTTTGTAAACTTGTTACTTACTTTTAAATGCAAGAAATTAAGGGCTTTTTATTTTATTATATTTATTATAATATTATTTTTAAAAGTGTTTTGTTTTAGAGAACAATTGATTTACCAATTAGCATAGATGTTGCTAATTGTTTAATCCCAGCTGGCTATGGTTACAAAGAAAACTGTATTATTTCGAGAAAGTGTTGGCGCTCGAAAACATCACAAATAAATGCAGGTTACATAGACAGATGAAAATAGTTGTAAAATTATCGGAGTGGAAGGACACTTGATAAAATTTAGGTCATTGCTAAATTTTAAAAATATGAAAAAAAAGTAAGTCCAAAATACACCAAGGTGCAACCACCGTTTCCCTTGGATACCTTCTATTGATACACCATTAAATTTAAATATACAAGTAAAATAAGAAAATGACAAATCGAAGCACAGACCTCTCAAGGAAATAAGAATACCCAAGAAAACAAAGAAAACTCTAAAATGCCTATATGACCGGGATATCATAAAGGGCAGTGTTGGGCATTAATTAATTGATTGAAAAAATAATTGTAATTACTCTAATTACATTAAAATTAACTGCAACATTGCAATTAATTTAATGAGTCACAAAAATCGTTGCTGTTTGTCCACATCTACCTTACTCTCCGGATGTAGCACCATGCGATTTCCGACTCTTTCTGCGCCGACGCTGCTAGTATGATTTCTTCAGTCAGTTCAGAGTCTTTATGGATTTGTGACATTACTCAAAAAGAAAAATCCGTCAATAATATCAACACATTGTATGATACACAGATAAGCATTAGCTGCTAAAACACTTTCCGAGCAGATAAACGACGAGCTTAAATTGGCTATAAAAGTCGTGAACTACATTAAACACTGTGCTATCAATACGAGATTATATTTCGCAGCTTCATTCTTTGCGATTTAATTTACAATTTGTAACTAGTCCCAAGCATCAGCCATCCACGGATATTTAGAGAGCAGTCAAAATAATTTTTGACTACCCTCCACCAAGTTACCTCACTCCGGTATATGTCATCATACTTCATTCTACGTTTCCGTGTGGTAGCCATCGCACGTTTCAAAAATATTAAATAACACGTTATATTTAATTCGTCCGTTCGAGTTTCAACGAGTTATTTTCTACACGACGAGCAAAATCAAATCAAGAAGATCGAAGAGAAATAATGAACAGCATGAGCAACGAAGGAAAAGAATTTGTCGCTGTATTATTTCTTCAAGGAAGAGTTCAAGGAAGAGTAGAGGGCACTAAGGCACGTGGCAGAACGCCCATGAGGTGGACAGACCAAGTGAGGGCTGCGGTGAGTGTTCCCTTATACGAGTATACAAGGAAAGCAGCTGTTAGGGAGGAGTGGCGACGAATTGTCAAGTGTGCCACAGCGCTCAAGTGACGACCACGACCACTATGTCAAGAGTATAACGACTCAGAAGGATTATTTCTTCAAGTTCGAACGACGAGGGCAAAATAAAATTCATGTGTACTACAAAATTGTGATGCGAACAACTAGTAGGGTTGATTCTGTCACTATATAATTTTGTAACTACTTACATAAAACCGATAAGAATATCATGCCTACTACAAAATTGTGATGAGAACAACCAGTAGGTTTGATTCTGTCACTATATAATTTTGTAGCCACGTACGGATAATCGATCCGAATAACCTACCTACTACTTACAAATTGTGATGCGAACAACCAGTAGGGTTAATTCTGTCACTATATTATTTTTTAGTCACGTACAAAGAATCGATGTGAATAACCTGTGAGGTTATATGACTCTTTCTCAAAAAGTTGTCCACTTTCAAAAAATTTAATTGTCTGTCTATCTGTTGCAAAGACGATGTAGGCAGCAGCGTGAATTAAATGAAACAACGTAGACGTGGATATTGGATTCTATTATTATTGCACATTAAACTTATTGACAAAGATCACTTAATATTATATTATATCTAAAAGGGGTTGTGCACGTCGCGGTCAGAGCCATAAGAGAAAAGAGGAAGGAAGAGCTGTCATAACTTAAACATAGACATTACATAGATATCATAGACGTTAAACTGCCTCGGTGGTGTAGTGGTTAGCAAGTACGGCCGCATACCCTGAGGTCCTGGGTTCGAGTCCCGGGTCGGGCCAAGTTTAGTTATTGAGTCTTTCTGTATAGTAAGCCTCAGTAACAGCCCGGAGTTGGGAAGTTGGCGGTGTTTCACCCCCGTGCCTCGGAGAGCACGTAAAGCCGTCGGTCCTGCGCCTTAACTCTCACTGGTCGTGTCGAGTGGTCGTCCCACCAGAATATGAGAGTGACAGGAATAGAGAGTGCACCTGTGTCTGCGCGTACACTTGTGCACTATAATATCTCCTGCGCAGTTGGCTAGTCTCAATGAGATTGGCCGCCGTGGCCGGAATCGGTCGGGAGAACATCATCATCATCATCATCATAGACGTCAATAGACAATAGATAATTGTCCATGACATGAATGCATTTCAACACTGCTCCTCATTCCTGTCAAGGACATTAAGGCTACATTAAAATACAGTAATACAGGTTTGATTACAAGCAAAACTTTATATAAATCAAAATACAAATCTAACAATTCAATTAGGTATAACAATTCAGATTTAAAGATCTTACATAAATATGATGCTTTTGTGAACATAATGGTTTAGTGAGAATATCCGCCACCATGTTTTCAGTAGGCATATACTCTACATTAACTTTACCATCCTGTATTAAGTCTTTGACGAAATGGTAACGCAAGTCAATATGCTTAGTTCTTTTATGGAAATACTGTTTAACTAGCAACAATTTATGAGCACTTTGATTATCATTGTATACAGTGACATCAAAGTGTTTGTCAATTATTTCTGATAAGGAATTCTTAACAAAACAGATGTCCTTGCACACATCACTAATTGTAAGATATTCAGCTTCAGTGCTAGACAAGGCAGTACATCGCTGTTTTCTGGCTTCCCAATTTATGACACTTTCACCTAATTTAATGAAATAGCCAGTATACGACTTGCGGTCAGATAAGTCATTCGCCCAATCGGCATCTGCGAAGGCATTTATATTACAATTACTGGTTTTTACAAAGGAAAAGACCTAAATTAATTGTTCCCGCCAAATACCTAAGTACTCTCTTAGCAGTGCGCCAATGGCTTACATCAAAACACGTTCTATACTGACTTAGCTGACTACAGGCATATTATATATCCGGACGAGTGCATACAGACAAGTACATAAGGGAGCCTAGTAGTTCTCTATACTTATACACATCATTTTGTAAATTATTTACTCCAGACTTATCCAGTTTGCAGTTGACCGGCAATGGTGTGGATACATGTTTACATTGACTCATATTAAACTTTGCCAATAAACGCCTTATGTAATCAGATTGATCAAGGATAGTTATATTTTGAGTTTTAGTAACATTCATGCCTAAACAATTTTTCAATTTCCCTATATGTCTAACTTCAAAGTTTTGAGTTAATAATGATACAATTCTTTCAATACATCCATTGTGAAATACATAAATATCATCTACATACAAGGCAAGAATTACAAACTCTTCTTTAGTTTTCTTTACATATACACAAGGTTCACATTTACTTTGCTTGTAACCATTTGCACATAGTACATTACTAATTTTAATATTCCACATGCGACTAGCCTGTTTTAGGCTATACAAGCTTTTCCTCAAAAGACATATCTTATTTCTATTACTTTCTAATTTAAAACCAGTTGGCTGTTCCATATATATTACTTCATCTAACTCACCATTCAAAAAAGCAGTGGTGATATCAATGTGATCCATATACAAGTCTAACTGATTTGAAATACTAATCAAAATTCGTAAAATTGAATGCCGGACTACAGGTGCAAAAGTTTCCGCATAGTCTATACCTTCTTAATGACTATAACCACAGGCAACTAGTCTAGCTTTAAATTTAATAACCTGTTGCATCAAACTTTTTCTTAATGATCTAATAACCTGTTGCATCAAACTTTTTCTTAAAAACCCATTTGTTTTTGACAATGTTAGCGTCACTAGGACGATCTATCAAGTCCCATATATTATTTTTAATCATAGAGTCATACTCACCTCTAATAGATTTAAGCCATTCATCCTTCTCAGGAGAATTCATCGCCTCGTGGTAAGTAGAAGGCTCATCCAATGAGCTGACATCAGCCAATAATGAAGATAAATAATAATCTTTATAACGTTCGGGAATAATACCTCGGGTACTCCGTACAGGGCGAGAGATAGACACGTCGTTACCATTAGACGCAGTCTGCTCTGCTCCTCGAGATAAAGAGGGCGACAGCGAGACATCAGGGCCAGAAAGCACCTCAGCCTCATCACCATCATCCTCCTCAGTAGAATCTTCACTTGCAGTACGGTAAACATCCGATAGTGGTGACTGAAAGGCTGGCTTGTAGTCCCATCTGTAACCGAAACATTCTTATTAGGCTGGTCAATATTAATAATATTACTTGGATTTTCATTATTATTATTAGAACTATTGCCACAGATAATGTCACAATTTTTATCATTAGTTAAATTATTATTAATTAAAAAATTGTCATCATTAATAAAATTGTCAAAAATAATAGAATTGGCTCTGCCACTATTGGCCTTTAATGTATCAGCATCCTTTCCATAAAATTTATCCTGAAGAAAAACTACATTTCTAGAATAAATGACCTTTTCAGGATCAAGTGGGTCCACCAGACGGTAGCCCTTGCACGTTTCACCATATCCTACAAAAATATATTCCTTCGCCTTAGCATCTAGCTTGCGCCGTTTCTCGTCAGGAACATGTGAATAAGCTACACAACCAAAAACGCGGAGGTGACTAAGATCAATATTTGATCCGGTCCACTCACATTCAGGTATTCTATCTGATAGTGCAGTAGTTGGAGACCTATTTTTTAAATAAATAGCTGTCATGACAGCCTCTCCCCAATATCTATCACACAGACACGATTCCTGTAACATAGCTCGAGCCTTCTCAAAAACTGTACGATTAACACGCTCAGCTAACCCATTCTGTTGAGGGCAATAAGGCACAGAGCTCTGGTGAATAATGCCTTCCTTTTTAAGGTAATTGGATAAATTATTATTACAGAATTCTGTACCATTATCAGTACGTAATACACTTTAATATGCAAACCAGTTTGCTTTTCTACCAAATTTTTAAAATTAATAAAATGAGAACTCACTTCCGATTTGTGCTTCATAAGGTAACCGAAGCGCTTCCTAGTGCAATCATCGGTAATGGTAAGCAAGTAGCGAGCTCCACCCCAGCTGCTCACTTGAATCGGGCCGCATACATCACTATGGATCAGGTCCAGCGGATGAGCAGCACGTCCCCCACTTGACCTAGGATAAGATGACTCATGCATCTTTCCGGTAAGGCAAGAGACGAAGCTGCCGGGCACATCATCTTCATGCTGAAAAACGACACCCACACACTGATTCCCATCACCAAGTATGCACATACCTTTATGATTCAGGTGACCTAAGCGCTTATGCCATATACTAATAGGTACACAAGCTGCAGCATTGGCACTCATGATTCCTTGCCTAGATTGAAGGGACATAGAATGACCTACTCGAGGGTTGGGCCGATCTTGCAACTTAAATTTATAGAGTCCATTATTTTTATTAGCAAATAAAACCTGGTTGCCTGTGATTTTACAATCACTATATATAGTACAGTAATCCTTATGGAAAGTTACAACATAACCCTTATTAGTGATCTCACTGACGGATATCAAATTATTAGAAAGATCAGGCACAAACAAAACATTACTTAGAGAAACATTATCAGAAAGAGTAGTTTTACCAACCATTTCACACTGTAATTGTTGTCCATTGGCAACAGTAATAGCACATTTTTTGTTCACTGGATCCTGGACTAGTGTTGAGTCAACACACATATGGGCAGTGGCTCCACTATCTATGATGAACTCTTTTTAAATAAAACTATCTTTTCGGATTTTGTCGCGGATTTATTTGTATTTTTGTTTCCCGACGTTTCGAATGCTTTACAGCAATCATGGTCACGGGAGAGACTCAGTCTCTCAAATATTCGCGTAAATCTAAGAAAGTATTATATGATGAACTCGTTCAAATGGGAAGTAGAGTATGCAGTTGCATACAGTGTATGTTGATCTTCATTCTTTTTCTTCGCTTCATCACGTTTTCTCTTAAAACATTGTTTAATAGTATGGTTGCTCTTTCTGCAATATGTACAGACTAGATTCTTAAGTCTTCTTTTGTTATTAGCTGCATAAGCTAAATTCTCTGAAGTATTCCCATAGTTATTGCGCCTATGATCTTCTTGGAGTAAGCGAGCGCGAACAACTTCACTTGAGAGTATCTTCGTCAAGCTCGCAGTCTCCAGGATTGAAACTAGTACATTAAAGTCTTCAGGTAGACCCGACAACAAAATCTCGGCAATTTCTTAATCATCTATAACCTTTCCAATGTCAGAGAGTTGTGCAACCACCTTCATGACGCCTTCAATATAGTCTGACATGCTTGAAAAATTATTAAATTCTATACGGTGTAATTGTCGAAGCAGTAGTACTCTTCTGTACAGACCTTTGTCTTCGAAAGTGTCAGATAATCGCTTCCAAGCATCAGATGCAGTCTTTGCATCACGGACTAGTTGATATAGGTTAGGTTGAATCCCCCCCCAACGTGCGTTCACCTTGTCGTGGTGGGGGGGCTCAGTAGTGCCCGGCAATCCAACCGGGCGCGAAGCTAAGAAACGCACAGGCAGGTTGCCCACTTCGGTGGGCGGTGGGAGGTGGCCCTCTTCGGGGGGCGGTGTACCATGCGGGTTGCTCCTGGTACTTCTCTAATAGCAGAGTGGACTGTGGAGCAACCCCATGGTTGTGGTGGTCTGCTTCGGCAGACCTGCCGTCGGGGCGTCGTAGTTGAATGCGTAAGCGATCCTGCGACGCCCCATTAAGACGGGGGAAGGTTTTGTTGGGTTTTAGTGGGTAGTACTGGCTGTATTACGCCGGTGATTCCTACACGTCGTGCGTAAATGCATTTCCCAGCGTTAAAAAAAAAAAAGGTTAGGTTGAATCGATAAGCAGATGCGAGCAAGCGCACGTGCATCATGAGTAGGGTCTGTATCGGTTCCTTCGAGACAATTGTACAATCCGTCTAAATTCTAAGCTGTATTTGGCCCTGAAATATAAAAAAAGCAAGCAAGTAAAACAAAAAGTATAAGTAATTAGTATTAAAGTTATATTTGATTCCAAAAAATGGGGATGTGCAGTTTACGCTATAACTTAACGCAGAAATGACATTGGCGAAGTGAATCTATGCCGAATTTGCACCCTTAAAAGCCAAATAACAAAAAATTGAATTGAACGCAGAAATGGCTAATGAAGGCTGATTAAACTGTTTCGTCTTTGCGTAAAGATAGTATTCTTTTTTAATAATATAAAGCAAAATGCTGCTTAATGCAACTAATTTACTATTAGAAAAAATGGATTACACTAAAACACTAACAAATGTAAGTGATGCAGCTCAAATCCTCTGTTATTATTATTTTATTAAGAAATTTGATAATTTCTGCGACGAACATTACTCAGAAATATATACTACTAGCGGCTCACCCTCGCTTCGCTCGGGTTCCCCTCTAGAAAGACACTAATAGAGATCTATTAGTTCCCACGGGAACCATTCATTTTTCCGGGATGAAAAGTAACCTGTTGTTAGACCGGTAATATAAAGTATCAGAATGTTAAATTTTACTAAATTAGGTGCATAAGTTGTTGTGTACTAAGCTGTATAAGTTACTATAGTTTTTTGACTATCTCACGGGAACTCTTTAATTTTTCGGAATGAAAAGAATCTTACATGTCGACCGGGGATATACGGTACGACCATGTAAAATTTCATTTAAATCGGTCCAATAGTATCGGAGATTAGCCCATACAAACAGACAAACAGACAGAGAACCAAAAAAATTGAAAAAATCTGGATTTGTGCTATTTTTCTTCTTACGGGATATAAGAAGATAACTGACTCGGTTTTTAGCATTTTTTCTATGTACAGACAGACATTCGACCTCTACAGTTTTATTATATTTATAGATAGAATTTATTCTTTAGACGTTATTTATAACGTAAAATAAAACAGTAATATATAATAATGAAAATAGTTATAGCGAGTGTACCTTAGGAGATAGACATATACTATTGACAACTTTTCTATCGACCTTTTTAAGGCTTACAATTTTCTTGTACAACGTTTTGATCTATCTCTTAAGGTTGAGCCAGCGTTAGCCACATACATTTCTAAGGACAATTCGACAGAACCAGTTATTGTGTTTTCCCGTAGGAAGGAATAATTTGCCTGTCGTAAAAGGTATCCTAAATGTTGACCCGAGTATTAAGTTATCACTATACAAAATTTAGTTAAAATTTTCAGGTTCAGTACTTTTTGCGTGAAACGCGCACATCGATTTGACTAAGTTAGTTTTATTATAGGTATAGATAAGACATAGATATTGTTTAGGAGATATACATATACTATTCAGAACTTTCCTGTCGGACTTTTCAAGACCTACAATTTTTTAGTATATTGTTTTGATGTATGTATGTCTTAAGGTTTAGCCAGCGGAAGGTTTCTAGGGAAAACTCGATAAAACCAGTTATTTTATCTTCCCGTGAGAAAGAAAGATTTTTTTGAAGTAAAAGGTATCCTAAACGTTGACTCGAGTAATAAGTTATCACTTCACCAAATTTCGTTGAAATCGGTTCATTACTTTTCGCGTGAAACGCGCATACAATAAAAACTTTTTAACAAAAAAATTAAAACCGACTTCAAACAAAAGCACTAAAAAGTAAAAAATAACTGATTGGTAGTTTTCATTTACTATACATACCTAATCAAATATTTTCGAAGTCGGTGTGCTTTACTTTGTATGGGCTGGCACCGAATTCGAAAATATTCGATTAGGTATGTATAGCAAATGAAAAGTACCAATCAGTTATTTTTTACTTTTTAGTGCTTTTGTTTGAAGTCGGTTTTTATTTTTTTGTTAAAAAGTTTTTATTTTTCCCTTTTTAGTGCAGACAGTAGTGGCAAAGTAAGAATTCTAACGTGTTAAGCTTGTCAAATCAAACAAAATAAGCCCAAACTCAAAGTATCTACTATTAGCCGTTGAAGAGTTCCACCTATCCACCTTCTGGCCTTACCATCAGATCAAGTCAACAATACCGAACCACTGTACTATCAACGAAAATAGAAACACTTGCAAAGTTTCAAGTCAATATGACAATTAGAAGTAGGTTAAATCCATCATTAGCTATTTTTCCACCCTTAGGGGTGGTATTTTTTTTTATTTAAATGGGACTAATCTGGAAGTATACACTTTCAAACAACATAAAAATTGTCCAAATCGGTTAATAAATGACGGAGTTCTGAGGTAACAAACATAAAAAAAATACAGTCGAATTGAGAACCTCCTCCTTTTTGAAGTCGGTTGAAAACAGACAAACAGATATACAGGCAAACAGACAAACAAAGTTGTGTACATAATACGTTAAAAATAAACGAAAACATCTATCCCACGGGAAGCGTAAATTTTTCCGGGATAAAAACTAACCTATTTGTTATTCTAATGTATGACCTATGTTATTGTAAAGTTTCATCAAAATCCAATTAGTAGTTTTTGTGTACTAAGCAGTATAAGTTACTATAATTTTTTACTGTCCCACGGGAACCCTTTAATTTTCCGGGATGAAAATTGGCCAATTTGTTATTGTCATGTATGAACTATATTATTGTAAAGTTTTATTAAAATCCAATCAGTAGTTTTTGTGTACTAAGCTGAATAAATTATTATAGTTTTTTAACTATCCCACAGGAACTATTTAATGATAAAAAGTATCTAAGATGTTGCCCGGGGATATAAGATACCACCACACAAAATTTCATTTAAATCGGTCCAATAGATTCGGAGATTAGCCCGTACAAACAGACAAACAGATAGACAGAGAAACAAAAAATTTGAAAAAAATCTGGATTTGTTCTATTTGTCTTCTTACATCCCCCTGACTTGGTTTTTAGCATTATTTGCTATGTACAGACATTCGACCTCTACTGTTTTATTATAGTATAGATAGATTAAAAACAATAAGAACAAAATACGTTTTTAGTGGTACCTAATATTATATACTTATAATTTAAAGACAAAGTCGATTCCACATAAGACAGAATAAATTTAAATGAAGCAATTTCTTTATTGACAATAAGATCTATTGAAATAAAAATATCAACTGGAAGTCCCTGCATCATTCGGCTTGGAACCGCCCCAATGCTGGGAAGCAAATACGGCCTCTTCACGTACGTACAACCCTGATTAATCTATACGCGCCGTGCACGTTCCCCTGTCGCTGTCGACTCTGCTACAGACGGGGAGGTTTTACAACAGAAGGCAACAACAATCATTATTTTTTTTTATGAACCTTGGATCACAATAGATTGAGATCCATAATTCCATCTTGGTTAAGGATAAAATACCTTTTATTACGAGTACTGTATATACGTAACAATGTTTCTAACAAATATCCTAACAATAAATAAGGCCCACATCACTTTAAAAACGCGATATATATCGAAATATATAGAAATAAAAAATCTATTTGTTTTGGGTTTTTTTTTTTTGGTGACAAAATCTAATAGTGATTTCACGATTTATTGTGAATTAAACAAATTTATCAAACTTCCATTTCAAAATAGAAGACGACAAAACCGTTTGTAAATTAATTACATAAGATGATAAGTGCCATTGATATTATTAGGAGGTGTAATTGCTTTAATTATATCAATTTTAATTTCAAGGTATTCAATTTTAGCCTATTAACCAAATTTTATTTTGATTTATAATCTATACTTATAATAAATCTGTAGAGAGGTCAATTCTGTACATGAAATATATTTCCAAAATAACTATCAGGGGGTGATTAGGGATCGATACTGATGCCAAAAATGCAATCAGTAAAATTTTTGTCTGTCTGTCTGTCTGTATAACCGTTATAGAAACAAAAACTACTCGACGGATTTTAACGAAACTTGGTATAATTATTTTTCATACTCCTGATCTGGTTAAAGTATACTTTTCATCACGCTACAATCAATAGGAGCAGAGCAGTGAAGGGAAATGTTGGGAAAACGGGAGAAGTTACTCCATTTTTAAGCTTCCGTCGCGTGTGCAACCTTAATGGTTAAAGCTACACAGAAAAAAAAAAAGATTGCTGAAAAATTAAAATACCACAAGAAATGGAAGATCTACAATAGGATATCTGATTACCACTCATTTGCTCTTCTACGGGAACGTCAAAACATAATCCAAGTTCAATGCTATGATCAATATATTTATAATTCGGAAATTAAAATACGTAGTAACAGTAAATATTTTTGGTCTTTTATGAAATCTCTTAAAGAGATAAGTTATCCTTTGTCAACATTTTGTTATTTTATTTTGTATAACGTATATTTTATGGTACATAAATAAATAAATAAATAAATAAATAAATAAATAAATAAATCAAAGAAATCGTCTTTAAGTCTACCTAATAGCGTATTTTTATTTGATCGTACTGCTGGGGAAGGGGAAGAGATGTGCTCACTTTTTAATGAATATTTTTAATCGGTTTACGAAACTCAACCCACTACACAATCATTTAAAACATACACAGATTGTAAAAATTGTAATTTAAACATTGGCCATATAGATTTGTCAGTATCGACCGTTAAAAAATATCTGAAATCACTAGATATCAATAAGGGCTGTGGACCGGATGAGATTCCTCCGGTATTTTTAAAGCAATGTTACAAATCCTTAGGTTATCCAATTTCGCTTCTTTTTAATAAATCATTACGTTCAGGCACAATGCCACTTGTTTGGAAGCGCTCGTTCGTTGTAGCTATTTTTAAGTCGGGAGATAAACATAATGTTCAGAACTATAGGCCCATATCTAAATTATGTACTATAGCTAAAATATTCGAAAAAATTATCTATGACAGTATCTTTCCAATTGTAAGAGGTATTTTGATTAGTGAGCAACACGGTTTTTTAGTAAAAGGTCTGTTGAAACAAATGTGTGTGAACTAGTTCATCGTGTGGTGAAAGACATGGACGGTGGTGCTCAAGTAGACGTCATCTACACTGATTTCTCTAAGGCTTTCGACAAAATTTCTCATACTATCCTATTGAGTAAATTAGAGCAAGTTGGTATTCACG
Source organism: Brenthis daphne (assembly GCA_947093115.1). Classification (NCBI taxonomy): domain Eukaryota; kingdom Metazoa; phylum Arthropoda; class Insecta; order Lepidoptera; family Nymphalidae; genus Brenthis; species Brenthis daphne. The sequence continues at coordinate 149,697 of CAMUPN010000007.1, read as the reverse complement.
GTGATCTTCTTCGGTGGTTAAGCTCTTATCTTCACAATAGAAGTCAAGCTGTGACAATAAAGGGTTTTTGTTCAACGTTCGTTCCCGTTTCTTCTGGTGTACCACAGGGCTCTCACCTTGGCCCCTTGCTATTTAATATTTTTATAAATGATATTTGCCAAATATTTGATCATTCTTCTGTACTATTATTCGCAGATGACATGAAAATCTTTAGAAAGATCTCTAAACTATCTGATTGTTCACTATTACAAGAAGATCTTAACAAATTATGCAAATATTGTAACGAGAATTTTCTTTCTCTGAATGTTAAAAAATGTAGCACTATTTCTTTTACTCGTAAAATATCGCCGACTATTTATGATTATCACCTAAAAGGCGAAATTATTACCCGTGTTTCTCAGGTGAGAGACTTGGGTATTTACCTGGATAACAAATTAACATTTAAGTTTCACGTAGACTATATTGTTGCTAAGGCCTATCGAATGCTTGGTTTTATACTAAGAGTTGGTAAAGAGTTTAAACATTATTATACGCTTATTATTCTGTATAATAGTCTAGTACGCTCGATATTGGAATTTGGTTCATCAATCTGGAACCCACAATATAAGGTATATATAAATTCTATAGAAAAATACAACTTAAATTTATAAAATATACTCAATATAAATTTTATAGTCATGATCAATGTCCACCTAATATTAGACCTTTAGAGATGCGACGCACGCTTAGAGATCAAATTTTTCTTTTCAAACTCTTAAATAATTTCATTGATAGCCCTTTCTTATTAAGCTGTTTGAATTTTAAGGTTCCAAAATTTAGTAAGCGTAACCACGATATTTTTGACCTGCCATGTACTAGAACGAAATATGCTCGAAATACCTTTATACTTCGCTCATGTAATGAGTATAATAAAAAATTTACAAGTATAGTTATGACTAATATTGGCTAAGCGTATTTAATCTGCGTAACTTTGCTATTTCTGTTCTGTTAACGTCTGTCTCTTAAAGTGTAAATATTCGGTTGTGTGATACCTTCCTAGTGTTAATTATAAAGTTCAAATATATAAAGTCTATCTAAAAGTGAAGTGTTTTGTTTCATTTAAGTCCATAACCCAATAGGTTATGGGCCCAGAGGCTTCAATATGTTAAAAGACTATTTAAAAGTGATATAACGCGATATTGAAATACCTTCATAAAAAAAAAATGCATTTATAAACGATGGAAAATTTAAAGATAAAAAGGAACATTGCACCGTTTAACGGAGAAAAATATAGTGTATGGAAATTTCGAATACGTGCACTACTTAACGAAATGGACGTTTTAAAAGTGATTGATCAAGAACCGCCAATTATATTGTGCAAGGATTGGGAGAATAGTAATCGAATAGCGAAGAGTATTATAGTTGAATATCTTTCCGATTCATTTCTTTGTTTCGCTAAAGAAGACAGCTCAGCTCGAAAAATTCTAAGCAGTCTTGATGCAATATATGAACGTAAAAGTCTTGCTACGCAACTAGCATTACGAAAGAAATTATTGGGGTTGAAATTACAGGGTGATACACCATTAATAAGACATTTTATGGTTTTCGATGATTTAATAACGGAATTAATGGCAGCGGGAGCTAAGTTAGAAGAAACCGATAAAGTGTCACATTTATTACTTACACTTCCAAATACCTACGATGGTGTTATAACTGCTATAGAAACTTTATCTGAAGACAATTTAACCTTATCTTTTGTCAGAACTAGACTGTTGGATCATGAAGTAAAACTAAAGAATGAAAGTTGTGATACCAGTAAAAAGATTTTACAAATAGAAAACAAAAACGACAGTTATAAAAGAAGAAAATTTGGTAATCAAAAACCGTTAAATAATTATTATCAACAAAACAATAAAATCAATAAAAGGACGAAATCATATATTGAAAAATGTCACCATTGTGGACGAAAAGGACATATGAAGAAAGATTGTTATTATTTTAAAAGGCTGAATCAACAGAAAAAGACAAGAACAGTGCAGGCAGTTGAATTGTCTCCAGAATCGACATCACAACTAAATAATTCTTCTGGATTTGCATTTATGATTAAACAACAATTTTTAGGACAAAATGTGCAAGAAAATGAGTTAATATTTTTACTAGACTCGGGAGCATCAGATCACATCATTAACAGGGATGATCTTTTCATTAAATATACTAATTTACAAACACCTGTCAAATTATCTGTTGCTAAACACAATCAATTTATTTCAGCTACTAAGCGAGGAAGTATTAACGTTATAAGCGACATGGATGTTCAAGGGGTTTTGGAGGATGTACTCTTCTGCCCAGAAGTCCCGTACAATTTATTATCCGTTTCGAAGATACAACGAGCTGGAATGACGGTGATCTTTGATCAAGGAGGTGCCCAAATACTCAAGGATGGAAAAACCATAATACGAGGTAAGCGTATGAACAACTTAATTGCTATAGAATTTAGAATACCTAACATTTGTCAATCTGTTTCACAATTGCGTAACAGTAAAAATACTTATGAATTTTGGCATCAACGTTTAGGCCATATTAGTAAAAATATTTTTTTTAAATTAAAGAATAATAATATTGTTGATGACATAAATCTAATAGAATCTATAATTCCTAGTGATAGCTTGTGTGAGGCTTGTATTAACGGAAAACAAACACGGTTGTCATTTAATAAGGTTAAGGATAAAAATTATGTTGATCGACCATTATTCATAGTTCATACGGATGTCTGTGGGCCTATCACTCCTACTACTCTTAACAACAAAAATTATTTTGTATTATTGGTTGATCAATTTACTCATTATTGTGTTACGTACCTCATAACATATAAATCAGATGTATTTTCAGTTTTCAAAGATTTTCTTGCGAAAAGTGAAGCGAAGTTTAATTGTAAATTAGTTAATCTTTATAGTGATAACGGTAGGGAGTATTTATCTACTGAAATGAAAAATTTTTGTATTGAAAAAGGGATTACTTACCATTTAACTGTACCAGGAACCCCACAGCAGAATGGTGTTTCAGAAAGAATGGTTAGAACTATAACTGAAAAGGCTCGTACTATATTAAATGGTGCTAAATTAGATAAAGTTTTTTGGGGTGATGCAGTTTTAACTGCCGTTTATTTAATTATTATAACACCGACTAAAGCTTTAAAAGTCTCTCAAACACCATTCGAGCTATGGCATAATAGGAAACCTAGTATAAAATATTTAAAAGTTTTTGGTTCTACTGTATATGTCCACAATAAAACCAGTACGTCAAAATTTGATGAAAAGTCTTGGAAAGGAATACTGGTGGGCTATGAACCAAATGGGTATAGAGTGTGGAATGTAGAATGCGAAAAATATGTTATAGTAAGGGATGTTATTATTGATGAGACAACTATCATGCAAACCAGGCCCGTCTTAAAGCCTGAAAGGAATAATATTGAATATTCCTATAATAAAACTGATGCATCTAAATCAGTGTCATTTAAGTCTCAGGAGCCTAGTAGCTCTAAATCAGATAATGATAAATCTGATGTTATAAATAAATAAAATAAATAATAAATAAATATGTTGGGACATCAACACACTACCATCGAGTTCCATGGTAAGCTACGAGGCCTGTGTTATGGATACCAGATAGTTGATACACTACATATTAAAAGGAAATGCTCAGAGAGAAACACTTTTCAACACAAACTATTTATTTTAATATTCAATCACAATTTTGACATAATAACCACTCACATGAGAAAAATATGAATAACTGTGCCTCAATAGGTAACGACACATTTTTAAATACTATTCTGTAGACCCCACTCTTTAACGTTGACGGCGCACAAATTTCAAACTACCTTACAGTCGGCCTTCCTGATTCTGCTGTGCGACCCGCGCAGCTCGTCGTATGGATAACGCACTATCGATGAAGATTACTTTTAGCCATACACATACACGAAGAGCCGTCTTAATGGCTTTAATAAAATGTCTTCCCAGTGACTGGAATGATTCAGCAGTGCTAATGGCTAGTAAGCCTGAGTCTTCTTAATGACTAATAATACTCAAGTCTCATTAATGACGAAAGTCAGTCTTCTTAATGACTGCTAGAACTCTGTCTTCTTAAAGACAGGTGGAATTCAGTCTTCTTAAAGACTGGTAAAACTCGGTCTTCTTAATGACCGGTAAAAATTAGCCTTCTTAATGGCTATGAGAAGTCCTGAGACTCCTTTAATTTTATTTTATATTAACAATGTCCTTCGGGTATGCTAAAGAAATCGTTAGTCTTATTAAAAACTTTTAAAAAAGTTTTACCCTGTATCATATCGTTTTCACAAGTTGAAATGATACATTCAGCACGCGGAGTGTTATGTTCCGTATTATTTATCAAAACAGAATCAAAAATCGGTTGTAAACATGATACTACAATTTTATTAACACCGGGTTGTAAAACGACAGTTTCATCGGTCACGAGTCTAATGCGATCTGCTGTTTCATGTATGTTCGGTAATTCGGTTAAAATATTTGCGTTGTAAATTTTTAATGATGTAGGAGTTTTAATCACGTAAACATTTGGATATTCCGTAAAAGGTTGCCCGATAATAACACCAATGTCCTGAGCAATGTCAGGAACAATGTAAGCCTTTGTTTCACAAACGGCTTCATCAACATTAACATTTACTACAACCTCGCCAATTGGTGTTATCTTTGAGCCTCCGAAACCTCTTATAACGATATTACGCGTACAAGTATAAAATTCTAAATTTAATTCCTTACAAACTGTTTCAGTTATTGTATTACACGTACTACCAAAATCGATAAAGGCTGAAGTTGGCTTATTGTTAATTTTTATCTGCATATAATATTTTGAACTACCCGATATATCTTTAATTACGCGAACAGCTTGTTGGGTTTTATTAGATTTATTACTTTCATTATTTGCATTACGATTCTTTAATTTAAGACACTCATCCTTAATATGACCATTTTTACCACAGTAACTGCATTTTTTATTTTTTGTATAACAATCTTTTTCAGTATGACCACGTTTATTGCAAAAGGAACACAATAAATTAAATTTACTACTATGACCCAATTTATTTTTACATTTTGCTGCAATATGACCACGCATTTGACATATATTACATTTTATTTTGTTTTCATAATTTATTATTTTTTTATTACGATCTATTACTAATGGATGTGCAAATGATGACAAATATCTTAATAACGATGATGAGTCACGACAACCGGCTGATATTGCCCCAACTTCTATAAGATCATTGCCAATTGTTCCTACGATAGCTTCTATTATCAAACTTTCAGGTATACCACACGCATTACCTAAAGCTAACTTATCATAATAAAATTGCAAATAATCCTGTTCGGGTCGTCTAACTACATTTACCAAATCACGTAACATATTTAATTTACTACGGTTGGAAGGAAAAGCCGTTAATAGTCGTATTTTCCATTCGTTCCAATTTAAATTTAAGTCACTCAATTGATCATACCACTGACGGGCATAACCTTTCAATTTTGATGTACAATTAAATATTATCGTTTTTTCATCCCAACCGTACATGTTAGATAAACCTTCTATTTTTCTAATCCACTGTTCCATTGTAATCATTGACATTTGAGGGTCGAATTCGGGTAACGGATCATTCCGACCCACATATCTTACTACCGGGGAGCAGGATGGTTGTATTAATAAATTATCAGTACTTGGCATACCTGATAATGCTTCTTTGTTGCTTGATGGCGTAGCACCTACCGCATAATGTGGAGCGTAAGATAGAGGTTCCACCATGTGCCCTTGTTCCAAAGTAGGGCCTGGTTGTACTGACTGTGTCCTTACCAGAGGCACTGGAGCCTCGGTAAGGAACGGTGGAGCCATGGGCGGGATTGTGGAAATTCCAGCCACAGCCGGTCCCGCCGTGGCGGCAGTTGTAGGTGGCCCCTCACAGACCGACACACAACGCGGAGACTCGTTCGATATCAACGGGACATCAGATTCACGAGCGATAACAACTGAACGCAAAACAGGATTGTTCACTAAATTCACTTCATCACTTACACATGACTCACTACTCATATGACGCGTATCTCGGTATTTTATTAATTCTCGTTCTAGTGCATCTAACCTATTTGTTAATTTTTGTTTTTCCACTGCTTTTAATAACTTTCGACGCAATCGAGATTCACGGTCTTTATCTTTTTTATGACGCCCCATTATTTAAAACACACTCACAGTAAAATACGTTAAACTCAATGAAAATAACAACGGCAGTAATAAGTCACTTGTTATAATAACTTCGATCTTGTGGGCAATAGTTCATCTCACTTCTGAGCTAAAAGGAAATGCTCAGAGAGAAACACTTTTCAACACAAACTATTTATTTTAATATTCAATCACAATTTTGACATAATAACCACTCACATGAGAAAAATATGAATAACTGTGCCTCAATAGGTAACGACACATTTTTAAATACTATTCTGTAGACCCCACTCTTTAACGTTGACGGCGCACAAATTTCAAACTACCTTACAATATATATATAATTTTAAATACATGATGATGATGTTCTCCTAGCCGATTCCGGCTACGGCGGCCAATCTCATTGAGATTAGCCAACTGCGCAGGAGATATTATAGTGCTCAAGTGTGCGCGCAGACACAAGTGCACTCTCTATTCCTATCACTCTCATACTCCGGTGGGACGACCACTCGACACGACCGGTGAGAGTTAAGGCGCAGGACCGACGGCTTTACGTGCTCTCCGAGGCACGGGGGTGAAACACCGCCAACTTCCCAACTCCGGGCTGTTACTGAGACTTACTATACAGAAAGACTCAATAACTAAACTTGGCCCGACCCGGGACTCGAACCCAGGACCTCCGGGTGTGCAGCCGTACATGCTAGCCACTACACCACCGAGGCAGTTAATTTTAAATACATAAATATTATAAATATAAACACCCATGACTGGAGTACAAACATTCGTGCTCATCACACAAATGAATACCCCCAGCGGGACTCGAACCCGCGACCGCTGGCACAGCAAGCAGGGTTACAACAAACTGAGCCAAACGTGTCGTCATACGTATAAGTAACAGTCCCACAAAATTTCGCAAAATAAGTGATGATAATTTAACTTCACAATTAGATAGCAATCTTAACCAAAATACTGATAGTATAGTTGAACTTAGGAGGAGTGATAGATTAAAAAGCAAACACCCAATTTGTTATGATGAAACTGATAATGATTATTTAATGTATGCTCAATTCTTATGTAATATACCAAATTCCTATAATGAAATAAAATCTCATCCTGACAGAACATTATGGGAAAATGCAATTCAAGATGAAATAAAATCACTTTTAATCAATAAAACTTGGACGTTAGTTCCAAAACCAAAAGACAAAAGTATTATAGATTGCAAATGGGTTTTTAATATAAAAAATGATGAATTCGGAAAACCCATAAGGTACAAAGCCCGTTTAGTTGCCAGAGGATTCAATCAACAATATCTATGTGATTATAATGAAACCTTTGCACCGGTTGCAAGAATAGCTAGCTTTAGGTTTATTGTTGCCTTTGCTAACCAATTTAATTTGTTAATTCACCACTTAGACGTAAAAACAGCATTTTTAAATGGTAACTTAAATGAGGAAGTTTATATGAAAGTACCTGAAGGTATAGTAAGTAACAATAACTATGTGTGTAAATTAAACAAAGCATTGTACGGATTGAAACAAGCAGCTAGATGTTGGTTTGAAGTTTTTGAACAGGTGCTAAAAGAAAAAAAATTTCAAAATTCGTCAGTTGATAGGTGTATATATATTTTAAATAATGGTAATGTGAGTAAAAATGTTTATTTAGTATTGTATGTTGATGATGTAGCAATAGCTTGTGGTGATATTAACATACTGAATGAAATAAAAAGTTATTTAATGAAAAGATTTCAAATGACTGATTTGCAACAAATTAAATTATTTCTTGGTATTAAAGTCACCAGGCACCACAACAATATAATAACTTTAGATCAGAGTTCTTATATTAAATTTATTTTAAATAAATTTAATATGCAAGATTGTAAGCCTATAAGTACACCTTTAGAAACTAAAGTAAATTATGAAGCGCTACAATCAGAGGACACTTATAATGCACCATGTAGAAGTCTTGTGGGCAACTTAATGTATCTCATGTTATGTACTCGTCCTGATCTAAGTACATGTGTTAATATATTAAGTAGATATACTAATAAAAATAATAAAGAATTGTGGAAGTGTCTAAAAAGAGTACTAAGATACTTATAAGGCACAATTAATTTAAAATTAACTTACCGAAAGTCTAGTGACTATGATAATATATTAAGTGGATATGTAGATTCTGATTGGGGTAGTAGTGATAATAGTGATAGAAAAAGCACTACGGGTTACTTGTTTAAGTTATTTCAACAGTGTACAATTACTTGGAATACAAAGAGGCAAGCATCTGTAGCAGCTTCTTCTACCGAAGCTGAATATATGGCTTTGTATGAAGCTGTTAAAGAGGCGTTATGGCTTAAGTCTCTAGCCACAAGTATTAATTTATGTATTACAAAACCCATAGCAATTTATGAAGATAATAATGGGTGTATTAGTATTGCCAGTAATCCAAGTAATCATAAACGATCAAAACATATTGATATAAAATACCATTTTTCTAGGGAACAGATTGAAAGAAATATAATAAAATTAAATTATATTCCAACAGATCACCAATTAGCAGATGCACTGACTAAGCCACTTCCAGCAGTTGCCTTTCAACAATTAAGGTTGAATATGGGTTTAGAATAACCATTATATTTTTGTTTTTTTATATTTACAAATTGTTAACTAATTTTACATATGTTGTCTTTGTAATTAATATTTTTTCTTTGTGATTGTGGTCTGGTCAGGTTTTCCTGGGTTTTCCTGGCCCTTAGCAACAAATGTTGGACCATAATGATTTTAGTACTCCCAGGGAAGCATTAGGAAGGTTTCTATGATCTTATATGTAAATAATATGTTACCGATTAATTTTTGAGGGGGCGTGTTGGTATTATTAACTTCAATTTAATATTCAAAAATTAATCTTAATTAAATAAGTAGTTGTTATAACTAATATTGGCTAAGCGTATTTAATCTGCGTAACTTTGCTATTTCTGTTCTGTTAACGTCTGTCTCTTAAAGTGTAAATATTCGGTTGTGTGATACCTTCCTAGTGTTAATTATAAAGTTCAAATATATAAAGTCTATCTAAAAGTGAAGTGTTTTGTTTCATTTAAGTCCATAACCCAATACCTATAGACTCAAATGATTGTGCCACTAAGCTGTACGTCGACAAAATCATAGATGAGAAATTCGCAAGATTGAAACCAGTCGAGCAAGCATTGTTACAATTAAATTCAGAAATAAACAGTGTCAAAAAAAGTATAGATTCTATAAGTCGTAAATTTAAAAAATGAGCAAAGATAGTGTTCTTAATGAAATTCATAAAAATGTAAGAAAAAATTTTCCTCGAAGACATGTTATACTTAAAGACATTGATGATGTATGGCATGCCGATTTAATTGATATGCAATCATTCTCAAAAGACAATTCGTGTTATAAATACATCCTAACAGTCATTGATGCTTTCTCAAAGTATGCTTGGGCATATTTCCTTTGAAATATAAAAATAAAGAAACTGTGACTGCAGCTTTTAGTAAGTTACTAAAACAAGGTCGTGCTCCCAAAAATCTGCAAACTGATTTAGGTACCGGATTTTATAATAGTTATTTCAAAAAAACTATTAAAAAAATATGGTATAAATCATTACTCAACTTATTCCACCAAGAAGGCTTCAATAGTGGAAAGATTTATAAGAACATTGAAAAGTAAAATTTACAAACAATTTAGCTTGCAAGGCAGTTACAAATATAATAGTGGAACCCTTGACTCCATCATGAAAAAATATAACTCCACACGTCATAGAACAATCGGTATAGCTCCAGATGAAGTTAATGAAAATAATAAAAATAAAATACTTGAAAGATACAGATCATTACAACTGTCATCGCCAACACAGAAACGTTCGAAATTCAAAATTGGATTATGTTCGAATAAACAAATATAAAGGAACTTTTGAAAAAGGATATACTCCCAACTGGTCAAATGAAATTTTTAATATAGCTCAGATTCAAAATACTCGACCTATTAGTTACCTTCTTAAAGATTCAAGACACCGACCTATATTAGGATCATTCTATACTGAAGAATTGCAAAAAACACAACGTCCTAACATATATCTTATTAAAAAGGTTCTAAAAAGAAAAGGAAATGAGTTATATGTCAAATGGTTGGGTCTGCCGTCTACCCCCCCAACGTGCGTTCACCTTGTCGTGGTGGGGGGGCACAGTAGTGCCCGGCAATCCAACCGGGCGCGAAGCTAAGAAAGGCACAGGGAGGTTGCCCACTTCGGTGGGCGGTGGGAGGTGGCCCTCTTCGGAGGGTAGTGTACCATGCGGGTTGCTCCTGGTACTTCTCTGATAGCAGAGTGGACTGTGGAGCAACCCCATGGTTGTGGTGGTCTGTTGTGGTTCGGCAGACCTGCCGTCGGGGCGTCGTAGTTGAATGCGTAAACGATCCTGCGACGCCCCATTAAGACGGAGGAAGGTTTTGTTGGGTTTTAGTGGGTAGTACTGGCTGTATTACGCCGGTGAGTCCCACACGTCGTGCGTAAATGCATTTCCCAACGTTAAAAAAAAAAAAAAAGGGTCTGCCGTCTAGTGAAAATAGTTGGATAGACAAAGTAAATGTTTTATAAACATTTATTCAATTAATAATTTTTAGTCTCTTATTGTCAACGGTGCAGGACAGAGTTATTTTTATTAAAATGGAGAAGCAGAAGTCGACTAAGCGTAAAATGAAATCGAGAAATAAATCTTATTCTTCGAAAACGAGTAATTCTGGTGCAGGTTTAAAGAAAAGTTTTAAAAAAATGATGTCCGCCGCAAATAAGCATATTCATAAACTAAAACCTAAATGCAAGAAAGCAGCAATTGAATTAGCTATTGCCGCGGCTAAGAAACTCCTTAGTGACTCAACAGTTAATATACCACGTGTAATACCTATACCAAAGACAGGTGGTGTTTTGCCATTAATTCCAATATTCGCAGGATTGTCTGCTGCTGGTAGCTTAGCAGGTGGTGCTGCTAGTATTGTAAAAGCAGTTAATGCTATTAAATTAATGAAAAAAAAATTTCAAGAACTAAAAAGGCATAACGAAAAAATGGAAACATTGTGTATCGGAAAAGGATTATTTATTAAACCCTATGGTGATTGTTTAGGAATATATACAAAGAAGGAAAAAAACTGATTCGGCGGCTACCTAATCGTGCTCTAAGTAACATTGATATTTTAAAGATTTCTAAAAATATTCCTCATTTTAGAGGTGTATTCATGAGAAATGAATTGCCACAACATCCATTTAAAAAAGAGTGTGGTATAATTAACCTAGATAGTTCTCAAATCCTGGAACGCATTGGGTAGCCTATGCAAAGATAAATAATTACATTGAATATTTTGATAGCTATGGCGATTTAAAACCACCAAAAGAATTCGTTAAGTATGTGGGATCGAAAATTAATTATAATTACAATAATTATCAAGGATTTAACTCTTTTAACTGCGGCCATCTTTGTATCAAATATGTAAGTGACAGGTTATATATTTCAAACCTTTTGTGCCTTATTATCTAGTATCTCGATTTGAATGGTTCTAAATTTGTATGGTTTTAGTTTTAAGGTTCTAGTTTTATGGTTCTATATTTTATGGTTTTGGTTTTGCTGTAAGGAAAAAAGTAATAAGCTAGCTGCAGAGAAAACATGAGAATTAGTAATTTTATTGTTATATAATATAGCAGGTTACAACACGTATATGACCAAAAAAATTCTACATAACTTCTGTCACAATTATTATTTTTCATTCGTTGGGTATAAAATAGGCTGAATGTGTTTTAGTTCATCCTTACTATCCCTTATTAATTTAGTAAGTGATTTCCATACCGCCGACTGGTAATTAGTGGCAAGTTTTAACGTGCAAATTGCGTGTTTCCAGCGTTCGGTTGCAGGAATCTTCTCTACTTCGTCAGCGTTGTATACACGAAACTCGAAAAAATAATTTCCTCGTTTAGAGGGATCGGATTGAGTTGTATAACCCGACGCGACGCGCTGACTTAGGAAACTTCTTAATTTCTCAGCGCGCAGGGGTTTGCTTTCCTCCTGAAAATTGTAAAAAGTTCAATTTAGTGTCATGTAAAAAAAAATTCAATTTAAAAAAAGTTTTTTACACTACGACATACAACATTAAAGCACTTTAGTTAAGTTTGCGATTTTAATATTTTTTTATTATTAAAAGTACAAGTACAATTCCGACGTCTATCTTCAAAACTCATTATCAGATCATGATGAAATTTTTATCAGGTAGGTATACTCTTTAGCCTTCCTTAACGTAAATCCATTGATATATAATCTTAACACCTTTTCTTTCTCCTAAACCATAAAGTGGCATATAACAGCTAAGTGTGAAAGAATGCTTGAATATTTAATTAAAAAATATCCATACTAAGAATACCAAATAAAACCTCCTTGTTAAGAGCAATTTCGTCGAAAACTTTAAATTAAAAATAAAATCTCTACTAATTTTATAAATGTTTTGTTTGTTGGGCTGCCCTTCAACCACGTCTCAACATAGCCACGGATCGAGATGATTTTGTGATTAAATATAATTGAACATGGAGATTATAATAGTCTATTTTTTATCATGGGAAAACAAATACTTATTGGGAATTGTGAAAAACCTAACTCAATGGGAGCGGAGTCGGAGGTAAAAAATAAAGTTGACAACTTACCTCGGTTTCTAAAAAAGTTTTTCTTCGTTTAACAGTAGCTGTGGTCGGAGGCGTCTCGACTTCTGAGTCTGATCAACTCGAAAAAAGATTTTTTGGGGCAGAAGTTAATTCTTTTTTCTTGGTCGGTTTCTTCTCGCCTCGCCTCGCCTCGCGCTTCTTCTTTTCACTCTTTGACTTCGACGTAGTTGGCGGCGGTGCTAAGGCCTCGGAATCCTCGTCTTCGCAAAACGGATTGAATGATGAAGAGGCCCTGAAATAATATAAATAATGTTAGTTAACATGTTAGACAAACTTTAATGTTTAATTAATAAGTAATGAAAAATCAAAGAGTATTCTACGTAAGCCTATTTCAACACAAATAAAAGTGTTTAATTATAAATGTTAGAACTTTAAATAAATAATACTAGTTAATATATTATGGATATTATAATAGTAAAAATAGTTAGGTACTTACTTACTTTATTTCGGATGTAAATATCATTATGTTTTAGAATATGTTTAAGATGACATTTGTAGTTCTCGTAAGGTACGATTCCCTCGCGCCATAATATCTTTCTGTTCCTTTCAAGCCAATTAACCTGTTTTTTTTCTGTCTCTGTAAGACATACATAAGAATATGGTGGTTTAATATTAACAAAACTTGAACTCGATCATTATACAGCATAGCAATTTCTTTAGGCAGAAAGTAATTCTGATCGTCTTTAAATCCTTGAACATCTACAATAATTTTCATGATAGTTTTCGGACTATATTACTCAGCGGCCTATACTCTACAAGACGATCGTTAATGATTAAACAGTAAGCGCTAGTATTGCTTGGAATTTCCTGTGACGTTTCAATTTCCAGACGAACATCAACTGAACCAGTTTTTAAATTTTCGCTTTGTCTGGAGCAGTCTATTACAAATAAAGGTGCTCTTTCTTTAAATGTATGCAGATCGAGCAACGGATCAATAGGAAGGTTATAAAACGACTGACGAAACTTAGCATACATGTCATATAATATACTATATTTATTTTCATCGAACTTGAGATTTAAAGCATCATACGGATAATAGTGAGAATTTAAAAATAATGTAACATTTGTTAGAGTACAATGATCGAATATTGTACTGTCTTTGTTTTTGATGTTCTTTCTATTAGTTTGCAAACCAAATATAACATATCGAGGTTTTTCTAATTGAGAGGCTGTCTTTAACGCCCATGAATGTTTCGTAGTTTTTGGCAGTAGCGGATATTCATATAAATCCCAATTTCTAAATGCTATTTGTATTGCGTTATCTTTCTCTAACTTCTTTAGAAGTATTAATCTTTGCTGGTCTGATACTTTAATATGAGGCACTCGCCACTGAATTCTTTGTATATCGATGTCTACAATATCATCGTTACCCATGACAACGCTATTTATGTTAGTGCTGCTTCTAATAAGTATGAGTTCATGTTTACAGTTAATTATTATTTATTGTAATCTTCTGCAAAACCTAAAATTTTATTCAAGGGTATCAAAGCATTAAAATTTACATTCTGATTTTTGAATCCGTCTAAATTCCAACCCCACATAGCAGCTGCTTTACTCTCACCGCTATTCATTGAAATGAAAGACTTTATTGTTGGAGTAATTCCAACATTTCGAATACGATCGATTTCAACACCATTAATTTCATATCGGATGTCTTGGAAAAGAAATGCAATTGCATTATTACTGAAGTCAACACTTTTTTTCTGAATCTTGCCAGCTTGATCTTTATGAGTCACTGAAATGTTTCCTTCGATGTAAATGGAACTAGCTGATGGTAACACGTAAATATCTTGCTGGTGAATAGGTATCCGAATTTCATCATTTTCATTGAAACTATTATTATATGGATTATATGTATGAATCTCATAACTCTCGATAGAGTTATCGAATTCAGGTAAATTGTTGATTTGAAGGAGACTCATACTTTAAAGCCGAGGGTCTTAAGAAATTGTTTATTACTCCGATTAATTTTTTTATATACTCGCACACGTCTACTTTGTTTAACAGTGCCCTTAGTAATAGGTTTCTTAATTGTAGGTTTGTTCTCTTTATAATTATTACTTTTGAAAAATACTATCATTTTGATTTTTTCAAATGAAGACGCAGGACAATAGTTTCACCTCTAAAATTTATATAATTGCCTTTCAAATACAAATTTTTTATTGTAATTGATGAAATTATTTTTTTTTTGAACAGGAAAATATATCACATTATTTGGAGATTCTATAAATCTATGACTAGGTGGAATGTTTGGCACAAACTCATAAATAATATGTGAAGGAAAACCATTAGTGTACGAACTTTGCACTAAATTACATTCGATTCTTACGACAGACGCTGGTAGAATGTTCACAGATGCTGTTGATTCATGCCATTTATTTGCTTCTAATTTTTGGCTTAAAAACCCCAGCATAGGCCCAATACTATTTTCCGAATCAAAGTTTAAAGTTTCCGTACAGTACAATGAACAAGTCAATGTGTTGATATTAGATTTTATTTGTAATTCACAATTTTTAACTCTTTCTTTTAGGTATTCATATAAATCTTGTAAATCGTAAGCGCCCGGTGGGATAAGAATTCTTTTTTTATCTTCTCCATATTCAAAAACATTATTAGTATAGTCCACATTTGGAATCGAATTAAATGCAGAAAAATATACTAAGCCACACTCATATTCGTCTTCCAAAATAAGAGGAGGGTTATAATTTGATTCTATAATAGATTCATTACCCACAATAGTTAGTGTAACAGACATAATGGATGACTGATCTTTTATTTTATTGCATTAACTATTTATTTGCTACTTTCTTCCAGAATTTCATTAGAAATTTGATACAAAGATGGCCGCAGTTAAAAGAGTTAAATCCTTGATAATTATTGTAATTATAATTAATTTTCGATCCCACATACTTAACGAATTCTTTTGGTGGTTTTAAATCGCCATAGCTGTCAAAATATTCAATGTAATTATTTATCTTTGCATAGGCTACCCAATGCGTTCCAGGATTTTGAGAACTATCTAGGTTAATTATACCAAACTC
The DNA here is from genome assembly GCA_947093115.1 of Brenthis daphne. Lineage (NCBI taxonomy): Eukaryota > Metazoa > Arthropoda > Insecta > Lepidoptera > Nymphalidae > Brenthis > Brenthis daphne. The sequence continues at coordinate 133,717 of CAMUPN010000007.1, read as the reverse complement.
TTTTTTAAATGGATGTTGTGGCAATTCATTTCTCATGAATACACCTCTAAAATGAGGAATATTTTTAGAAATCTTTAAAATATCAATGTTACTTAGAGCACGATTAGGTAGCCGCCGAATCAGTTTTTTTCCTTCTTTGTATATATTCCTAAACCATCACCATAGGGTTTAATAAATAATCCTTTTCCGATACACAATGTTGTTGTTTTTTTTTTAATCTATTTTTATTTAGGGACTTCTTAGCAACAAAGCTAAATGTCAGTCCCATCGTTCCCTTAAGACATGTATACCACTAATAATACTAGTACCTCTAATTATAACTTATTTTAACTTAAATTGATATACAATTTTGGCTATCTCTGAGTTAGGTTTAGACAGTGCGCTTTGAAAAACTCCCACATCATTCCAGCAAACGTTAAAACGGCGCATCAACTCCTGTCTCCTATCCGCGTTACGAACACATTCCACTAAGAAATGATGTACATCTTCCTCTACACCGCATAAATTACAATTTGGAGAATTAGATTTTTTCATTAGAAACATAAATCTGTTAAGTGGAACGTGTCCCGAACGCAGCCTAAGAGCCATAACAATTTGTTGACGCGTCAACCCTGAGTCGCAGAACCACGGGATACGAGGAGGCTCACTTTGTATAGTCTTATACGATATTCCCTTAAGTTTTGATCTTTCGTCAAGGTACTCTTTAAAGCGGTTTACACATTCTTGTTTATATTTAACTAAAAAATCAGAATAATTTGGTCTTAAATTTATAACTGTCCCTACGAGAGGAGCTTGTTTTGCAAGAATATCAGCCTCCTCGTTTCCCGTTAGTCCAATGTGAGAGGGAATCCATTGCAATTTTAAAGACTTTCCGATAGATTGTATTTTAGTTAATTCATGTAAAATTTTGTAGTCATTATTGATGTATTAGCAGTTATTTTAAACATTTTATTAACATTACAATTTGGATCGTACAAAGAACAGCCAACGTTTGTTTTATCTTTAGATCCATCAGTATACAGACAATACCACCCAAAATAATTATTATGTATTTCCTGTATAATTTCTTGTCTTAATATATTAATATCGTAACTATTTTTAAAACTTTTTATACACTTTAATTTGGAGTTGCATACATTTTTAATATTAATATTTGACATCCATGTATCTAAATTAAACATCTCTGAAGTGCTAGATGAGCTGACATTTTCATTTTTTGTTTCCAGATATGTAACGCTTAATAAAGGCTTCTTTTTATTATTCCAATACCTTTTACCCAAAGATAAACTCAAATCAGATATACATTTTAAAGTTTCATTTTCAGACCAAGACTGACATTTTAAGCAAAATTTCATAGCTAGATATAGCCTTCTTATATAAAGAGGTGGCAAACAGAGGTCACTCTCCATCACATGAATAGGAGTAGACCTAATATATCCTCCAATAATACGCATAGCTTGGTTTTGTATTTTATCTAGCTTGCATAAGTGAACATTATCTACTAATTCATTGGGATCATCCCAATATACAAAATTTGTATTTTTACAGTATTTTTTCAGAGTTGGCATAAAACCGCCTTGTTTTGATTCCTTGGTATTCAATTCAATTTCAGAAAATAGTGGTTTCACGATTTTAGTGCATTTGAGTCCTTTATCACCTTTTATCTTATTTAAAGGGTTGTAGTCTCTTTTGTGCGCGCAAGTGTTACATAAAATATCCTTATAGACTAATTTGTCTTGCTCAGATACCACTGTTAAATCTGGTTTACTCGGAAATAATAATTCTGCTAATCCTGGGGTCACTTCATAGCTGTTTCTTCCTATTTTTGCCATCATATTATTATTATGAGTATCTTTGGCGTCTAAAAACTCAACTTTGGAATTTCCAATCATCAGTGTACTATTTTCATTTCGCACACCGAAAGGAATATTTAAATTTTTACGTACTGGCATTGGTGAGGGAGTACGGATTTCTTCAATATTTTTAGAATTTTCGCAAGAAATTTTAAATTTTGGCGTTAGATAATTTTTATTATCGTTTTCAATGTTTTCAGTTTTAACATTGGATGAAGGAGAAAATAAATCTGTTAAATCATGGATCTAATGGATCAGTTATAGATTTGAAAAGCTTGCATCGTTTTATTTCTAAATCATCTTCTTCTTCTCGCATTTTTTTTGCTTTCTTTTTAATAGTTTCAATTGACTTAATTAATTGATTCTTTACATTTGCTTCCATATTTACTAAAAATAGGTATTATCTTTGCCAATGCTACATTCAACTGACCAAATTTGCCTAGTGAGTGGTTTATAATAAATTTGTTAGTCGAATTTTGCGAATATGTCGAATGTTTTTCTGTATCGACCGTTATTTAATTCACTATCTTTGTTGATTAACAAAAACATAAATGGATCTATAGGAATAGATTATAGGAAGGAGTAGAAATTACGCAACGAAGAATAGAGAGAGCGAGCGCGTGCGCGACCTCCCGGCGTAGCTATCGGTAAACGACTGGCGGACGGGGAAAAAACGATCTCGCACGATCAAACGCGATGCGCGCCCGAGTGCAGCGTTGGCTGCATAACGGTATTTTTACCGACTCTCATGATCTGAGGTATTGCGTTTGAATTGCCGCTACATCAGCCCCCCCGGAGACCGTTAAGGTCGAAAAAAATCTGTAAATCGTACTCGTCTTCCTGATCGAGTTCGACGATCTTCGATATTCCTATACGAGCATGTCTCGGGTACTTTCTGGGCTTCATCCTCAGGCGGAGCTAGGTCGCTAAGCAGATACGCTGGTTTCAACCTGTCAGTTGAAACGGTGGTAGGTTTCCCTCGAATATCTATCTTGAAGAACTTGTCTCCACGTTCGATGACGATAAAGGGTCCAGCGTAAGGTGCTTGCAAAGGCTTTCGAATAAAATCTTGCCGTAAGAAGACCTGTGGCGCAGATTTTAGATCCTTGCTGATGAACACGGGTGCTGTTCCATGGTGAACTACTTGTGTGGGCTTCAACTTCCGTATGTTATGCCTCAACCGGGAAAGAAAATCGGTGTAGTCCGTTACTTCTACGGGAGAGCTATCGAGATCGAAAAATGCACCAGGTAAACGTAGGGTTTCTCCGTAGACGAGCTCGGCTGACGATGAGTTAATGTCTTCTTTCCAAGCTGAACGTATTCCGAGGAGTACTAATGGAAGCACTTCGACCCAATCGTCTTTGGCGTGGCACATGATCGCTGCCTTGAGTTGGCGGTGGAATCTCTCAACCATTCCATTTGCAGCCGGGTGGTACGCTGTGGTCTTTAAATGGTTTACACCTATTATCCGTGAAAGTTCCTTAAATAAAAATGCCTCGAACTGTTTACCTCGATCTGTTGTGATCTTCTCCGGACAGCCAAAACGTGATATCCAGCCAGTGACAAAAGCGTTCGCCACTGTGTCAGCTTTGATGTCATGGAGCGGTATTACCTCTGGCCAACGTGTAAATCTGTCTACGGCTGTGAGACAGTATCTATAATCTTGTGACACGGGCAAAGGTCCGATGAGGTCTATGTGCACATGACTGAATCTGTTCGATGGAGGAACAAAAGTATGTACAGGGGATCGAGTATGTCTTGAAACTTTCGAGCGCTGGCATGAAAGACAGGTGCGAGTCCACACAGCGCAATCCTTCTTTATATTAGGCCACACGTACTTTTGTGTAACTAATCTGGTTGTTGCCTTGATACCGGGGTGACTCAAGCCGTGAATGCAGTCGAACGCTTGTCGACGGAACTCTGGAGTCAGGTAAAGTCTCGGCGTTGAGCAGGAAAAATCACAGTACAGCTTCTTACCAGAGCCAGAGAGGTCTATCTCCTGGAGGTGCAGCGGAGAATTATTGTTATGTAATACTTTCCGTAGCTCGTCGTCTGTCAACTGCGACAAGGCCAGTGCATCTAAGTCTATGGCGGTAGAAATTTCATCGGTGCGTGAGAGGGCGTCAGCGACTACGTTGTCTTCACCTGCGACGTGCTTAATATTTGTCGTGAACTGAGACACGAAATCAAAGTATCTAAATTGACGCGGTGAACAATTTTCTGAGGCTTTTCTAAAGGCCGAAACAATAGGCTTGTGGTCGGTATATATGGTGAAATCCTTACCTTCAACCATATGACGAAAATGTTTTACACCTTCGTAAATTGCTAATAGCTCTCTGTCAAACGGACTATATTTTTGTTGTGCGGTATTAAGCCTTTTAGAGAAGAACGCAAGAGGCTGCCACTCGGAGTCTATCATCTGTTGTAATACAGCACCAATCGCGTTGTCTGAAGCGTCCGTCCACAGCGTTAACTCAGCTGTCGGATGCGGATGTGCTAATAGAGTGGCTTGAGCTAGACTTGCCTTGCACGCGTCGAAAGCCTTCTGAAGCTCGGTCGACCAAGTGATAGTAGTACTAGATTTGACAGCTTTACCAGATAAGAGTTGATGCAATGGAGCCTGGATTTTTGCTGCGCTTGGAACAAAACGACGATAAAAATTTGTTATATCTAGGAACCTTCGAAGTTCCCTGATGGTTTTCGGCTGAGGAAAGTTCTGTATAGCTTCAACCTTTTGTGGGAGTGGTCTGGTACCTGCTGCTGATACGATGTAACCCAGGAATTCCACTTGTGGCTCTCCGAATACGCACTTCGACGCATTGATGACGATACCGTGGTCCTGTAGGCGCTGGAAAATTTGTTCCAGGTGAATTCGGTGTTGCGTCTCGTCCTGGGAAGCCACAAGGATATCATCAATATAAGGGTAGCAGAACTCTAAATCTCTAAGTATTTCGTCCATGAAGCGCTGGAATGTTTGAGCTGCGTTGCGTAGACCGAAGCTCATGAATGGAAACTCAAACATTCCGAACGGAGTCGTAATGGCAGTCTTGGGTACATCAGCTGGATTTACAGGGATTTGATTATAAGCCCGGATTAAATCTATTTTACTAAAAATTGTACAGCCAGATAAATTATGAGCAAAATCAGCGATATGACGAACCGGGTATCGGTCAGGTATAGTGCGTGCGTTGAGTGCACGGTAGTCGCCGCATGGTCGCCACTCATTGTTTTTCTTAGGTACGAGATGTAACGGGGATGACCACGGGCTATCGGACCTTCTAGCAATACCTGTTCTTACCATATCGTCAAATTCCCTGACGGCGATGCGAAGTCGATCCGGTGCTAACCGACGAGGACGACTATGTACAGGGGGTCCTGAAGTCGTGCGTATGTAGTGAAGAGTGTTGTGCTTAATCACCCGTGAAGACAGGTCTCCAGCTGGGCGAGTGAGATCCGGAAACCGTGATAGCAGGTCATGGAATGGTAAGGTACCTGTAATAGATTTTATTTGGCACAAAACATTTGATGCGGATTTAGCAAAAGCACTTAATGACGTAACATTGTCTATTAAGCGATGGTGTCTAGCATCCACAAGTAAATTATAGTGTGATAAAAAGTCTATGCCTATAATAGGTTTAGTGACGTCAGCTATGACAAAACGCCACGTAAAAGCCCGCCTGAGTCCAAAGTCTAAAGAAAGGTTCACCCAACCGAAAGTATTTATTGTGGACCCATTGGCGGCAAACAACTTATAGTCTGTCTCTATACACTTCCTATCTCGAATATACTTACGTGGATACACGCAAAGGTCCGAACCGGTATCTACTAAATATTGCACTTTACTCTTACTGTCTGTAATGAAAACGCGGCCACCAGCTACACTATCACAGTCACGCGTTGCCGCCTTCACTGACTGTTTGTCTCGTTTCCCGAATGAAACGAACACGGGGAACGGCACTTCGTTGACTGGTTGCCGAAACGTCGATGATACCAGCAATGCCCCGGGCCAGCATTAGAGCGGCTCCGGGACCGTTGACGCCAGCGAGGAGAACGCGCTCGACTTCTCGAACGCGAGCGGGGCCTGATGGATAGCTCCGCAACTTGCCGTGACAGGTCATCGACTCGCTGAACAAGCTTTTCTATGAGTGTCATCGGATTTCCCGTCGATGTTGGAGTTGATGTCGACGCTGCTGCTACCTGGGGTTGTAGGGATACCTCGTGAATCTTGTCCACTATTTGCGCCACTGTGTCTAAAGGGAGATCGACTTGAGCTGCAATAATCGCCTGGATATGGCTAGGCAAACGGCTCGTCCACAGTGAACGTATAAATTCGTCCGGTACATCAGCTCCAGCTAGGCTCCGCAAATGTCGAAGAAACTGGGATGGTTTTCGATCTCCTAACTCTTCGTGAGTAAGTAGTTGCCTTACACGCTGCTCTTGTGATGCTGACAAGCGCGAAATTAACTCGGTTTTTATTTTTTCATATTTATTTTCAGCCGGCGGATTCGTTATGACGTCTTTAACTTCGCACACGTATTTATAGTCTATATTGGCGATTACATGGTAGAATTTTGTCGCATCAGTCGTTATATTAGCTAAAACGAACTGACCTTCCAATTGAACAAACCATAACGCCGGTTCGTTTGGCCAAAATGGCGGCACCTTAACGCCAACACGGCACACCTCTTCCTTTCCGTTAGGGTTGGCCATTTTCAAAATAAAAGTTTTTATAACGTACACGAATGTCCACTATCACGTCGGGATCACCAGTTATAGGAATAGATTATAGGAAAGAGTAGAAATTACGCAACGAAGAATAGAGAGAGCGAGCGCGTGCGCGACCTCCCGGCGTAGCTATCGGTAAACGACTGGCGGACGGGGAAAAAAACGATCTCGCACGATCAAACGCGATGCGCGCCCGAGTGCAGCGTTGGCTGCATAACGGTATTTTTACCGACTCTCATGATCTGAGGTATTGCGTTTGAATTGCCGCTACAGATCTTTCCAAATGCTTGCACATAAATGCTTAAATTCATGCCAGCTCATATCAGAATTAACATGTTCATTATATATGTGTTTTAAGTTTATATCATCTTGTTTAAATATAATTAAAAGGTTAACATTGTCGCGTATTAATTGTTTAGGAACTTTTGAGTATGTTTGAGTCAAGTAAAAACAATCAATTTGTTTGTGTCTACCCATTGAAAAATAATTTCGAATATTTACTTGATTTTCACAAATCACATCATCAAAAATGAAAATAGAATTTCTCATGGCTTCATTTGGTGAAATAACTTCTTCATCATTTTTAAACATGATAAGTTTAACCTCCGGGGTATTTTCAAAAACACTTTGTAGAAAACAATATTTAGATTGATAAATGGACTTTGAATAAATATAGACATTTTGGAATTTGAGTCCATTTTCATGTAATAAAAGGTTTAACATAATATTTGTTTTCCCACAGTTAGAGGGTCCACAAATTATGCATCGAATTATATTAGGTAATAGTTTACTATGTCTGTAAAATCCTGCTGATGGTATTTCAATATCTATATAATTTATGTTTAATGACTCAGCCTGTTTTATCAACTTCATATTGATGATTGATGCAAATTTTTAAAACACCTCTTTTAAATATCTAATTCATTTTGCTGTAAGAAGGAAATTTTGATGATAGCTTATATAGTAATTTATATACTATAAAATAAAATGTAATCATGTTCGCACTTGTCTAACTTACAATTGGAGGCTGATGATTCGCAATATCATTGTATATTAAATATGTGCAGCTAAATTGAAATCTCATTATAAGAGATTGAAGTTGAAATTCGTAACAACTAAATATAATTAAACAGGTTTCGACAAGACGCTATGCATTTAAACACCACATAATATGTATGTACGATTGTTTTATAAACAGTTTCATTCGCAGCTAATCTCTGCCAAGGAATACAGCCGTACCTTTTCATTGGTAAGTCAGAAATTACTACTTTTTTAATATTTTCACTGTATGTATTCTAGTTTAGCATTTTATTGTTATATATATATATATATATAATATCAGGATTTTTCCGTGAAGCATAACACAATGTGATTCATCTAAAACAGAGTTTTATTTAAGTAAATACAGATAAATTTTACATAACTAATGAAATACTAACCTAAAACAGAGAATCGACAATTAAATGTTCATGCTTTACTATTCTTATTATTAAAACTTAAATCGTCTTTTGCACTTTTAAATTAAATCAAATTCACAAACATAACTTAGTTTTAATGTAATTATTAAACAACATTTGTAATTTAACTATACGTTATTATTCGATTGGAAAAAGAAACCTGACACACTCTAATGTCAATGTCAGTGTCAACACAAAGCTCACATCACCCTCCTTCGAAAAGTAAATTTTTTCAACTTAAGTTGAGTAAAATTTAGCTACAAAATCTAAAAATCAACAAGCATAGGAATGAGCTTTGTGACATGATATAGTCCAATAGATCTTGTACCACGACCAGTATTTATTTTAAAAACTGAATCCGATATTTTTTTTTCAATCTCAAAGGGACCAATTCTGATTTCATCCATCTTTTTTTTGTTTAATCTGTTTCCATAATCAACATATACCTCATCTCCTTTTTTAAATTCATGTTGAACTCTATTCTTGGCAAATAAATTTTTATTATATTCATGCGATTTTATTGACCTTCGGAGTGCTATTTTCCTGTCTTCTTCCAAATTTTTTGTTAATAACTGTTTTTCTTTTAATTCATGTGGTAACAAGTCTGTAGACTCGCCAGATAGCAAATATCTAGGAGAAAATCCTGTTACAGAATGATTTGTTTCATTGTATCTATTTCTACATTCTTCTGCTATTTTTGACCAATTTGTTTTTCCTTTTGATTCATTAATTTTGCATCTTATTTTATTCACAATAGTTTGGTTTAGCCTTTCGTTTAAACCGTTTGAGAAGGGTGCGTCTACCGCTGTAAGAATTAATTGAATATTTCGATTCTTAAGGTAATTTTTGAATTCAATCGAATTAATAGCTGGATATTGATCAGAGAGTAAGATGTCTATTGTTTCTTCTTTAGGAATTTTTTCTATAAGTTTGATGAAGTCACGAGCATGTTGATTCTTAGAACATAGGATATATGCGTACCTAGTGAAGTGGTCTACTAGTAGATGTAAATATCTTTTTGTTGATCTTCGACTCCCGAATCCTCCTATTGTGTCCAGTGACATTATTTGAAAGGGTTTATTAGCTGGGCCTAATTGCGACATAAAGCCATATTTTCTATTTAGCCTTGTTTTATTTTTTATGCATATCTCACAGTTTTTGCATATATATTTAATATTTTCTGATAGATTTGGTGCACTATAAAAGGGTTTTATTTTAGATTCTGTTTGATTTATTCCAGTATGACAATATTTTTCATGGGTCTTCCTTATTATAGTTTTACTGTAATCTTCACTTAAAACTATTTTTTTCCTATTTTTTCCACTTTTTTTATAATAAATTCCATCTTCTAAAATCATGTTTTTTTCTAGTTCTTTTATTTGCAAATTTTGTGCTTGATCATATTTTATGTCATGAATATCAATAATATTTACTGTTCTTAAGTTATCTTCATTATTTGCATCAATGTCCAATACTGGGTTTCTGCTGAGACAATCTGCTTCAGTGTTATTTTTTCCTGGAAAATATTTAATTTCACAATTATATTGTGACAGATAATGTGACATATCGCCTAATTCATCGTCAGGTCTGTTTCTTATATTTAACTTCTCTAGAGGTTTGTGATCTGTATAGACAGTAAAATGGTTTCCAATCAACCAATGTTGCCAAAACTTTATGCTCTCTTTTATGGCTAAACATTCTAAAAATATCGCTTTTTTATTTTTTTGTGATTCATTTATTTTTTTAGAAAAATATGCTACCGGTTTTTCTTCGCCATTGTGCTGAATTTGTTTCAAAACTGCTCCTATTCCTATGGCACTGGCATCAGTATAAATAAATATTGGTGCTTTTGGATCATAAATGGCTAGTATTGGTTTGGAACATAGAAAATCTTTAACTTTCCGGAATGCATCCTCACACTGTTCTGTCCAATTAAATCTCTGATCTTTTCTCAGCAATTTATGTAAAGGGTCAAGAACTATTGAGACATTCGGAATGTATTTTCCATAAAAATTTATTTTTCCTAAAAATTGTCGTATTTGTCTTCTATTTTGAGGAGCAGGAAAATCTTTTATTGATTTTAAATTGTCTTTTAGAGGTGTAATCGTATTCTTTTGTAATATATGACCTAAATACCTAACAGAATCACATGCAAACTTACATTTTGTTAATTTTAGCCTAAAACCTTCTTCTCGAATAGCCTCCAGCAATTTTTTTAAGTGTGTGATATGTTCATAAAATGTCTTAGAGAAGATCAGTATATCATCAATAAAATTCACTGCAAATCCTGTTAGACCATTTTTTCTTATAATATTTCCTAAAATCCGTTGAAATATAGCTGGTGATGTCTTAAGGCCGAAGGGTAAACAGGTCCATTGGTAATGACCTTCTTGAGTTACAAAACCAGTTTTGTATCGGTCTGTAATTTTTAAAGGGATAGACCAAAAAGCTGAATTTATATCGAGAGTTGTAAAATAATTACAATTTATTGTTTTTGTTATTAAGTCTTCTATGAGTGGAAATGGTTGTGACTGAGATATAATTATTTTATTTAAATCTCTGAAGTCTATGCATAATCTACTTTTTTTCCTTCGTCCCTTTTAAAAGCTAAGGTAACAGGTGCCGCAAACGGACTGTAAGATTCTTCGATCAATTCATGTTTTAAAAGTTGTGAGATTTGATTTTCTATTTCTATCTTGTCTTGGACTGAACATCTGTATGGTCTTTTATAACAATATTTTTCAACTTGTAAATCTATACAAGCTTCATACTTCTTCACTTTTCCAGTGTCATATTTATTTTTCGCAAAAATTTCCATATAACTATCCAATAATATATTTATCTGTTTTTTTTGATCAGTATTTAAGTATTCTGTATCTATATTAAATTTGTTTGTATCTATACCTTCATTAAAGTTTACTGCATATTCTTTTTCTTCTATATTTATTTTTATATTCTCAATCTGTTTATCTTCAAACATATTTTTACTACTTATTTTGAAATTGTCTGTTTTTTGTATTTGGATATTTAAATTCTCATCATGAGTCAACCCAAATTTCTGTATTGAATCTAATCCTAATATTAGATCATACTCAAAATTTTCATTTTTAAAGATAAATGCATTATACTTTCTTATAATACTTTCTTAGATTTACGCGAATATTTGACATTTTAAATAAAACTATCTTTTCGGATTTTGTCGCGGATTTATTTGGATTTTTGTTTCCCGACGTTTCGAATGCTTTACAGCATCCATGGTCACGGGAGAGACTGAGGTGTTACATGTCTTGAACGTATAGTTGTTACAGACAGCCTACCCACAATTAACAAAATGAAAATTGCACTAATTACATTACAATATTTTTTAAATTTAAACATTTTTATAATTTTAATTATAATTGAATATGGAAAATTATTTATTTAATTTTTGCTATTATTTTTATAATTATTACAATTTGAAATATTAATTAGTAATCTATATTTAGTGTTGCCATTATTATATTTATAACCATAAAGAAAAATATAAAATATAGTATTAATTATTTAAGCCATATAATTGTTCTATGTGTAATTTAAAAAGTTAAAATTAATTAAGGATAATAATTTTAATTTAGTTTGCTATTATTTAAAAACATGATGATGATGTTCTCCTGACCGATTCCGGCCACGGCGGCCAATCTCATTGAGACTAGCCAACTGCGCAGGAGATATTATAGTGCACAAGTGTACGCGCAGACACAAGTGCACCCTCTATTCCTGTCACTCTCATACTCCGGTGGGACGACTGCTCGACACGACCGGTGAGAGTTAAGGCGCAGGACCGACGGCTTTACGTGCTCTCCGAGGCACGGGGGTGAAACACCGCCAACTTCCCACCTCCGAGCTGTTACTGAGACTTACTATACAGAAAGACTCAATAACTAATCTTGGCCCGACCCGGGACTCGAGCCCAGGACCTCCGGGTGTGCAGCCGTACATGCTAGCCACTACACCACCGAGGCAACTTACTAAAAACTACTAAGCAACACTATTAATATATACTTTTACAAATGAAAAATGAAAAATATTAATCTGATAAGCTGTCATTTTGATCTACACAGTATGAACTTACTACATCTACCTGTCTGTTATGTTTAGATTTATTATTTGATTTTATTATATTAATAACAGGATCCCATGACGATGGTAGTACCCAGCCATCTTCCCTATTGAAATTAGGATGTTTTTTAATTTCTATGGCTTCTCGAATCATTCTAGGGCGATATCGGTTTTCTTTCGCCAGGATTTGAGGTCTATCGAAGCGAATATAATGGCTTGGGCGGTCCTGACTATGTTTGCAGACAGCAGATGTTGTATTGCGACGGTGCTTCACATCAGCTATGTGTTCTTTGACCCGGGTTCTAATGGATCTCTTTGTTTGTCCAATGTAAGAGAGCCCACAATCACAATCAAGCTTGTAAACTCCTGCATCTTGTAGAGGGATGTGGCACTTGACAGGTGGTAGAAACTGACTAATTTTCTTTGGCGGCTTGAAGTAAGTTTTAATTGAAGCTCGCTTTAGAATGTAGCCAATCTTGTCAGTGACGCCTCTCATGTAAGGTAGGACTGCAGGGACGCGCTCGACTGTGGCTGGTTTCACTCGGTCCCTGTGACGTAGGCGCGGCACTTGCAGCTTGTTGTCTCGCAGAACTTGCTTGACATGTTGCAGCTCTCCGGCCAGGTGTTGCTCGTCACAGATCCCGCGTGCCCTCTGAAACAAAGATTTTCCCACGGTAGCTAACTGTGAAGGGTGGTGGTGAGATTCACCATTCAAGTACCTATCAGTATGGGTCTTCTTTCGATACACAGTATGACTCAAGGTGTTATCTGGGTTACGTATAACTAATACATCTAAGAAAGCTAAAGAATTATTAGACTCCAATTCCATTGTAAATTGTATTTTAGGGTTTATGGTTTCAGAGGGCACGCGGGATCTGTGACGAGCAACACCTGGCCGGAGAGCTGCAACATGTCAAGCAAGTTCTGCGAGACAACAAGCTGCAAGTGCCGCGCCTACGTCACAGGGACCGAGTGAAACCAGCCACAGTCGAGCGCGTCCCTGCAGTCCTACCTTACATGAGAGGCGTCACTGACAAGATTGGCTACATTCTAAAGCGAGCTTCAATTAAAACTTACTTCAAGCCGCCAAAGAAAATTAGTCAGTTTCTACCACCTGTCAAGTGCCACATCCCTCTACAAGATGCAGGAGTTTACAAGCTTGATTGTGATTGTGGGCTCTCTTACATTGGACAAACAAAGAGATCCATTAGAACCCGGGTCAAAGAACACATAGCTGATGTGAAGCACCGTCGCAATACAACATCTGCTGTCTGCAAACATAGTCAGGACCGCCCAAGCCATTATATTCGCTTCGATAGACCTCAAATCCTGGCGAAAGAAAACCGATATCGCCCTAGAATGATTCGAGAAGCCATAGAAATTAAAAAACATCCTAATTTCAATAGGGAAGATGGCTGGGTACTACCATCGTCATGGGATCCTGTTATTAATATAATAAAATCAAATAATAAATATAAACATAACAGACAGACAGATGTAATAAGTTCATACTGTGTAGATCAAAATGACAGCTTATCAGATTAATATTTTTCATTTTTCATTTGTAAAAGTATATATTAATAGTGTTGCTTAGTAAGTTGTTTTTAAATAATAGCAAACTAAATTAAAATTATTATCCTTAATTAATTTTAACTTTTTAAATTACACATAGAACAATTATATGGCTTAAATAATTAATACTATATTTTATATTTTTCTTTATGGTTATAAATATAATAATGGCAACACTAAATATAGATTACTAATTAATATTTAAAATTGTAATAATTATAAAAATAATAGCAAAAATTAAATAAATAATTTTCCATATTCAATTATAATTAAAATTATAAAAATGTTTAAATTTAAAAAATATTGTAATGTAATTAGTGCAATTTTCATTTTGTTAATTGTGGGTAGGCTGTCTGTAACAACTATACATTCAAGACATGTAACACCTCAGTCTCTCCCGTGACCATGGATGCTGTAAAGCATTCGAAACGTCGGGAAACAAAAATCCAAATAAATCCGCGACAAAATCCGAAAAGATAGTTTTATTTAAAATAAATGCATTTATTTTTATCTTCTTATGCAATAACTCCGCATCTAGTGTAATTAACCCTTTAGTTTTACCTCCTCCACTTATTGTTTTTATAGTGTTATTACAATAATTTGGCTTCATATTTGTAACTTGAACCAGTTTTGAATTTATTAATGTTATTCGTGAACCAGGGTCATACAGTCCCTTGGCTTCTAATGTATTATTTAACATCACTGTAATCTCAATTAGTGGAGGGAATTTTAGTTTTTTGGATCTTCATTACTCAGTTCAACTTTTAATATTGAATTAGAATTAAGGTTTTTGTCATCTGTTATTTTTTTTCCATAGTTATACCAGCAAACATTCTCTGGATGAAATCTATTTAATTTTCCTTTATTCTCACAAATCCTGCACGATTTTTTTTCAGTTTGTTTTATTTCTTGTTTATTGTATTTATTTCCTGTGGTTAAGTTTTTCTTTGTGTCGGTTTTCCTCGTTAAACTTTCTAGTCCTCTTATGCAGTTATACAAGTCATTTACTTCTTTAAGGCTTTCTCTATCTATTCTATCCATTATGAAGTTTGGTAGACCGGTGGCAATCAAATAAATCATGGTCTGTGTATCTATTGATTTGTTTACTTCTAGTAACAATCTCTCTTTTTTTGAGAGCATATTCTAACATTGATCCTTGTATATATTTAAAATTCATAGCGTACCTGATTGGTGACCAGCCTTTATCAGCAAATGTTTCACTTAAACTTTTCTTCCAAACAGACCAATCTGAATCTATAGTATGTTTAATAATCATTGAGGTGTACCAATCTATACAAGTATCTTCCAATAATAATCTTAGAATTTCTACTTTTTGTAAATCTGTATCTATTTGTAAACGTGTACATTCACTTTCAAAAGTATTTAACCATTGTTTAACATTTGTTGTATTTCTTGAAAAATTCTCTATTGAAAATTCTGTTACTAATCTCGTATTATTTTCTGTTTTTTTTAATAATGTTGGTTCTGTCGATGACAACTCATGACTTTGTTCTAATTTTTCAAGTAAAAACCCATCAAATTGTAAGTTGTCATCATCTAAATATGTTGATTTCATTTCCTTGGTTAATGTTATCCAAACCTGTCTCTTATCATGCCTTTTCTGGAGAGATTTTTTTATTTTGTCAAATATTTCATGCTTTAATATTTCTTTGTGTAAATGCACTGGTTGATACTCCCTAGGCACAACAAAAGTTTGGTTTTGTGTATCCATAATGGAGGTTATGGCATACATATTTGTCTTATTATCATCCGGTTTGGCTTTTATCATAAATTCAAATCTTAATTTCTCCATTGTATAGGTTAACAATTATTTTTTTTTTTTTTTCACATGTATATGAATTGTCGATTTATAATATCAGGATTTTTCCGTGAAGCATAACACAATGTGATTCATCTAAAACAGAGTTTTATTTAAGTAAATACAGATAAATTTTACATAACCAATATCAACTAATGAAATACTAACCTAAAACAGAGAATCGACAATTAAATGTTCATGCTTTACTATTCTTATTATTAAAACTTAAATCGTCTTTTGCACTTTTAAATTAAATCAAATTCACAAACATAACTTAGTTTTAATGTAATTATTAAACAACATTTGTAATTTAACTATACGTTATTATTCGATTGGAAAAAGAAACCTGACACACTCTAATGTCAATGTCAGTGTCAACACAAAGCTTACATATATATATATATATATATATATATATATATATATATATATATATATATATATAATATGTTTTTTTTGTTGCAGCATCATGTCAGACTTTTATTTCACCGATGGCGAAATAAACACAAGCATTAATAATCCCTTTTACGAAGCACAAGATTTGGATGCAATTTTAGAAAAAGAAGAGGAGAATGGGTTGAAAGCTATACATGAGCTAAAAAATAAAGAAGCACTTCAAAATATCGGCTATTCGAAAAAGTTAAAAACGAAACGTAAATTGTCTTTAAAAAAGAAGTTTCCAAAACTAGATCAAGTGATTTCGCCAGCTCCAGATTCATCTTTTGTTATTCGAAAAAATAAAAGTAAGGGGCATCATATTATTAAAATTGAAATACTTGAAATCGATAGTAAAGACTCGAAAAATAGAGCAAAGACAGATTTAAGTTGCAGTATATAGTGAGTGAAAATTACGATAATATGATGGATGCTACAGAAAATTTAATTAATAGAATTATTCAAAAGCTAAGCGTACCTGAATATTTATAATTTAATATTAATTCTTTTATTTAACTTTATAACGTAATTATACGAAGCATAAGTGAGGTCTAATTAATTTTATATTTTTTTAATAAGTAATACCTATCTGTCTTTGATATGTAATTATTTCATTTAATTAATAAGTATAATAATATGTAGGAGTAATATTTTATTAAATTAATAAAGGAAACATAAAATAACTTGCAGTTTCATTTGTTCAAAATAAAACACTGTATGTAGTAAATATCATTAAATTTATTCAATATCCATATTACCACTAAATTTATTAGATACATGAAAAGTAAGATACATAAAAACAACATTTTAACATAGATATTTTATTAATCTAGAGAATCGTGCTGTAATGTCCCCAAGGCAAAGTTTTAGAAACATTTTTCATTATTAGTCGTTTATTATCATCACTATTTAAAACTAATTTATTAATTTTCTGAGTAAAAACCTCATGATTTTTTGATCGTATGACATACATATTATCTCTCAAATTTTCATGAGAAAATAAGGCTTTATATAAGAATATTTCTCGAAGTTTAATTTTTTTGTCACCGGTCTCGTGATACCTTTTGCTTTACTAATAGTTTTTTTCTCCGAACGTAAGCAGTATAATTTGGCCCGTAAACCAACAAATTCAGAAATGATTTCACCTCCCATTTCATCTTTGAAACATCCAGGTATACTCTTGTTAGCTTTTGGCATTTTAAAAATATTATCATCATTGAAATTGCTTGTATCAAAATACTGAATATTGTTTTTCATATCTTCATAAAAATCATCAGTTTTTATAAAATATAACAAACTATCAGTATCCGTATAACATAACTGAACATTATTTCCATAGATTCTTTTTATGATCGAGTAATGAAAGTGATACAAATGCATTTTCGATAGTTCAAGAATCGTAAATCCAATATATATTGGTCGATCTAAGAAAATTTTAGTTTTTTTTAATTGAATAGGTACTAAATTTTCAGAAAAAATTGATAAACTATGAAAATGTGGTGCACTAATATACTTTTCCGCTCCATTAAATTTATTAGTATTATTCGTCTTATCTCTCCATACATTGTCAAGTTTAACATCAACCTGTTTCCTTTTGTTTTCTATCGTTTTGCCGAAAATAGAATTATTCTGTTTTTTAAAAAAGTCCTTTTCAAAATCGGACTTGGCTTTCTGTCTGAGAGTTGTGTTTAAGAAAATATAAGGCTCTAAAAATTTGTCCTGATAAAAAGACAACACTCTATAAATTTTTAAAAGGAATAAACCATTCTTTAAGCATTCTTGCAAGTGCATGTAATGAATAACAAAACGATGTTTATTATACAAATTTGCTATCAACTTTTTGCTTTTGTTTTGAACAGGAGAATATTTTTCCGCAGCAAATGGTAGGTCTGAATGAGCATCGTGAATATTATTTGGATAACACAAACCTACTTCAAGAATATATCCTCGCTGACTATTTTTAGAAATGTGACTTATATCTAGATTTTCTATTTCATTTTTATTTCAAAATTTGAAGTCGCGCATTGGCATTTTTTGCATCATGGCAAAACCATAAAGGTTGACACAATCGAAATAAATTAAGTACGTGCTAGGCTCATTTTTATTGTAGGACGATAAATATTTATTGTTCGCTTTTGCATATCTCAAAGAGCACTGGGCAAGACCACCTCGAATACCTTTTTCTAACATCTGATACATATCGACGTCGGAAATTAAATCAAGCTCAACTTTAGTATATAGCAACATAGCGTCCCAGCTTAGAGATGGAGACGATACATAATAGCAGGGGTCTAAATTATAATATGTCAAACTCATATTTCTAAACTTTTCAAAAATGTCGCATAGCAATAAGACGTCGCATTTTAGATATAAATCTGTATACTCTCCTATGTTTTTAATGTCAAAAGATTTCCATACTTTCAAAGCGTGATCGTAATCCTCAATGGAAATATTTTCACCCGAGAGCTTATTAAAAAAAATCGAATGTTCTGGCAACTTCGTTTCATTATATTTTTCCCATGTATCCATATTAGTCATAACAGTATACACCCTTTTTACAGGCCAAATTAAATAAGCGATCATCTTCAATAAATGTACGCATATGCTGAAAATCATTTGGATGTAGACTCTTTGCCAGTTTATCCAAACCAGAACTCAAAAAATTAAAGGAATCGATAAACTTCAGTTGAGCAGCATTTGTTTTATCAATAGGTATAAATTTTGTAAATGAAATATATTTCTCTTCAGATTTTGGTATGAGAGTCGTTTTTTCCAATAATATCTGATAATTCTTTTATAAATAAGTGACAATCATAACCACTTAAATTATGAAAAATTATTGGTATAAATGGGCATTGTTTCGCATTTATGTTACAAGTGTTGTGAGCAGAGCCTCTGTATTCGCCTGTAAAATGGTCATGATCCTTTAATATTTTATCATTTTTTTTAAACAAAGTTTTACAGATGCAACACGCTTTTGCCTCATTATGTAAAATTAACTGTTCACTTGTAAGAGGAAGCATTGGTTTGCTCGAGTTTAAAATACTATATAGTCTTTTAACATCTTGTGTAATGCTCTCAACAATTTTTTTACCACAGTTTGGTCCGCGATAACTAACGAAGTTATTTAATTCTGGTTTAGATTGACAACATATATAATAACCGAAAGAAGATGGTTCATGTGTTTGTATATTTTCAGTAAAAAGAGACTTATTTTCGTTTGAATATTTGCAAAGTAAGCTCTCAAAATCACCATATATCACAATAGGAATTTTTTGAGTTCTCTCATAGTTTGAAAAGCGCAACTTACTTCCATATTCTGGGAGTAGAGTTTGTCTTCTAGCACAATCGTGATTATTCAATTTTTCTTCATTTAAAAAATATAAAAAACATTCATCACATAAATATATTTTAGACTTGTGTTTTGTTAACTGCCTACGTACAAGTCGAGCAAAGTCTTTAATCAAACAATAATGAGCCTTACCATTTTTAGTAATATATAATAAATTAACATGCGTAAGTTTTCGCGCTAAAGTCACATACAAGGGGCCTGTAACTGTATTATTTGTTTCTAGCCCATAAACATTTATGCTAATATTTGGATTGTTCTTCTCAAAAAGTTTAATGTCTTCAATTCCTGGGGGAAATGTCAAATTCTTTATATCGAAAAGTAACGAGTAATGGGGATATGATGTTACTCTATTGGAATTAAATTTTGAGGGATACATTTTAGCAGCAATACACCATAAAAATCAATGTTCATCCAAATTACGAATATTTAAACACGATTTTCAACCGACTTCAAAAAGGAGGAGGTTCTCAATTCGACTGTATTTTTTTTTTTTTTTTTTTTTTTATGTTTGTTACCTCAGAACTTCGTCATTTATTAACCGATTTGGACACTTTTTTTTTGTTTGAAAGGGTATACTTCCAGATTGGTCCCATTTAAATTTCAAAAAAAAATACCACCCCTAAGGGTGGAAAAATAGCTAATAATTAATTTAACCTACTTCTAATTGTCATATTGACTTGAAACTTTGCAAGTGTTTCTATTTCCGTTGATAGTACAGAGGTTCGGTATTGTTGACCTGATCTGATGGTAAGGCCAGAAGGCGGATAGGTGGAACTCTTCAACGATAAATAGTAGATACTTCGAGTTTGGGCTTATTTTGTTTGGTTTGACAAGCCTAACACGTTAGAATCCTTACTTTGCTACTACTGTCTACACTAAAAAGGGAAAAATAAAAACTTTTTTACAAAAAAATAAAAACCGACTTCAAACAAAAGCACTAATAAAAACTTTTTAACAAAAAAATAAAAACCGACTTCAAACAAAAGCACTAAAAAGTAAAAAATAACTGATTGGTAGTTTTCATTTACTATACATACCTAATCAAATATTTTCGAAGTCGGTGTGCTTTGCTTTGTATGGGCTGGCACCGATTTCGAAAATATTTGATTAGGTATGTATTTAATAGGTAGGCTTTAATTACTTAGCCAAAGCACACCGACTTCGAAAATATTTGATTAGGTATGTATAGTAAATGAAAACTACCAATCAGTTATTTTTTACTTTTTAGTGCTTTTGTTTGAAGTCGGTTTTTATTTTTTTGTTAAAAAGTTTTTATTTTTCCCTTTTTAGTGTAGACAGTAGTAGAAAAGTAAGGATTCTAACGTGTTAGGCTTGTCAAATCAAACAAAATAAGCCCAAACTCAAAGTATCTACTATTAGCCGTTGAAGAGTTCCATCTATCCACCTTCTGGCCTTGGCATCAGATCAGATCAACAACACCGAACCACTGTACTATCAACGGAAATAGAAATACTTGCAAAGTTTCAAGTCAATATGACAATTAGAAGTAGGTTAAATTCATCATTAGTTGTTTTTCCACCCTTAGGGGTGGTATTTTTTTTGAAATTTAAATGGGACCAATCTGGAAGTATACCCTTTCAAACGACACAAAAATTGTCCAAATCGGTTAATAAATGACGGAGTTCTGAGGTAACAAACATAAAAAAAAAAAAAAAAAACATACAGTCGAATTGAGAACCTCCTCCTTTTTGAAGTCGGTTGAAAAGTAAAAAATAACTGATTGGTAGTTTTCATTTACTATACATACCTAATCAAATATTTTCGAAATCGGTGTGCTTTGCTTTGTATGGGCTGGCACCGATTTCGAAAATATTTGATTAGGTATGTATTTAATAGGTAGGCTTTAATTACTTAGCCAAAGCACACCGACTTCGAAAATATTTGATTAGGTATGTATAGTAAATGAAAACTACCAATCAGTTATTTTTTACTTTTTAGTGCTTTTGTTTGAAGTCGGTTTTTATTTTTTTGTTAAAAAGTTTTTATGTACTTCTTACAAAAGGTGGTAAAGGCAAATAGGATCCAGCTTTCAGAGGATTATATTTGTTTATATTTATCTCTAAATGGCTCACAGAATCAATCGACCAACCAGATTCAGTATGTTCGAAGTCTGCACATTTACAAATTAACTTTTAAGCACTTTGAAATAAAAAAATTTCAATATCTGTACTTTTAACAATTACTTATACTTGGGTGAATCTTGAGAGACTAAATTAACATTGTCTGGAGGGAAAAACTACCTGTTACGAATAAAAATTGTAATCTGAGTATTTTTTGCTGTTAGTTTAATGTTTGATCTACTATGGGCATGCTAGTTAACGAAGTTATTATAGTTGATAATGTGTGAAAAAAAATTTCAAAGCCCTGAAAATTGATTCCCCTGGGTTGTCCCTTTGATATTCATGGAACAAACTATTCATTTTACACCAATGTATAATAGGAAATTTAGGAATTGTGTTGATCTAAGCGTTAATGGAAGAGTTGTTAAATAAGTAAATAATTACACAATGTCTAATATTTAACGTAGTTAAAATAAAAAAAAATAGTTTTGGTTTGTCTGAGGTCAAACATTGATCCCCTTGGCGCGTGATTTATCCACTCGTACATCACTAAACGAATGTCATGGGAGTATAAGCGCACGCTGTCGGCCAAGCTTAAGTCGCGCTTTAAACATCGTGAGGGTAGGTCGAGCTTCTGATTGCTCAAAACTGGATTTACGAAGGTAAGAATTTGATTCCCTTGGTTTTGTTTCACTAGGTCATTGATTACCCTTCCCACATTTAAAATTGTTTTTTGATAATTTAGGGTTTCTTAACTAAGGTATACAGTACGGAGTAAAGTGTTATTAATTATATATTTTATTACTTCTGGACAAAACATTTCGATTTTTACAAAATCGACAAAAAATGTGCTTTTTTTTGATTCCATTGGTGTTGATTCCCCCGGTGTTGTACCAGAGTAATGAATTATTTCTTATTTTCTCCTACAAAATATTTTATTTTAAATTATTATTTAGTAGTTACATCATCAATAAAGTATTTTTTGAGCTCTCGTTGAAGGGAGACTGATGAGATGTAAAAAAATTAAAGTGGTGTCAATTAATTTATTTGTTAGTTTAATGTTACAAGTTTAAATAATGACTCCAAAACAAACAAGAGAAGAAATACTAGAGAAAAAACGACTGCGACTGAGCGACAAAGATTAGAAGAAAATAAAAGTGATCCTGTATTACGAGCAAATCAACAAGAAAAAGAAAGACAAAAATATTTAACCAAAAAGAGTAAAGGAATAATTCTACCAATAGGTGAAATGTCTCCAAGATAACAAAAAAATATGATAAAAAGGGATAGAGAAAGTTCAAAACGATATAATCAGAAAAAAAAACTAAAGAAGTTAAAAGAACTTGAAGAACACATAATTATTGAAGACAATGATGATTCTGATATGAACAGTGTCATAATTGAGCTTTTTAAGTGGTTATTAAAACAGTACATGAGTCACTGTGCCAATATTGTTTGCCAAAACAACTATATCAAGAACTTGAAATCAAAACTGAAATCAGGAGAATGCATTGTGCAATTTGATTTCAGTGAAAACTACAATACTAAATATGCTTCCGAAATTCAGGCTTTTCACTTTGGTAGTTCTTGACAGCAGATACGAGTATCATTACATACCTCTGTTATTTACTAATTACAAAATGGGGAGCTATGTACTAAATCTTTCTGCACTTTAAGTTAATACTTAAGACACGATGCTGTCGCCATCTGGGAGCATTTGGTTCCTGTGTTAAACTTTGTTAGCGGCAACATTTCTGTACTGAAGACATTGCATTTTATATCAAACTTGCCATCTGCTCAATTTAGAAACCGAAAAATGTTCTACGTGATGGCTAAGCTTCACTGGGACTATAAAAATTTACAGCGTGTAGTTTGGAATTACTCGGAAAAAGGGCATCGCAAAGGAGCTCCTGATAGTGTGGGAGGAGTATTAAAAATAGCAGCTGATCGGATTGTTGCTGAAGGGAATGATTTTCCAAATATTGATCTCCTTATTAGTCACCTTCAAATTCAAATATCCGGGGGTATGATAATGGAAGTTCACGAATCTGGCATTTTGGAGACGGAACTATTAATTCCCTCTGATTTAAAAGAATTTCGAGGCACCATGAGAGCTCATCAAACGATATGGACCTGTAATAATCCTAAGGTCCTAGCCATGAGACACCTTAGCTGTAATTTAGAAAAATGTTCTGAAGAATCAAATTATTGTCCCCATGGACAACATATCGGTTTATATAATATCCGAAGTATAACATTGGAGAACACTAGTACCCCTAAAACTATGATATTAAAAAAGACCACAATAAACGAAAATCAGATTGATATTACTGCTAACTCAAGCCCGAACTATCGGCTGGCCGGAACTTCAATCCAGAGTAACCAATTTGAGATTAATAATATACCATCTGATGACAGCTTGTAGAGTGATGTCCCATCAATGAATGAGAACTTAATCACATCTTCTATGACTAAAGTCGTACTATCCGCTCTCTATAGTGATGAAGATTCAGATTCTTCTGATTATAATAATTTTTAGAAAATTGTTTGTTCATTTAGAATGTAAACTCATTTTTTATTTATTTTACATTGTTTATCATATGATCAATGTAAAATAAATGAAAAATGAGTTACATTAAGTTGATTTATTCCGTTGATTTATTTAGATTAACATTTTTGAGAGTTTTATTTGTTTTTTAGTTATAATTATTATCATTATTTATTAAGGGTAAAGTCCAAATATTGAAATCAAAAGACTGATTCGTTTAAAATTTAAATAAAACATATAATTAATATAAAATAGCTATAATTTTGACTCCCCTGCCACCTTTTATTGACTCCCCTGCCACCAAAAATTTAAATCACATATATCCTTTATAACGAGACTAGTTACAGTGATGCCTATGTGATAAATGTGTTTATAATTATGTTATATTTAAACTTTTGCATGTAAAAGTAAATAATAATTAGATAAAAAATTCGCCAGAGGAATCATCTGAATACGCCCGATTTCAAGATTCACCCACTTGTACTATAATTTGTGCTGAATGATTTCATAGACTTTTCTAAATTTTTAGGTAAGATATATGAAACAAATAGTTCAAAATTTATCTTGATAGCACCATGCTTTTTCAGTGAAATATTTATGATCTCACTTATATGTTTAAATATTTGTGATAAGAACTGCTCTGGAACCAAAGTTGGAGAGTTTGGATTTATTTTGTAACTTATTATTCTGTTTCTAAAAGCCGTTCTTATAATTTGCACATTCTCATACCCAGATTGAAACAAACTATTACTTTTATGTGTATTTGTTCTGTTATGCGATGATATAGATTCTTTTACATAAATATTACATTCCTTGCAGAAAAACATTATCAATATTTTATATTGTCTTTTTCAGCGAATCCACTACCTAGTTAATTTATCTAGTTTCTAGTTTCTCAGTTCTTGTAATATTTTGTATATAAGATTTTGTTATAAGGAAATAATGAAATCAAGTTATTTTTAGACAAAAAGTAAGAAGTTATTTATAGATTAAAAAGTAGCAGATTACTTTTGTCGCTTATTGAAATATTTCAAAGAATCAACCTCTAGATATACTTAATATTTAGTATCTAGCTTGCAATGTTTTAGTTCTATATATTTTGAGTACTATATTATGATTCTAGTTTCTCAGCTTTATTTTTTAAACTTTGGCTGTAAGATTTTACTGTAAGGAAAAAAGTAATCAAGTTATTTTCAGGCAAACGTAAAAACTTGATAAGAATTTAGATGTAAGTAACAGGTTATATATTTCAAACCTTTTGTGCCTTATTATCTAGTATCTCGATTTGAATGGTTCTAAATTTGTATGGTTTTAGTTTTAAGGTTCTAGTTTTATGGTTCTAGTTTTACCATAGTTTTGGTTTTGCTGTAAGGAAAAAAGTAATAAGCTAGCTGCAGAGAAAACATGAGAATTAGTAATTTTATTGTTATATAATATAGCAGAATAAATACATCAGCTAAATAAAGAGGTTTTCAAAAATGTCACATAATAATAGGACATCTGTTTTTAAATATAAATCTGTGTATTCACCAATTGTGTTTATATTAAAATTATCCCATACTTTTTGTGCTCGTGCATATTCGTCATAAGTTATATGTTTCATGGTTAAATTATTATAAAAACATTCTTTTGGTGGCAAAGATTTTTCTTCATATTTACACCAAGAATCTACGTAATCATAAGGAAATATACCTTTCTCTTTTAACAAGTTAAAGTCAATATGATTTCTGAATTCTTCTGAGAGATGAATGTGTTCATTTTCAGATAAATTTTTACTTAATTCATTCAAACTAGAACTTAAAAACTGAAAGGAATCTATAAATATAATTTGAACGTTGCGAGAAGTGTGCTCGTTATAAATTATTTTACTTATTGTTAAATACTTTTCTTTTGTTTTAGGTATAACTTTTATGTCTCCCACATGGTGTGCTAATTCTTTGATAAAAAGATGGCTGTCATAACCACATAAATTATGAAATACGACTGGTATAAAAGAATATTCTCTTAACATGAGATTGCAGTGAGAATGTGCTGGACCCCGATATTCAGAAGTAATATGATCGTGGTCAGCAACTTTATCTCCCAGCAAAGGTTCATTACAGATGTGACAAGTTGTAGCATTTAAATAAGCATTTCTTTGTTTATCGGTTAGTGGATTCATTGGTTTATTAACAGATAATAGCTTATCAATATCTTTAACATCTTCAATTAAACGTTCTATAAAGATTTTAACACAATCCGGACCTCTATATGATACATATTTATTTAACTTAGAATCATGAGAGCAACAAATATAGTAACCAAAACAAGATGGCTCGTGTAACTGTAAATTAACCGTATTACATGTTTGTTCATTTTTATTACATTTCAACAATAAACTTTCAAAATCTGCATATATTATAAAATTTATTTTTATTTTTCGCTCATATCTTTTAAACTGTAATATGCTATTTTCTTTCGGCAATATGGTTAATACTTTAGAACATTGGTGTGACATAAATCTCTTTTTCGACGAGAAATGTTGAAGACATGAATCACAGAAATGTAATTTGCCATTATGTTTTGAAACCTGTGGTCGCACAAGACGTGACAAATCTGTTATTAAGCAATAGTGACCCTTATTATATTTCTCAATGTATAATATATTGACATGGTGTACTTTTCTTGAATTACATATATAAAGCGGGCCAGTTACTTGGTTACAATTATCGAGGCCATAAATGTTGAAACTTATATTAGAATTTTGCTTTTCAAAAGTTTTGAGATCGTGTATAGTAGGTGGAAAAGACATACCATCTATTTTGAACACATTACTATAATGAGGATAAGATCTAGTTCTACATACGTTATTTTTTGCTGGATATAATGCTGCAACTATACTCCATAAAAAACAGTGATCGTCTTCATTTTTAATATTAATACAACTCTTAGTATTTTTAATAGTCGCGGGGAGTTCTATATAACTACTTCCCTTCATAGGCGAGTATTTATTCACGTTTATTTCTAAATGACTAATTGTTCCAAAAGTCCAACCAGACTTGCAATGTTCGAATTCAGCCATTTTCATTTTCATAGAGTCTATTACTAAAGAAAACATTTCTTTCAGATCAGTATTTCGACATAGAATTTGAAATTTTGAATTAAATGACTTGAGTTGTTGTTGATCAGAACTTGGTAAATAAAATAGAGCAAAGAGTTCAAAATTAACTTTCACACATGTATGTTCAGTAATTGAGAGCTCAATGACCTTTAATATATCTTTTTCATTATCTTTAAGAAATGACTCGGGAGTAAAGTACTTTTCTATATTCTCAGGCTGTAATCTATATGTTATAATTCGATTTTTAAATGCAGAAGCAATGACTTTTATATTATCAAATTTTGTATTCAACAAGCAATTTGACTTATGTATATTACTTCTCAAATGGTAATTATATTTATTTCTTAATGTATATAAATTACAGTATGTACAAAACTTAATGTCTTTGTCTTTTTCTTTATTACTGGTGTCGACAACTGCGAACAAGAAATAAAATACGAATATATAGAAAATACGAAACTTGAAATATTCATTTATTATAAAATAGTAAGTTTTAAAACGTAAATGAGTATAATATGACAAGATTAGTAGGATAGGTAAATGTACTTTATTAATATTAATACATTATATTAATAAAGTAAAACGTTAAATATATATTATTTACAATAAATGTGAATTTATGAAATTTGGCGAACATTCCTTGAACTCCTTTCGGACTTCGCTTAAATATGCTGATAAATGTCGCCAGGACTCGGTATCAACATTTGTTCTATTTTTAAGAGCAACTATTGCATAGCGCCATCTATTCATCGGAGATACGCGCTCGATTTCTTCGCATTTATATATTTTTATTTCGACAAAATGACTGCCAGGCTTATCAAACTTTATTTGTCGTGAAAAGCCGTTTGTTACCCGTTTTGTTAAATAAGATACTAAAGGAGATGTATTTTTACATGTTACATCGTTGATTTCACCATCATCGGAGTCTACGCCGAAAAGATCTTGAGCGGTGACTTTGGCTGATCTTGATTTCTTTCCGCTGGACCGAACACGTACTATAGCGTCCCCGCTAGTTGAAGGCTCGTTTCCATGAGAGTTATGCCCTCGCTTGTTTTTCCTCACAGCTTTCTTCTCTTTCCCCTTCGGCTCGGTCCTCTCTTCAGAGGAAGACTCTTCTGATAGAAAAATGTTTTCATGGTTGCTTGACCTGAAATTAGAAATAATTATAACTTTAACAAAAACTGTATGTATCATTAAAAAAAAGCTGTATTAACTTTAAGTTTGCATCGAATACTAAGTTTTAAATATCTAAAAAAAAAAAAAATATATCTTCTACGATGTCTCGGGATTCGAATCTGAAACCTTTAAATAACTTCTTCTTTCTGAGTCCGTTTTGCGAATAGACGACTTGTTTACACGCTCTAATCATTAAACTAGACATCTGTTAAGAACTAATGTGAATATTTTCGATAGAAATGGTGAACATTATTTATGCAATGTAGGAAGGCTGAACTGATTTTGATCTGACATTCACAAAAGATACAAAAAAAAAATACACAGAAGCTGCCAACTGCTGTTCTTAATATTTTTAAATAAGGTACCTCCAAGTTATTATAATTCAATAATGTAAATTAAAAATTATTGTAATTCTAGTATCATTCAATCCTCAGAGAAAAATCAGACAATTTCATCAAAGTTGAAAAAGAACGTCTGGTTGGATGAATTTATCGAAACTGTTTAAATCATTCTAATATTATAAATGCGAAAGTGTGTTTGTTGATTTGTTGGTTTATCCTTCAATCACGCCGCAACAGAGCTACAGATCGACGTGATTTTTTGAATGGGTATAGTTGAGGATCTGGAGAGTGACAGAGGCTACTTTTATCCCGGAAAATCAAAGAGTTCACGAGGGATTTTAAAAACTAAATCCCCGAGGACTAAGTCGCGGGCATCAGTTAGTAATTAAATAAAAATTACTATTCTATTTTCTTGTATCCGAAGAATTTTATATGACTATGTTAAATTGATACAGGGAAATGGAAAATAAAATCTAAGATATAAAAGAAGTACTTACATGTTGGATGAAATTCACGAAAATTTTACTTAATTCACGAAAAACACTGATGAACACTTCAACTTGGTTAGGTACCTACTTGTAAAAAAAAAAAACAATTGGAGCTGAGGAATTCTGTCACCTTTGAAAGTAGGACTTGAAAATGGCGGCTTGATGGGCACCAGCCTATAAATAGTTTCAAAAATTTAAAATGTGTGTGTAGACAGTTAAACACAAATTGTTTGTATGTAAGCTGACTGTCGATATGTGTGCAGATTAATCTAAAAATGCGGAGATAGCACAAATTATTTTAAAAATGAACTTTACATATTCCCCTGGTTCTGTCTACCTTATTTATTCTAAAATATGACTTGATAATCTATGTGCGTACAACTTGACAAAACATGGCTAGAGAGTTATTATGATAGTTTCAGTAAACATCGATAGGATCAATTTGCACCCGACGACGCCGCTCTGTCGGGTGTCCTTTTATGGTAAGGAATGTTCAATTTCATCACGTTACATCTTGCAGGTTAAAACATGTTGGAAACTGAACTTGGAGGACTAAGCATTTTATCCATACTAATATTGAGCCCTGGCGTCACACAAATAGCATAATGGAACCATAGATACGTCTTCAAATGAAAATCATTTAGTTTCTCGATTATGAGATTATAGCTCATACACAGACAAACTTGGTCTAAGAACTTTGTTTTATATTTACTTACTGATGATTTACAAAGAAAATTCAAGTTATTCTCAATCAGATCCTCATTAAGAGCGGTCCTATGTGAATTTGTGTAATAAAAGTATCTTTGACTGTGCGTGCACTAAACCTACTTAATTCACAAAAAACCTTTCTTCGGTCTACAGCATTTTAGATTTTTGTGGGGAAATGGAAGTAAGTTAATATTATAAGTCTTATATATATTTACTAGTATATAGGTATATTAAAGTCTCATTAATAGAACATTTAAAAACTGTGAAAGCGGAATTTTAAGTCATTTAATATTATGAATAAAATGTTCTATACCAAATACTTTAAAATACACTAATAACATAGAGTATATTGCTACATATATAAATAGAGGTACAACTCGTCGTCGAAGCTGGTAATGCTTAAAAAGCGCCATCTCTATTGTATAGCGTGAAACTTTCTATATAGGTATATACGTAGCTATATATATATATATATATATATATATATATATATATATATATTCATATTATTGTTCATTAATATTTTTACTTAGGCGCAAAGGGTAAAAATAAAAAAAATATATGATGTATTATAATTTATTTGAACATTAATAATTCTTATAACAATAAAATTCAAATATAGACATCGTCCTTCAACTAACTTAACTTAGTAGTAGACTTTACAAAGTTGGAAATGCTTTACCATCATTTCACTAGTTTTACACCTGCTAATAATGGTAATTATAATATTTTATGACCAAAAAATATTTACAGTAAGCAATATTAAATACAGAAACAAACATATTATATATATACATAACAATCATTACTGATTTTATATTTTTGTCAACATAGAAGGTCTGCCGTCTGGTAGTCTCTATTGCCATACTAGGAGAACTGTATTATGGCATATGCCACAAATAGCACGATATTAAATAAATAATAACAAGACATTACATAAACCAATCAAGTTTTCACATATAACAAAAAAAAATAAGAAGCAGAAGACAAGAAAAAGAAAAATAAACAACTAAAACAAAAATAATATTTATACATCTAATTAAAAAATAACAGAAACAATGAGTAAAATGTATCTATCTATACATTTAATAAAATTCTAACTTATATAATATCTATAAATTAAATATTTTGTTAATCAATTTAACAATACAGAGGACGAATTTTTTACAATTTGTCTGTCTGTGACCAAATCACTCGAAAACAACTGGACAGATTAAATGAAAATTTGGGATGATGACAGTAGGTTAACAAGGTAAACACATAAATTAACATATAAACGATATGATGACGGACCCGAGCGAAGCGAGGTCCAGTCTTTAATATATTTATAGCATAAAGGACACAAAAAAAATATTTAAGTTTCATTTGCATAATGACAAGTTCGACTCAGTTTGTAGTGACGCTACTGGCTATACCAGCGGTCGCGGGTTCGGGTTCTGCTGAGGGAATTCATTCATGAGCACAAATGTTAGTATGGCTTAATATTAAAGACATTAATTTCACTTTTATTAAATTTGCTTTTCTTTGGATGTGGTTTGTTGATGTTGGTAACAGGGCCATCAGATTAATCCTTAAATGCACACTTTAGGGATTAATCTATTGCCCCGGTTGCCTGGGTCTTCATTATAGTTTTCCCCACTGCTCTCTGCTCTCCTGTAAAAATGAAAATAAGACTTAGTAAATAAACCATCTGCTACATCTTATAGTATATAGGTTGCAAGTGCCCAAATCAAACTTTTTATGTAGCTGTTGTCTTTGTCTTTTTTAAGCACATTTATCACTAGATCTAGATGTAGTTTTAATGCAGGTACTTATCACGGTATATTTCTACCCCGACTATATGTCTAAATGGATAAACACCTCGAAATTAAAAATATTATTTGCTTGCTTACCATGATGTTGCTGGTTCATATATATTGACTATTCCTTTGGTTCTTGAATGAAGATTCTTGCGTCGATGTCCCGGCTGCTCCCTGCTCTGCGAAAATTTCCATATCCAACCAATAGGTGGTAAATACTGTATTGATTTTTTCGCATAGGCTTTACAGTTCTAAAAGAAAAATGATACAAATTATTAGTTCATTCATCTTAAAAAATGTATAATTAGTATATTTTCTGTAAACATAAACTTTTAAGATTCACCGTCTTGTTTAAACTGACAATTCATTTAATATCTTATCTATACTAATATTATAAAGATACAGAGTTTATTTGTTTGAACGCGCTAATCTTGGGAACTATTAATCCGATTTGAAAAATCTATTATTTGTATATAGCCGGTTTATTGAAAAAGACTATAAGGTTTGTATATCATTATGCTACTACCCAAGGGAGTGCATTGCAGTAATCATGTCAACAAATCAGGCAGACTTCCATACATTATTGTAAAACTTATATTGATAATAATAATACCTCTTTATTTTAAAAGTCAGTCAAAACAGTAACTGTTACGTATATTTTACTAGCAGACTGCTCTTTTTTACTGATTTGATACATGAAAAATATATTTTTCCATTAACACTTTTGCAATTTTTTCTTAGGCTTTTGACTTGGGCGATAAAATATCAGCCAGGACAATATAGATAAATAGAATGAAAATATACTTTACTAAATCAGTCCTCGTGAAGATAGTCTAATACAAACAACAATCAATTGTATAACTGCCAACTCACTGTGAACTTTTTGACTGAGCTCGCGCTATATTACTTTGATATCTTATAGTATTTCGGGCCATGCAGCCATGCAGCCAAACATTAAAGGCCAATATTGAATGTAAGAGAAGCCCGTGTTATATTGGAGAGTTCGGACTTGACTTAAAGTGACAAACTGGCCCAACATTTGAGGTGTTACACCGTACCGTGAAATTTCACGGCTTTTAGCCATTACTGTGTATTATACAACTCAGTGCCATTCGATTGCTTTACATTTTTAATGGTAAGCCTGGGATAAACCATTTTTTGCTGTCAGCGGTGCAAGCCATAAATATTTGATTACAT
The DNA here is from genome assembly GCA_947093115.1 of Brenthis daphne. Classification (NCBI taxonomy): domain Eukaryota; kingdom Metazoa; phylum Arthropoda; class Insecta; order Lepidoptera; family Nymphalidae; genus Brenthis; species Brenthis daphne. The sequence goes on along the minus strand of CAMUPN010000007.1, from coordinate 100,968 downwards.
TATCGCCGTGAAGAAATATGGTAGATTTTGTAAATGATAAAAATGTAGCCTTTAAAAGTTTCGTTTGTTTAATTTTTTATACTTCTAGTTAAATAACCTATATTTAAACCTATTAAACTAATATTAACTACTATATTTTTTATAGAAAAAAGTAAATATGTAAATCATATAATTATATATAAATAAATTATATAATAACAAAAATTAATCATCTTAAAAATATATTCAAAAAATTTGTTACATTTTTTTGTAATTTTTTGAAAACTTACTTGAATTGTAAAGATTATTATGATAGTAAGTATAGTTATATTGCAACAGTTTTATTATTTACTAGCAGACGCGGCTTCGTCCGCGTTCAATCTACAAAAGAAAATCTTGTGCTTTATATAATTTATACAATATTAAATTTTTTGGATATTGTTCATATAAAAATATTAAAATCGCGATTTAAAAATAGATGGTGGGGGTATGAGGGTGAAAAATACTCCACGATCTATTCTCATACCTACCAAATATACCTACTAAAAAAAATCATTAAAATCGGTCGAGCCGTTTCGGAGGAGTGCGACCACAAACATCGTGACACGAAATATTTATATATTAGATTAATATATTCCTAAAATAATTGCTGTAAAACATATTCTCAACAACGCAATTATGATAACAAACCCTTCTGTTGAAAACACCACAAGCAAGAAAAATATGGAGACGTTGCAATATCAAAGCAGAAAACAATGATAAAGATTAGTCCGCACTAAAAACAATTAATTATCTTACTCGAAGTTTAAGCGTTCTTAATTAAACTTTTTGTGCTTTTCCTAGCAGACACTACGAAGTTTTTACTGAGAAAGCCAGTCATCACTTTTTTCCTTCACTCTGTCTCATTTTACTGCAAAAGTTCGAAACCGACACCTTTATATGCTTTCTTGGTAAATGAAACTTATTTATGTATATTACGTTTTGAATCTAGTCTGAACTTCACATACGATATTGGAGTCGCTACAAAATCGTCGTGGCAAAAATGTCGTATTACAAATGAGAAAATTTGTATGTCTGTATGTTTATTACTTAGCGCTGAAACGGCTGGACGGATTTGAATGAAATTTATTATACTAATAGTCTATAACCAGGAATAACATATAAGCGATTGTTAGGCACGTAGTAACGTACCCGAGCAAAGCAAGAGTAAATCTCTTGTAAGAAAATAAATTAGTTATTTTAGCAAGTTTCTATTTAACTTTACTTGACTGAATGTTATCCTATTGAGCAAATTTTTTTTATATATATAATTTTCTTAACAATATGGTAGGTATATAGAGGTGATCTGATGATGGAGCCAGAAAGTGACTTACAAAAGGGTTAGTTTTATACAGATTCCTAACTTTTATATCTCTTTTATATCTACTGCTTGCTGAGTTTACATTCGCCGGGTACACAGACGATCTCGCTAAAATGACCGACAATTTACTTAGGTTCATTATTCTTTTCACATATGGTGGACTTTTCTTCCAAAAGTTTATTTTAAATATAATATTTATCATTTCAAAAGATTTCTTCGTCATAGAGTTTCCAATTTCAAATGAATTTATAATCTCAGACTAAAACAATAAGATACACGGAGTATGAAAAAGGAAGTGATTGAAGCCTAGTCGATACATATAATAATATTGTAACAAAGTCGAATCTGTACATGAAATATTTTTTGGAAAATCTAATTGAAATAGACATTATTATCGATACAGAGTCCGAATCTATAGTTTTTAGATTTTTTGTCTGTCTGTCTTTCTCTCTGTCTGTCTGTTACCGCATCACGAGAAAACCATTGGACAGATTTGGATGAAATTTGGTATGATGATAGCTGGTTATCCGGGTCAACATATAGGATACTTTTTACCGCAGGTAAATATCTCATTTCTGAGATAAAACACAAAAACTTCATTGTAAGAGTATAACTAATATGTAAAGCCTAAGAATTTGGTTTTTGGTCATCTGAACGCAGGCGGGGCCGCGGGCAATACTAGTAGATATATATTTAGCTTTTTATATCATTCTTTAAACCGTGCCAATAGTAAAGCAAAATAACTAAGGTAAAAGCACTAATGCTCGACAGTGAACTAAAGGATGACACTTTCGAAAAAAACGCTTTCTGATAAGAATAATACCCATTGAAATTACTTTACTACTGATGTTAGAGACACCTAGTGATATCTATGATACGTGGTCAAAAACTTGCATACACTTTCTTAAGCAAATTTCCAAATGGCATCAGTTGAAAGTAAACAATGTGAACGAGTGAACACGTGCGCTGGTATTTTAAACAAAAATCTTAAGGAGGCTGACATTTTGCAGGTATGATTTTGTTCTACATTTTTATGATTTTTGCTACTTTTTGTTTTGATATAGCTCAATGTATAAAATTATTCATATAATAAGACCATTGTCTTTTTATTTTAGTTAGATTTCTTAACAATTTAAAGTGTGTCTTCTATTAGTATCAGAAATTAGTGAAAACCTAAAAGCCGACACGTGTGTCATTTATTGGGGTCACAGCAAACTGAATTTCTCAGCTTATATTCATGCAATTATTGCCTATATGTCCTGTGAATAAAGTCCTATTTAATTTTTGTTACTTTTACATTACCATATCCAACAGTAGACAGGGTGTCAACTATTGGGTATACTAGGTGTCAACTATTGGGTATACTAAGTGTCAACTATTAGCTTATGCTTTTTATGTTTGAGCATGATACTGCCAATTAAAGGACAAATGTTCTGTTATTCTGAAGCGGATATGGAAGCAGCTATACAAGAATGCAGGCGAGGCATCCCGACAGCTACTGCGGCAAAGAAATTCGGCGTACCAAGAGTAACTTTACTGAATAAAGTAAACGGAAAACACCTATCAAACGTAAAATGGGAAGAACCTGTTACATGACCGAAGAGATAGAATGTAAGCTGGTAACATGGACAAAAGCAATGGTGAAACAAGGTTTTCCAATAGGGAAGGATAATTTGCAAGACAGTGTTAAGAAAATAGTAGACGATCTAAATGTAGAAACGCCTTTCAAGAACGGCAGACCTGGAAAAAGATGGTACAACAGCTTTTTAAAACGTTTTCCTGATCTTATAACAAGACAGCCCCAAAATTTGACTGCACGAAAATTACCATGACAAAAGTAATATCAAGCAGGGCGATTATCTAATTGTCAACTTTCCTGGAAGAAAGGAATATCACAAGTTTGTCTGCATTGTCCAAAAAATTTCTCATAAAGATATTGAAGTTATGGCTATGGTGTGCTGTGATCAAACCAAAACTGTATTTAAAGAAAACGACATAGATATTAGTATTATAAGTGAATCCAAATACAAATTTGATTTTCCATTACAAGTTGATGGATAACTTGATGTGATAGTATGTATGAATAAGTGAATTTTAAATAAATAGTTGAAGTCCTTCATTAAAAATTACTATCACAAATGATTGGATTAAGTGTTTATATTTTCTGTTACAAGTTCATGAATAACTTGATATGATAGTCTATACATATAATAAAATTCTAACTAAGCCGAATCTGTTCATAAAATATTTTTTGGAAAATCTTATTAAAATAGACATTATTTTCGATAAGAGGCCGAAATAATAATTTTTAGAATTTTTGTCTGTTTCGAAATTCGGTTTGGTGATAGCTGGTTATCCGGGTCAACATATAGGATTTTTACCGACACTTTACCGCGGGTATATATGTCATTTCTGAGAAAAAATACAAAAACTGCAATGTAAGAGTATACTAATATCTAAAACCTAAGAATTTGGTTTTTGCTCATCTGAATGCGGGCGGAGTCGCGGGCAATGCTAGTATATTACAATTGTTGATTTATTTTCATGATTATGTAGTAGTCTAGTATTAGTGCTACTAAATGTCTATTATTAGTGATTTAGTTTTTTGGCGATGTTATCTAATAGTTCCTATAACAAAGTGTAAAAGAATATAAATTTAAGTTTAAAATATGCTCACAAATAAAGCTTTGATATTAAAAACATAATTTGTAAATGTTACTGGTGTTATTAAAAAAACTGTAACTGTCACTTTGTTGTAAAATATATTTTATTTTGAAGAATAAAATTTGTGTTGTTCTTAAAGTGTCGAGCATTAGTGCTTTTACCTTATATGAGAATAATTATGCTAATGCTCACTTTTATTATAATCTTTCGTTAGAAAAAATTATAATTCAATTCAAATCTCTTCATAGCAATTCAATGCTCTTGTTAATTACATCAAAGCGTGCCACTTGAGCATAGATTACTTCGCCAATGTCACGTAGAATTCATATTTCTTGTTTTTCAAATATTTGTTATTAAATTAACCTATTTTGTTACTGACATTGACAGTTTCGTTTGGCTTCTTTTACTGTTTTCGTCACTGATACAGTTTCTGGATGTTAATAGCTTACCTATCTGTAGTTTTTCCTACTAAAGAGAGATATTTAACTTAAAGTCTATACAAACTATATCAAATACGTATCTCTAGTAAATAGAACCACAGATAGATACTTAATCCATACTAGTATTATAAATGTGAAAGTGTGTGTTTGTTTATTTGTTTGTTTGTCTTTCTTTCACATCGAAACGGAGTGACGGATGAGCGTGATTTTTGTGTGGAGATGGCTGGAGAGTGACATAGGCTACTATTTACCGCGGGAGATAATCTAATTCCCACGGGAAAACACGTTGTAAGACAATCCAAAAAAATATTTATGATCAGAATTACTTGAAACTTGGTATTAAAGTTCTTCAATAAAATTAAATAAATACCTTCGTGTTTAAGCATTTTTCGGAGCTCATCCTATAGGAGGGTGAAATAGGGGATGAAAGTTTGTATGAAACTACCTTTTTAAAGATTATTTGTAGTTTTAGCGCAAGCGAAGCCGCGGGTTCGGCTAGTATTTAATATTTTGTTAAGTTTTATAATATTTTATAATACTATTTAATATTACAGGTTGATGACCCTGTAACGGTGACGTATGGTACAGTGGCGCAAGTATTTTGTCCGAGCACCGTGAAGATTGAAGATAAGAGTATGCCACTATATGCTGTATCTATGTACATTAGAGGCTATTTATGTTTTTGTACAAGTGAAATGTAAGAAGAGAGATTAAAAATATGTAGTGTAAAGAGAGATCTATAGTTTTCTGAAACATTTATTATACTTAGTTTACATCAATGCTAATACGATTTTAATAAAACTTTAAACCTAAAATAATTTAACTCCTAAATGGGTAGGAAAAATTTATATTAATACTATCAAATAACCATAGTACCAAGCAATAGTCTCCCTTTTTTAACAGACTGGCTTAGAAAACCAAGTTATAGGGTTTTCTGTCCGGGTCGCGCATCTATAAAATATTGGAGGAAATTGCTCATATCTGTTTATCGTCTAGAGAAGATCTGATAGTCTGCAAACAGCTAAACGGATTTTCGTGATTTATAGGTACGTTTAAGTCATCTTTCAAACAAAAAAAAACTAAATTAAAATCGGTTCTTCCGCTTGCGCGCTACGATGCCATAGACAGACATACAGGTTCAATTTTTACTCAATAAGTTAATATACTTATAAATTACAGTTTGCTTTAATGTTGGTATAATACACTGTGTTGATGCTACTTTTTCCTTAGCTACCTCAAGCGACAAAAAAAGAGTAAATACGTAAGTATACATTCAATTTTTTTATCAAAATATAATAAAAAAAGCCGAATTTTGTATGCCATATAAATATAAACTAAAGTTTTTGTTGATATTATTTCTAGTACATGCACAATTAAATTTAACGGGTCTTCTTCATCCCTCGAAGCCCTGAAAGTGCTTAGCCCCACTAAGCGGTTGGCTTAATAGTTACGTTTAAGTTGTGAATTTACTTATCCAAGCTACAATTAGGACGATGCAAATAATATTATTAAAATACTTACTAAGTGTTTGAAAGAAAAAGGGTTTTGCTTTTAATGTAAATACTATTTTTCTGATGAGATATGAAGAGAGAGAGAGAGAGAGAGAGAAAGAGAGTAATTTTCTAAGTAAGAAGAGTTAAGACTAAACATGTTACAAAATTATAGTCAAACAATCGCGCAAAACTCAAAGCTAATAGCTCTGTAATAGTAAGAGGACAAGGAGTCGGTTGAAAGGAAGTGCCACTTAAACAATATAATCTTTAATAAGTCATATTTTATGTATTATAAGTAAAGTGTAAATAAAATTCCAACTTTCTATTTTGACTTCTTCAACGTTTATTGGCTAACGTTTAGTTGCTATGAAATATAAATTCAATAATAATAATTAATTGTTTAGTGGCAAGTCACATACATCTTCGGCGCTGTGAAAAGGCGAAATTTTACGTAATTTTATTCTTCAGCGGTTTTTAAAAAAAAACTTTTAGAACGCATTTTTATGCGTATGTCAAATTAAATTTGAAAATATGTCGACAAATTTAGGATCAAGCATTTTCGCGAAGCTACTAGAAGCTAGCTATCAACTGAGCCTCGAAGCTACAATTTTAATCAAAATAAAAATGAAATATAACTAGCCAATTATCTGCAATACGTATAAAAATAATAATGACATTGAAAAGCGTATCTTCATATTATAAGCGCTGTATTTTTTCTATTCGACCCTGTTGAGATTTATTGAGAACATAAAATACTAAAATTGACATGTACGTTTTATAAGTATTATTTACAGCCCAAAAACAATGTAATTTTTTTTGTATAGTAAAATTGAAAAGCCGTACAAGTGATCATGACAAAAAATATTTAAGTTTTACATCAAAAGAAATGGGTACGGCTTAAGTGGAACCGCATGCGAAGTGCTGGTATACTTGAACAGACCTTTTGAAAATATTCTCAATACAATTAATATTTGCAGAAAAAGTACTATCCCTTTACAAAAAACAAAACCTTTTTGATACTATTTAAAAATCTGCATTGATAATTTTAAAAAGTTATACTACACACTATGTGGTTATCAAAGATGCCTTCAAAAGTGGTCAACTTCCATTCTAACTTATATCGTCTATTAATTTTTTTAAGCTATTGCATAGCTTCTATCGCGGGCCTTGAGCGTGGGGACCGAATCCAGAAATTCCGTAACGAAAAAAACCTGACACCCCCCACTCCGACCGGCACAGCGGTGATACTTTTTAGTTTTTCCATCTATCGATAAATACCAGAACTTTTAATGACTTTTTGAAATATCACGCTTGTCTCTTTAGTTCAGCAACCCGCCTTTAGGTGGCATTGGTTGTATTGGAAAACTACCGTAATCAGCTGTTTGTGAGAAAGTATATAGAAAGTATATATGTATAGGTATTTATCATCTATGTACAACAGTGAATATCTGTACCCGTATAATTTGTGTACAAAGTGTTTTAAATATGAATAAACAAAGTGCATTTATTAATGAAGAAAGTCAAGGAAAAAAAATACTGCATTAATAAAATAAATAAATAATTATATTTGCATAAGTTGATAAAAAATGCTATGCAATAGCTTTACCGCGGCAGTCTCCGAGTGCCACATTTATTTAAAGGGGGGAGGATAGTGGGGGAGGGAGGGGGTATTTACAAAAATTCTTTCTTAGGCAAATTTCAATTGTTAAATTTCTCGGTCTAACTCTAGTCTAGGTCTGTTTTGGTCTAGGTGTGATCTGGGTCTACAATTTAACATATTTGGTTTTGAATTTATTTTTTTGGTATTTTTAGTCGTACTTCACATTTTATAGACAGACTTACAAAACTGATTGCTTTATTGGGGTTAAATGAAAATAGAACTAACATGATTAAACAAGTACAAATGTTTGTTTAAACGAGCATTGCTGTAAATAATACATTAACATGTAATGTAATCTAGATATTTAAATTCAGAAAGTTTCATTTTACCGCGCGCAAAGTGCATTTTAACAACGTTTAGTCTAATATGTTGCTACTCTGCTGAATAATTTATTTTTTTAACCATGGATTAACATTTCTCATCTATACGGCTAAATAACCTGACGAACCTATATATAAGACAAGGTAATAATCGCTCAGTAAATACTAAATTGCATGTATGATGCATACTTAAAACAACCGTCCCATGTAAATGTTGCAAGTGCATCAACGTAAATTGTAAATTATTTATATAAAATTTATATTGCAGTTTGCACTTCTGTTAGTACTTTGTGGTTTTCAAAATTATGTACTTCTAGTTGTTAATGTGTATGTACGTCCCACTTAAACTCGAACTCCATATTAGCGCGGCAGTTCCATAACAAAATAATGCGAAACACAATTTGGACCATCTAGTCAAAAAACTATATATATTAAAGAATGATATAAAAAATAGTTTTAATTTTTTATTATATCCGTAGAATATAAATTATTTCATCGACATGTTTTTGCTAGCGGTTTCCCTCGGGTGATAAGCATGGCTGGCGTAAAGGGTAGCCTATGACTGATCCATGCAAGCCTACGACCAAAGATGCAATCTATGTCCTTGCCAAATTTTATGGAAACCTATTCAGCAGCTTAAGCGTGAAAATGTTAACAAACAGAAATACTCTCACAATAACTATAATATACGATTTATAAAATAAATTATAATATACGGTTTTTATTTAATTAATTGGACTACTATTATGATGACAAATCTATACATATAATAAAATCGTAACCAAGCCGAATCTGTACATTGAATATTTTTTCGAAAATCATACTGAAATAGACTTTATTATCGATACAGAGGCCGAATTTATAGTTTTTAGAATTTTTGTCTGTCTGTCTGTCTGTCCGTCCGTCCGTCTGTCCGTCCGTCTGTTTGTCTGTCTGTTACCGCATCACGGAAAAACCACTGGAGGGATTTTGATGAAATTTGTTATGGTGATAGCTGGTTATCCGGGTCAACATATAGGATACTTTTTACCGCGGGAAATATCTCATTTCTGAGAAAAAAAAACGAAAACTGCAATGTAAGAGTATACTCATATGTAACACCTAAGAATTTGGTTTTTCTCATCTGAACGCGGGCGGAGCCGCGGGCATTGCTAGTTATAATATAAAATTAATGGGTAATGGGAGATTTTCGATTAAATTTATACCCTTTTTTTTATAAAATTTGTGTATTTTGAGTAAAGTATAAATATGTAAACCCTAAAAATACTTCTTCATAAACGTCTATTAATAAAAAGAAAATAATAATGTGAGTAATATTGTTTAGAGTTCACACCTACTGACATACAAACAAACATGTCAGGGGATTTTAGTAAAAAAAAAGTTCTAATTCTATGCTTGCATTAAATTAATTTTTTTTTACTATTTTATCTTTTAACTAATCGGACTACTAATGTAAATGCGAAAGTTGTGTGCGTGTGTCTGTTGGTTTGTAGCTCCTGCACGCTGAAACGGGATTACTTTAATACACAGATACTTCTGACCTTTTTGTGATATTTTTTTTAACGTTGGGAAATTTACACATACTGCCTGCATACTCTTAATGCAACGTCGCTGGATCGCACTAAACCAGGCGCCCTGACGGTAATCCTGTCGAAGCAACCACAAGTACTAAAAGATTGCTTGCTCCAACAGTCCACTCTTCTATCAGACAAGTACCAGGAGCAACCCTCATGGTACATCGCCCACCGAGGTGAGCTTGATTGTCGGACGCTTAGGAGCCTCCGTACCACGACAAAGTGAACACACATTAGGTGGACATAGAGAATGACCTATAATAACACATAAGCTACTGTTATCTGATTAGGGTAGCACCTGAGCAAAGAAAGAGTAGGTATATGGCTAGTGAATAATAAACAGTCAATAGGTCTATATGACACCTAGACCATTTCAACAATAGTATTGTAATATCAATATTGTTAAACATACATATTGACTTACCAGTTCTATTGAAGCCAATCACTTGTATTTACATTATACATTATAAAGTGTTTGTAACCAGCCCCAGTTTTATGATGAAAATTAAACAAAAAAACTGGAATATTCTTTTAATAATTTCAGAAAACACATAGCTTGTATAGTGGGTGGTCGCAACTATACTCGTACATAGTTTAGAATTTGTAAACGCTTTTCGATATTGCCCGGCTCAGTCATATCCTGATAAAACATATTATTCCCCAGATGCTAAAGGTTTTCGAGAGCCAAAACTCCGCCGCTCTTTGCGCGAGTCTATATACCTATATATTGGTTTATTGTGTGGTTTGGATCACAGGAACTATATACTAGTGTACATAGTTCCGTGTTAAATATATTTTTATAAAAGAAAATGACTTTGTATATAATATGTTGTATATATTTAAAATATTTACTAGTAATCCGACCCTAATAAATTTCGACACTATCTGAAAGGGAGCTACAATGGACCAAAACTGGTCGACGTAGCTAGGGCCGACCTCGGCACCACACCCAACGCAAATAATAATAATCTGAAAGGGACCTTTGCCGCGTACCGGGCTAAAAATATATTTAAGCCTAATCCAACTTTGTACTACATATATCTATTTGTGTGTACCTTCTTATGTGAGAAATAGCTCTAATGAATTTTAAATTTAGCATTTACTGATTGACATTTTTTAGATTTTTAACGTCATAATAAGCAAGCAGAGTAGCAGGAAAAAGTAGTTTAGCATAACATTCAAAACATCAGTGTAATCCAAAGTTTCGAGTAGTAAAGTTATATTCATATATCACGAATGCATCACTTAAGGAATTTCATTAACTTTCTAATCCACTGTAGCTATGAATTTTTCTATGAAAACAAAGAGAACTTTCATTTCATTATTTTCGTTGCGATACATCCATACTTACTAATATTATAAATGTGAAAGTGTGTTTGTTTGTTTGTCTTTCTTGTTGTCAAAACGGAGGGACGGATTGGCGTGGTTTTTTGTGTGGAGATAGTTGGAGGGCAGGAGAGTGATTTTAAATTGAATTATTTAATTCCCACGGGAAAACGCGTTATAATACAATCCAAAAAAATATTTATGATAAGAATTACTTGAAACTATTAATGTTCTTCAATAAAATTAAATAATTACGTGTTTTAGCTTTTCTTGAAATTCATCCTATAAGGATGTAAAATAGGGGATGAAAGTCTGTATGAAACTACCTTTTTAGATATTTTTTGTAGTTTTAGCGTGAGCGAAGCCGCGGGTTCTGCTGGTTATTTTAATAATAGTGCCCGCGACTCCGCTCACCTAGTTGATTTATATGTAAGCATAATAAAATGAAGATGACCATTTATCTCTCTAGTATAAAAAATATCGGAATTTTGTAGAATCTTTTGATAACCTTTAATTTGGTTATGTCGCAAAATTCTTTCATAGCCGACAAAACCATATAGCCAGGTAGGCTATAGTTTAATCAGTAAGTAAATACATAAGTGAGTTTTATCCATATGTATAGATTATTATAAATTTTGGGTCCATTAAAAGCAATTTATTCTTAACTTTCAGTATAAAATATACAAATAAGAGAAAATCACACATAGAAATTTGCATACACAATATACGAGAGTAACAGTAAAGTTGTCGGGCCACATGTGACGGCCCGTGATCGCAAACAGAATAAATAACTCCGTTGAATGAGAATATTTAGTTGTAGGGAAACTCAATTTCAGTTTTGTCGTATACCTCATAATATATTCCGTGTGACTTATAATACATCGATATACATTGTCTCTATTGTTAACATTGTACCTATGCATTATTAGGTAACATGTTGGAATGATAAAATGTTGAATGTAAAATGTATATACTATCACTATAAAACTTATATAACACAATGGTATATCAATTGCCTTGTCGGTCTCGTGGTTAGCTTGTTCAACTGTCGATCATAAGGTCCTGGGTTCGAGGATCGGGGCGGGCAAAAAAATCTATTTCTGCTAACTGAAACACTGAATTGCTAATTGTTGGTAGTATCAAACTACTTAAGAAAACACGTGAACTACGCTTGGCCATCCATCGGATTTTGAAATCTGAATTAATTGACCAACGCAAAATCGGTGAGAAAAACGTTTTAACCCGCACTGCCTATTTTATATTTCTTTACTAGCAGTGCCCGCCGCTCCGCCCGCGTTCAGATGACCAAAAACCAAATTCTTAGGTTTTACATATTAGTATACTCTAACATTGTACTTTTTGTATTTTTTCTCAGAAATGAGACATTTTCCCGCGGTAAAAAGTATCCTATATGTTGACCCGGATAACGAGCTACCACCATACCAAATTTCATCAAAATTCCTCCAGTGGTTTTTCTGTGATGCGGTAGGGGCGGGTCTGGGCCTAGGCTTTTGCGGTTTCCGTACGACATGGCTTTGCATGGTAGTTTAGGTGCAGGCCTACCCTACCACCTCCTTCAGAGATGGTAGGGGGGCGTTGGTCTTGGGAGTAGCGCAGGTCGCAAAGATCCCCAAGACAAGTTCGGTGGACTAGCCTTCTCGAGGTTGCCAGCCCTGTTATAGGTCTATTTCCATCCGAAATAGACATAACTGAAACCACCGGACGGTTCAATCCAGGGGAATATATAGTGTATGTAATATACGTAAAACTATTAATATGTAGTCTACTTTTACTGTTTTCCCCACAACCAATATTACCGTATTATATTAAAACATCACGGCAAGTAGGTGGGCCGTGACTATTATAGTATTTTTAAAATAAAATACATGTATGTTTATCATAATTTATTATGCATATCTATGTGCCTGGGCATGCACCGAAATAAGATAGCCCGTTATTTATGTATGTCTATCAATTATTATTTTAATTATATTGATACACCTACCTGCGCTAGAGCCTGCGCAGTTGAGCGCTGTACGTGCGGATGACGGAGTCCTGGGAGGTTGAGTCGAGCCAGACCAGCCGACAACACGCCCCTTTGGTCCCGAGTTCGTGCTAAACAGTACCCCCGAGCCTAACCAGCCCGGGGGAAACGGCTATACGTCCCGTCAGAGGGCCGTAGGTGAGGTACGGGGGGGGGGGGGGAAGCGGAAGGTCATGCTGACGGGGTAAGGGTGTGTGGAACAACTGGTAGATCAGAATCCGGTCCTCCAGCCACACATAGCACGCGGCCTTCGGGCACGTGCGTCTGAGCTCCTGATGTCGCACTGTACGCCATCCCTTCTTACCTATATCTGCTTGGTAGTCCTAGTGCTCATAGAGCACTCCCAGTTGCGGGCTCCGAGGAGGGTGGGAAGCCAGGCAGATGAAAACAAAACAATACAAATATGGATTTAACAGGATTCATTCAAAATAAAACAAAGGTGGCATCGGAGGGAAACCCCAAAGAAGCCCCTACAAAAACACCAAGTACGAACGCGTCCGGTGAGCCGAGCACAGGTCTTCCTGTAGGAGGTTCCCACGCTACTTTCCAACAGGGCAGCAAAGGGAAGGCTGGCAAAGGAACTAAGGGGCAACCCAAAGTCCCTAAGCCCGCCCTACCGGGCCCAAACAAAACAATGAGGTCAGTGGAGGCCACACGAGGCCCCCTCTCCTCATCACTTCCGGGCCACCCTAAACCGGTTGCAACAACTGCAAGCGTTAGAGGCGAGGAGGCAACCAGGCGACTGGAGGCCCCCCCAATTTCGACTGCAGCTGAAGCAACCGACAAGGGGAAGAGGGAGCTTGGAAATGCTCCATCGGCACCCCGGACCGGCTCAGCGAAGGCCAACGCTGAGGTAGACGTGGAGGCATCCAAGAAATTGGAACTGCCCCCGTCCGCCAAAGCAACGGCTATCGCGAAGGCTGGAAAGGAGGCGGCCACGGCTGCATCCACAACCACTCACTTGAGTACGGAAGAAGCAGGAGGACCATGGACTGTGGTAACTTCCCGTAAAATTAACAGGCATCCCCCGCCAGGGGAACCTAACCAGAATACCGGCAACGAAGCAGGAAACATAACAGCGAAGAGGCTAAGGAAGAGGCCGAACGCAGCCGCCAGGTGGAAGCGTAAGAGGCGAGCCGGAATAACCACGGAGGCGTCTACACCCAACACCTCGGCAGATGCTGCCGACCCAAAACCGTGCGCAAGTGGTATGCAGCCGCAAAACGCGGAAACCTCCGGTTCCACCAGCGGAGGCAGCGGGACCAACAAGCGACACAGACCAGACGAGTCAACAACGCCTAGTGGAGATAACAAGAAAGCCCGCACAGGCGCAACTCCACGAAGCTATGCAGAGGCTGCTAAATCAGATCTAATAGCAGCCATTACAGCAAGTAACTCAGGGCACCTAACCAGGGAACAGGCGGAGGAAACCCAAGAGTTGCTGAACAACAAACTTTGGGCCTTAGTTCAGGCCAAAGCTAAAGACCCACCAACATTTCAAGGCAGACCCACCTATTTTGGCGGATCCCTACAGATCTGGTGTATGAACATAGAAGCCATGACCTGGTTGAAATCAGCAATTCATGGCCACACATTAACATCCGGGATTAAGGTCGAGGTCAAAAAGCAGTCGGACCTCCCAAAGAAAATCCGATGCGGAATACTAATACCGGGGAAAGTCGAACCTAAACAAATAGGCGAGGCCCTCCGCTATTTCAACCCGTGGGCGGGAGTCAAACGGTGGCTGCTGCACTCCGCCCGCGAACAAACCGCTGGAACATTTATTGTGGTCAGCATACCAGAGGACCTGACCACTGCTATACTGGAACGAGGACGGCAGCTTTGCTACTTGCTGGGCGCCGTCTACGTCAAATTTGAAGTAAAGAAGGGCAGGTTCTCGGAAACACCACCGGATCAAACCGAGGACAAAAATACATCCATGGAAATGGACACCACCGAACAGGTTCAACACCCCAGCACCAGTGACGGGGGCAATAACCTTCCATCAGCGGATCCGGCCGATGCACCGCACGATCAGGCGAACGTCGAAATGGCGAGCGTCAGTGATGAGGCGGAGAGCATCGGGGATTGGGCCCAGGGGATAGAGGAACTCGACCTTGGTACAGGGGATGACTCGGATGACGGAGTCCCTTTTACCAAATAGTCGAGCCCTCCAGATCAACCTCCACCACAGTCTCACCGCCACAGCACAGCTACGCAAGTGGTTGGAGGTAAATAACACAGCCGTAGCCTTCATCCAGGAACCCCGGTTATCTCGATCAGGGTCCATACAAGGATTAAACAATCTCAAAGGTAAGATAATAACAAGCAATGAACCCCAAACAAGGGCCGCTATCTACATTACAAATAACATTCCTGTGCAGATCCTAACCGATTTCTGTTCTAGAGACATCTGCACAATTAAAACAGCCAAGACTACGACGACGTCACGGGAAGTGGTCCTCTCTTCGGTATATATGCCGGATGGAGAGGACCCTCCCCCCCAAGACCTGGTGCGTCTCGTAAACTACTGCGAAGCAGAAGGGCTAGATATCATCGTTGCCACGGATTCAAATTGCCATCACACGATCTGGGGTAACGAAACCACAAACAACAGAGGTAAGACTTTAATTGAATATTTATCAACCACTACCTTAGACATCATTAACACAGGTAATAAACCTACTTTTGTAACAAGGCGTGCCAGTACCATTATTGACCTCACGCTAGCAAACGAAGGCGGGGCCAAACTGATATCCAACTGGCATGTGTCCGACGAGGCCTCCTGCTCGGACCACAGGTGGATATGCTTTGACTTAGGACTTACTCCTATACCCCCCCAACCCTTCAGGAACGTCCGGAAAACCAATAAAGTGGCTTTTCGCAAACTACTCATAGAGGGATTGCGAGAGCTTGACTATCCGGAAAAGATAACAGACACAGATAACATTGAACAACTAGTCAACAAATTAACGTTGTTAATGAACACATGCTATGAGGCAACCTGCCCATTAATCTACCCTCCGGAAAACCCAGCGGACAAACGGTCATGGTGGGGTCCAGAGTTAAAACGCCTTAGAACCAAGGTTAGGAAAGCCTTCAACAGGGCTATGAATACATATAACGATCAAGATTGGGACCAGTACAAGAATGTCAAGGCCATGTACAAAAAACGTATAAGATATTGGAGGAACCGTGCATGGCGGAAATACTGTGATTCCATAGAATCGTTTATACAGGCTAACAGAATCCGGAAAATCCTCACCGGACAGTCACAACGAGAACTGGGTTCACTAAGGAAACCAGATAACACCTATACCAAATCATTAGAAGAAGCACACCAAGTGCTTCTGCAGACGCATTTTCCCGACTGCACAATGGTTAATGAACACAAGTGGGTAGACATACACCACAAGGCAACAGACATCTCCTGGCAAGTTGCGTCAGAGGTCATAAACCCCAAGAAAATAACGTGGGCCATCAAAAGCTTCCAACCATTCAAGGCACCGGGTCTAGATGGAATCTACCCCGCCTTTATACAATGGGGAGGCCCGAGACTGCACCACACACTTAACAAAATATACCAGGCATGTTTGGCTTTTGGCTACGTGCCTAAAACCTGGAGAGAGGTTAAAGTAATATTCATACCGAAACCAGGTAAAACAGACTACTCGGATGCAAAATCCTATAGACCAATCAGTCTCACATCATTCCTACTTAAGACTATGGAAAGATTATGTGATAGACACCTGAGAGATAACGCTTTAGCAAAAACACCCTTACACAGGAATCAACATGCCTATAGTTCAGGCAAATCAACGGAATCAGCTCTTCATGCAGTAGTATACAAAATTGAAGAGGCACTAGATACCAAGGACATTTGTCTGGGCACCTTCATTGACATTGAAGGTGCTTTCGACAAAACCAACTTCACTAGTATCAAAGCCGCACTCAGCAGACATAAGGTGAATCCAGCAATAACTGACTGGATCCAATATATGCTAGCGAATAGAGTGGTCAGGCTAGGTAACAGCAACAAACAAGGTGCCATCGTGGCCAAAGGATGTCCTCAAGGAGGAGTACTCTCACCCCTCTTATGGAACCTAGTAGTCAACGACCTAATAACCCTGCTCAACAACAACAGATATTATACGATAGGCTATGCAGATGACCTAGCCATCCTAGTAACGGGCAAATTCACAAGTACAGTCTGTGAATTAACTCAGACAGCACTGAATATAGTCGAAAAATGGTGTTATGACTATAATCTGAGTGTCAACCCACGCAAAACAGAACTAATAATGTTCACAAACAAAAGAGCCCTAGGAAGCTACACCCTGCCGAAACTCTTTAACTCCACCTTAACATTAACCACAGAGGTAAAATACCTTGGAATCACTCTGGATAGCAAACTAAATTGGTCTAAACACCTAGACAATTTACTAAACAAAGCCAGTATCACCTTCTGGCAATGCCGAAGGATGATAGGTAAAAAATGGGGCCTCAATCCCAAAATAACTCTATGGCTATATACATCGGTAATACGACCTATGATCAGCTATGGTGCCTTAATATGGTGGCGTAGAACACTTTTGACCACAGCACAAACCAAGCTACAAAGCTGGCAAAGGTTGGTGTGCATGGCAGTGACGGGCTGCATGAGAACAACACCAACCGCAGCACTCGAAGCCATGCTAAACCTTCTACCGCTTCACTTGTTTATACAACAAGAGGCTGCGACTACCGCGATAAGACTAGATAGTCAAAAACTGCTAAGGAAAACAGGCACTCCACACACAAAAATCCTAATAGACGTTGCCAAAGACATTCCTCTCATGGGAGCACCCAATGATGGAATACAAATAAAATACATTTTTGACAAAAAATATAAAATACAGCTGGAGGAAGATACATGTGAGGGTCGCGAAAGCAAGGACCTAAGAATCTACACCGACGGCTCGAAAACCAAATCGGGGACTTGCTGTGGCATTTTCTCCGATGATCTAAACATTAAAACTTCAATACCTCTAGGTACCTACAACACGGTGTTTCAAGCTGAAAGTCTAGGTATCCTTGAGGCAGCTAGAACAATTGCGATGAAGAAGGTGGAAGACTGCTCCATCCGCATACTATCAGACAGCATGTCAGCACTACAGGCATTAAATAGTAATTCTACCACATCAGGTATGATCTATGAATGTCATAAGGCCTTGACACAGGTAAGTGACCGGAATGAGATCACCTTACAATGGATCAAAGGCCATAGTAACTCGTGGGGGAACGATAGGGCAGATGAGCTAGCAAGAAGGGGTTCGGACATGACGGCGATAGGACCAGAGCCCATCGTCTCGTTACCTTCTTGCTGGCTCAAAGGCCAAATCCGACAACGAACTAAACGCCAACACAACAATGTTTGGCGTAAAGTTGTAGACTGTAGACAGGCGAAAGAATCGCTTCCAAACATTGATGCCAAAATGTCGAACCGTATCATCAAACTTAACAGACCTCAACTTAGGCAAATAACCGCGGCCTTAACCGGCCACGGACCATATAATAAACATCTATTTAATATAGGTATAACTGACAGTCCACTTTGCAGGGCATGCATGGGGGCAGATGAAACGGCTGCACATGTGATCTTGTATTGTCCAGGTGTAGCGGAGTACCGGGCTCAACATCTTGGCACTCCTAGGTCACTCCCGGAAATCTTCGGCAAGACAAAGAGGTTGCTGAAATTCCTGGAGGAACTGGGATGGCAAGAGTAACGAGAATTTAAATTCCCACACACGCAAAATAGGCGCGTAGTCGTCGAGTTGCGGAAACCAGCCCGAACATACCATACCATACCATACCATACCTGTGATGCGGTACACAGACAGACAGACAAAAATTCTAAAAACTATAGATTCGGCCTTGTATCGAAAATAATGTTTATTTCAATAAGATTTTCCAAAAACTATTTAATGTACAGATTCGGCTAAGTTACAATTTTATTATATGTATAGATAGATTATAAGGTACATGCCTAGGTCCATAGGTTCGATCTCGCACGTACACGTATTGTATTGTTATAATAACTGTAGAGTTTATTTATTTTCACACACGTAGAAACATAAACAATGAGTACAAGTTATTATATACTAATAAACTACGGATTGCTGATTCAAAATAGTTGATTAGGTACTCATAATTATTTAATATCCGTGCGTATGATTGTTTTTTATACTTTATTGCACAAATCAAATACACAAGTGTTTACTTTAGTTTAAGGTAGTATTTGCTTATTTGGAAAATAAAATATATTTTTTAAGAAACTTCAACAAATATAAAACAGTTATTCAACTTGGAATTTTCCGATAGTTTACCCAAAGTTCAGCAAGTACCCCACACAGCTGATGTAGAGCGAGCTATATAAACTATACTCTATCAATAAACTTAATCGACTCACTTTCAGAGCGCTTAACCTACAAATATATAAAATCGTCTCACATTAATAAAGGATTTCTCAGAACGATTTCTGCAAATCCGTCCAACAAATACATGGACAGTTTAAAAGGAATAGAATTTATATTGTATTGCGAGATAAAACTTTATTTTACTGTTCTAAGTCTAACTTGAATCTGTGCATTCGCACAGATTCAAGTTAGACTTAGAATTTTTTCTCATAAGAATTCAAATCTCATAAGATATATTACTCGCATATTGCTTAGGCGTTTGATTTACGTTTCTTATTTCATTCCACAAAGACCGTAAAAAGTTAATTACGAACTAAGTTTTCCGTATTTCGATTAGAAGTTGCATCCCTCCTGAATCTCAGTTAGTTATCGCGGCTTTGCTTTGAGAATGGGACTAAGAGGCTAAAGTTACTTAGTTAATAGTGCAATCAGTTCGAATGGAAATAGCCTGAAAATGATGTATATCAAGATTTAATTATAACGTCGTTTAACATTTAAGTAATATTTTCTTTAATTTACGTAAATATTTGATATTTTTATTGAACTATCGGGAAAGACTCTTCCGTAACCATGTTTGTTGTAAAGCATTCGAAACTTCGGAATCAAAAATATAAAATAAAACCGCGACAAAATCTTATTAGATAGTTTTATTTTAAACATTTTAAATATTTCGATAATGCATGATTGCATAGTATATTAATAAGTCTGCCGATTGCTTTCTGCAGGCAAATATACATTTTGGTCCATCTATCCAAAGCGAAGCAAAGACAATGTAAATTGTCTTTATAATATCAATACCTATCTCTATCTACTAAATAAAGTTCAAGTTTTAACTAAAGTTAGTACCAATTTAAAAAGAAATTATGAATAAATAGGTAAATATGCATATAAAAATAAGTGTATACTTATAGATATTTTTAAGTTCAAATTGGTTGTCAATTATTATTATGCTTGGTACATTATTTTAGTATGCTGAATCAGTAGCAGGAGTTGACTGCACGAGATGTCTATTTTAATAAAAGAAGTTTATTATTTTCCAACTTAATAATTTTCAGTAATAATATTTGTGTGCCAAACTTTATTTACTCTTGCAACTTTTAGCATTAATATAATAAATTCCAATTCCAAATTTAATTAAAAGTATAAGTTGAAAAAGCTTATTACTTTTTTAATATTATAAATGCGAAACTTTGTTCTTATTTTATGCAGCAAGGAAACGACGCAATTTTTTGCATAGAAATATTACTGGCCGGAACGACATATACTACTTTCATCCTGTTATAATAACGTCGTTTCCATAGACATGAGAGTGATCTGAGTGTTTCTTTGCCAGCCAGCCGTCAGCTGAAAATGGCGGAAAAGCGACAGAGACAAAACGAATGTGAGGCCAGATCTATTAATTGAAATACGATAAACAATTTACATAGCATTATAATATTATAATTTTCAATAATATTATACATATATATTTTTAACATTCCATTTATAAATTCAAACTGAAATAAAATACAGGTTTTGGGTGCGCGTTCGCTTTCTCTCTTTCTAGAGGGTGGTCAATTTCATGACAGTATTGCGCAGTCTATTCTATACTATCCACGACCAATTTACCGAAAGAGTTTTAATACAGTATTAGTGACTTTTAAATTTCGATTCTATTAATATAAAATTTTACTTTAATAAAGTCGATAAAAGCACTAAGGTGACGATATGCTATTTATATATATATATATATATATATATATATATATATATAGAGAGAGAGAGAGAGAGAGAGAGAAAGAGAGAGATATTTTCTGCCAAAAGCTACATAAAATCCCTTGTCTCTAATTTTCATCTCTGTTACCTATGTACCTTCTTGCTGTCAAAGCAAAAAATATCTACTCGGTAAAGCATTTGAAATAATTAAAATAAATCCGCGAAAAATCCAAAAAGCTAGTTTTACCTAAAATGCTAAATATTCGCGTAAATCTAAGAAAGTATTATTATCTACCCATATTTTAATGCTAAAGTTTAGTTAGTGATGTAGTGTAGAGTAACATTGGTAGCAAATTCGAATTTATCTGATTTCAATAGCAAGCCTTGTTTACGGTAGCGAGGCGGCGTATTTATTCAATTACGTAAACGTCTTCCATACGCAACGATGCTGAAGGAGCAGGAATCTATCTCAAGAGAACACTCTCGATTTCGAACAACAAATAAGTAAATTACAGTCCATATTTCTTTTCACCCTTACCACGTTATGATTGGGGGTTGGGATGAAAATATTTTATACTTTTTTTTTTAGAAATTAGAAACTTGATACTAATTTATTTAATATTTTGTTAAGATCTTATGAAAATACAGACACCAAAATAATGTTTAAGATCAGAGGAGTTTCTTAACACCTCCAGGTAAATTTCTAAGAAATTAATTATATTTCTAAGAAATCTATTGTTAACTGACACGCCGGCGTGTCCGCGGTCGTTGAGGGATTAATATAATCTATCAATTTAGATTATCCATACCTATTCTTTATCCTAAAACAAAGTATAAAAATCTCACCGAATGAAAAAATCGCAATCTAAAATTTATAATATATTGGATTGAATATGTAAATTATTATAAAAATATTCTACTAATGCAAAACTTCACTATAACTGAATTAATATGAGAATTTTTTATCAACGTATCGATGTATCGAGTGGAGCCGCGGCTAAAAACTATCTTTAGATTTCGCTTTAAAACATATTTATGACAAAATATTAAATCACGTAATAGAATATTAATTACTAATAGCTAATTTCCAATTTGTATATTCCGAAATAATATGAAATTTTAACAATGAATAGTGTGAAATTTAATATGACCGAATAGTAAAACATAATACGCACCAAACATCATCATTTAAAATGTCACACGTCTATAACGTCTCTAATGACGGCAATCGCAGAAACAAACAGCTATAACAGTCCATTTTCAAACTAAAAGCTTTAAAGAATGTAAATGGCCATCAATCATTTAACAAAAGGCAAAGAAATACAGAGGTCAGTTTTTATTTCTTTATAACAGAAGTGGTTTTCGCGTGGGACTTTTAGACTTTAACGGCGTCCTTCCTAAAAAATTAAAATGTTAGGTAAAATTTCATTTTAATTACGCATTGACGACGTCAATGAAACTCGTGAGCCGAAACAAAATTATATCCCTATATTACAAACTGGAAAATTTATTTGTATTAAATATCCTTGCTTTGTTATAAATAGATTCATATTATAAACTAGCGACTCACCCTTGCTCCACTCGGGTTCGTCCCTTGGTACGTTTCAACGGTTAGGTTAGGTTAGGTATAGATTTGACAGAGATAAAATATTTTCCCGCAGTAAAAAGTATTCTAAATGTTGACCCGAATAATCAGATATCCTCATACCAAATTTTATCAAAATCAGAACAGTGGTTTTCTCGTGATCCGTTCCCAGACAAACAGACAGACAAAAAATCTAAAAACTATAGATTCGGCCTCTGTATTGATAATAATGACTACTTTAATAAGATTCAGTTAGAATTTTATTATATGTATAGATGTAACTAATATTAAGTGACATATTTATCCAGCTATAGTATAATATCATTGCTTATTATGCCGATTATCACGGGTTTGATTTCCCAGATAGGATGAACTTTTTTTTAATAAACTAATTACATATACAGAGCTAAGTATTTCCATACCATAAACTACGTTTAAAACTTTACGAACACATTAAAAATAATGTACATTAATACTAAAGAAGCGCTTAGACAAAATAATAATTTGATATATTACCTTAATATCTACAGAGTATACCTATATTACCTTAATATCAACAGAGTGTATATAACAAAAGAAAATTAATAAATAAAATGATATCATAGTACTCGTATAATAAAATCAATTTGAGACAAATTTCGTAGTTCCGTAAATAGCAGCATGTTCAGACTGACAAGACGTTGATAATGGGCTCGTGGGAAGTGTACCGTGTGTATTGAATCATTGCAACGCTAATAGTTTGTATTAGTTGGTGTATTGTATGCTACTGTGATGATTGATTTGCTTATCTACCTAGCAATTTTGTTTCTTTAAATTGTTGTGTTATGTTTTTAAACATTACGAGCCCAAGAGTCCATAAATTTTGGTTATTTTCTTCCGACATCTATTAGGAATGCGAAAGTTAGTATCTATTTGTATAAATTGGACGACACGTTTAGCTCAGTTTGTAGTGACCCCACTTGCTGTGCTAGCGTTCGCGGGTTCGAGTTCCGCTGGAGGCATTCATTTGTGTGATGAGCACGAATGACTGTATTCCAGTCGTGGTCGTTTATATTTATGAATGTATTTAAAGTGTACTGTGTAGTGTATCAACTCTCTGGTATCCCTAACATCAGCCTTGTAGCTTACCATGGAACTACATGGTGCTGCGTGTTAATGTCCCAACATATTTATTTATTATGGTCTATTTATTTGTGTCGATATGTTTGTCACTCCTTCACGCTGAAACAGCTAGACAGATATGGATGAAATTTTACACATAGGTATAATATATCAAGGAGTAACATATGTATGTACATACATTCGAGCAAAGCGAGGTTAAGTCGCTAGTAAATAAATCTTAAATGGATACTGTGTATGATATTATTTCATATTAACATTTTTATAGGCATTGTACTTTTTATTATCAATTAATTACACCTTTTGTCCACGTAACAAAGTAAATTATGAGAAAATTGATAAATTTATATTGTGCTCTGACAACAAAGATTCTTAAAATAATATTAAGTACCCATTTGGAACTACATATTGTTATTTTTAAATAACAAATTGTATTAAAATGATATGTAGCTTTAAACTAAGCAACTCCAAAGTGAAAAAAATGCTTTCATAAAAACCGTACCGTACCTATTATGTACAAGGTTTTCTTTACTTATGAAGAAGATTTCTTTCATTTCTGGAATAAAAAGTCCTATGTCCTTCCCAGGGTCTCAAACTATCTACCCTACAACATCACAAACTCACAAATTTTACCTCATTATAATATTAGTATAGATATACATACTTACGTAATATATGTTTATTTAATGAATAATATAATATCACATCCATATAATTTAAGAGAGAGCAAACAATACAGTAATAAAAATATACAGTAGCATATCAGATTACTCGACCAAGAAATATGTAAAAAATATGCACCACCGGACGTAAACATGAAATCAAATGTATGTATTATTCAAAAGGTTGCTCCAAAACAATTTCTAGCTAGGATTATACTTCGGTATTATGGGTTTCCTATAATATAATTTATTTATATAAGCAGAGAAATAAATAGTCCCTTAAGAAATGTGTTTTCGCCTAATCTAAGTAGCTGTGTTGTATGTAACTGGAGTTAATGGAATATTTTATTTTATTACAATATATTACTTGAGTAATCTAAAAATAATCTTTATTACTTAGGTCTATCTAATTTCAATTAATTAATATCTATAATGGAAAGAGTTAAATTTAATGTAAAAAGCGTGCCCTAAAAATATATATTTTTCCTCGTAATATAAACGAAATATTGAAAAAATAGAGAGAAGTATGTATCGAAAAAAATAAGTAAATAAATCGCTTTTAAAGGCTAATTCAAATGCTATTTGATAAGCCTCAAATAGTGAATGAAGGTTCTTGATTATGATTTTTTTGTATAAATTGTGCGATACGAATCAAGATTATTCCCGTAAAAAGTTCCAATTTTGAAGTCAATATACCACTTTAAATAAAAAATATACATTTCTAAGCATTTTTAAGGTTTAGTATTGTAAAGCAATAATCGAAAACCAAGTAACCCCGTAAAACATTGTACGAAGCGCAGTTTCGGAATCCAAATGTATTTTTAATGGTACCCCGCGGGCAATCAATTTTGGTTCAGAAAGCCTTCGAGTACGCCTTCCCCACACACTGCATTGTTCGCGCTCCGTTGTTCTTATTTCTGTTATGAATGCATGGAATATTAATATTGGATAACAGATTTAACAGGGAATGAAAAGGACTAGAAGCTTGCCTAACGGACTATTATATATGCGAAGTTTTGTGTGTGTGCGTTTATGTGTGTTTGTGTATGTTTAACAAACATCACACTAAATGGATGGATTGATTTGGATAAAATTTTGTACACAGATAGACTGTGATCTAGAGTAACACTTAGGCTACTGTTAGGCACCTAGGGACCCGCCCCCTGAATGAGGTATGTCACTACTCGCTAGTATGACATACTCGTACATAAGTGTCGGCGACGGAAAACCTATCTTCGAGTAACGTGTGTATTAATATAGGGACAATGTCATTTTAGCGTATTATGAATAATTGTTGTAAATATGAAATCTCATTCTTATTAGATTTATTATGTTAAAATAAATTCTAATTAGTGTAATAAGGTTAGTTTAGAGTATTTTTTGCTTATTTGAATCATATAAGACTATTTAACATTAATTTGAAAGGAATAGGTACGTAAGTAAAATGTTAGCATATAATTACGTAACTTGAAAATGAGATTTTTTGTTTCTTGCAATAGCATAATAGTTTATGTTTTAAATAATAGATTTTATTATAAAACTTATAATAAAACAAGAATTAGGTCGATAAGACTATCCGTTCAAAAGTTATAAGGGAAAATGTATAGTAAAAATGTAGCAACCTAGAAATTTAGATATTTTTGTTTTAAGACTTTTTTAATTAATTATTATATATTGAATATTATGTTTTAATATTGTATAATGGTATGTAAGGCATGTAAATAAATAAATATGTGTAAGGTGTTTTACTGAAAACATAAAATAAAAGGACTCTCAAGGTTTCGGTTTAGGGAAATTTTACTCGAAAAATGAGCTCAAAGTACGCGGCTCTCTGTAAGGTATTAACGGGCCAAATAAAAGGCGAGCCATTTCTCGATTCGAGTCAGTCGCAAGACAGCCAACGAAGAGGCAACAACTAAAAGGAAAAGGAAGAACCGAAACCAAGAGAGAAAAAAGGAAAAATTGTGTTTTTATTTCATCGCCTCTAAGTATAGTCTCCTGTCAACGAAGAAACCCTAGTGGATCGGGACCCAAGCTACGCATTCAGGGGTGCGTGGTGGCGTACATTACCAGCGAACGGACATACTGCCGTGTACGCCAAGAACGTCTGGGAGATTGTCCCAGGTCGACCTCCGGGTACTAGACATACCCTGGTTCTGGTCGTCCGAAACAGTTGGTCCTTCGAGCCGGATCCCTGCTAGGAGAAGTTCAGAAGAAACAGAAGATTGCGTTCAAGATGCCGGTAACCAGGTCGCAGAAGGATGCCCCCTCACGTCCCGGGTCCCGTCCTTCAGATAGGGACGCGACAGATGGAACGTCGGGATCAGAAGGGGTCACGTCAGCGTCGGCGTCATCGGGAACTGCAACTACATCGAACACTTCTTCGGGTACCACGACCACGGAGGGCACCACAGTGACGGAGACTACGGTTACGACTGCAACTACGGCGGCGTCTATGGAAGGCAACAAAGAAGATGCTGCACAGAGGATGACCAGGAAGAGCCAAGAAGATGTACCTGGAAAGGATGTTCAAGGCTCCTCCAAGACCCTGAAACCGATGGGGGTCAGTCGTCGCGCCAGGTCCACGAAGACCACGAGTTCCTCGGCCAGAAGACGCGAGCTAGAAGCAAAGGAAGAGTTGGCACGCCTGGAGTTGAAGCAAGCACAGGCTGAAACTAAGCTAGCCCGTGTCAGATTGGAGATGGCACAGTGTGAAGAAGAGGACTCCGTGGATGAAGACCTGGAAGACAGAACAGCACAGGTGCAGAACTGGATCGAGACGTCTGTGCTGGAGGATGGCAACAAAGTTCAACCAGAGATGCGAGGTCCACACCCCTTGGAAGAGCCACAGAAGATGAAGCCTGAAGAGAACTCCTCAACTAGAGGAGCTACGATTGAAATTCAAGCACTGACGGCAGCATTGAAGGAAGCTCTTACCACGCGAGGACCAGCAGGACAGCCAACCTACATTCACGAGTTACCCTACTTCGACGGCAACAGCAGCGAGTGGATGGCCTTCAAGGTTGTCTATGAAGATACAGCACCGATGTTCAACAACGTCCAGAATATGGCTCGGCTAAGAAGAGCACTGAAGGGCAACGCAAGAGAAGCTATCAAGAGTCTGCTGTACTCCGAAGCCTCTCCGATGGAAGTGATTCAAGCCCTCAGAAGAAGATATGGAAGACCAGATGCACTGGTGCTGGCAGAGTTGGACAAGGTCAAAACGTTGCCGAAGATTTCTGAAAACCCAAGGGACATATGCCTCTTCGCGAGCCAGATCAGCAACAGCGTAGCGGCAATAAAAGGATTGAAGAAACCACAGTACCTGCATTCACCTGAGATGGTGAAACAAATTATTGAGAAGATGCCTACGATCCTCAAGTTCCGATGGTACGACTTCATTGAAACAACAGAAGAAGGCGAGTTCTCCGACCTAACACTGGTGTCCAAGTTCCTGAACAGAGAAGCAGACAAGTGTGGAGCCTATGCATCAACAGAAGAGAAGAGCGGGTTCAGACGGACTCATCGACAAGCAACGCATTCAACTAAGGAAAAGGACTTCAAAGAAAAGGTTTCAAGATCAGAGAAGACTTGCCCCATGTGTGAGGGTGAACACTTCCTCGTCGGGTGTCAGAAGTTCCTGAAGGCGTCTGTGCAAGATCGATGGGCAATAGTGAAGAAAAGCCGCGTTTGCTTCAAGTGTTTACAAGGGACACATCGGAAGGAGAGCTGCAAGAAGCCGTCGTGCAAGGAATGCAAGAGGTGGCATCATCATCTGCTGCACGTCGAGACAGAGAAAAGTTCCTCGGAAGAACAGAAGAACAAACCACAAGAAGTGGCGAGCATCATGGCATCGGTGAATGCGGTCAACAACGCAAGGGCATACCTGAAGATAATTCCGATAGAAATCTTCGGGTCAAAAGGATCAAAGAAGATATTGGCCCTCATGGATGAAGGGTCAACAGTGTCGCTGCTAGACCAGAAGGTAGCAGAAGAAATCGGCGCTCAAGGAAGAAAGGAGGAACTGGTCATCGAGACTGTTGGAGGCAGGCTGATAAGGAAGGAAGACTCTCAGATGCTGGACCTTACGGTGAAGGGGATTCATCAGAGGACCAAGAAGACCTTGAGAAGAGTCCGGACCATCGACGAGTTGAAGCTTGCACCGCAGTTCCTAGAAAAGAAAAGGATAGAAGAGTGTCAACACTTGAAGAAGATTGCTGACTCTCTATATTATAAGGGGGAGTCACCACAGCTGCTCATCGGTCAAGACAACTGGGAGCTAATCGTGACTCAAGAAGTAAGAAGAGGGAAACCAGGACAACCAGTCGCTTCAAGAACAGGACTTGGATGGGTGCTCCACGGGTCAGACACTGGAGGCGCGAAAGTGGTGCACTTCTTAAACACGTGTCTACATGTCAGCACGCCAGAAGAAGAGATGCATCAAGCCATCAAGGATCACTTCGCAATCGAAGCACTTGGAGTACTACCAAGAAGACCCACTACGGATTCAGAAGGAAGAGCACTCACCATCCTAGAGAAGACCTGCAGAAGACTAGAAGATGGTCGATTTGAAGCTGGACTTCTATGGAAAAATGAAGATGAACAGATGCCTGAAAGCTACACGTCTGCCAAGAACCGATTGTTCAACATTGAAAAGAAGATAGACAAAGACCCTCAGCTGAAGGCAGAATACAATAAGCAGATCCAGCATCTAATCGACAGCAAGTATGCAGAAGAAGCACCTGGTGGACAAGAAGATTCAAAGAAGACATGGTACCTCCCTCATTTCTCCGTGGTACATCCATTGAAGAAGAAAATAAGGATCGTCTTCGACGCTGCAGCCAAGTCTAAAGGGAGAAGCCTCAACGACGCTTTACTACCGGGACCAGACCTACTGCGATCGCTCTTCGGGGTATTACTGAGGTTCCGGCAAGGCCCGTTTGCAGTGGCAGCCGACATAAAGGAAATGTTCCTGCAAGTTCGCATCCGGCCAGAAGATAGAAACAGCTTGAAGTTCCTGTGGCGAGGGGATCGTCGTGACGTAGCACCGAAGGAGTACAGAATGACATCAGTCATCTTCGGCGCGACATCATCTCCTAGCACAGCGATCTACGTGAAGAACCGGAACGCGGCGGACTACAAGAAGCAGTACCCAGAGGCAGCAAAGGCAATCGAGCTGAACCATTACTTGGATGACTACCTGCACAGCTTCCATTCAGAAGAGGACTTCAAGAGAATTACAGCGCAGGTGGACTTCATTCACAAAAAGGCGGGCTTCGAACTCCGAGGATGGGCGTCAAACCACTCCGACCTGCTGCAAGACGTGAAGACTGAGTCAGTTGAGAAGACAGAGGTGGACCTTGGTGAGAAGGAAGAGAAGACACTGGGACTACGCTGGTTTACAGAAAAGGACTCCATAGGCTTTAGGGCGAACCTTCGGAACACGCCAGATGAAGTGGCACAAGGACTCAAGGTACCTACGAAGAGAGAAGTCACCAGCGCCGTGATGTCGACCTTCGATCCACTAGGGCTAGCATCACCAATTCTCATCCAAGGCAAAAGGCTGCTCCAGAACATATGGCGAAGTGGCGTCGGTTGGAATGAAGAGATAGAAGAAAAGGAGTACGAGTCATGGAAGACTTACCTGGAGAAGATGAAGCTGCTCCAAGACCTTCAGATCCCGAGATGTCTGGCACCACGTCGCACCGAGGGGGAGCTGCACACGTTCACGGATGCAAGCGAAATGGCGTATGCAGCTACGGTATATTGGAGAACTGAAAATCAAAATGGGACTTATGACGTCAGCTTAGTAGCAGCAAAAGTAAGAGTCGCTCCGTTGAAGCCGGTGTCAATCCCG
Organism: Brenthis daphne; assembly: GCA_947093115.1. Taxonomy (NCBI): domain Eukaryota; kingdom Metazoa; phylum Arthropoda; class Insecta; order Lepidoptera; family Nymphalidae; genus Brenthis; species Brenthis daphne. The sequence continues at coordinate 70,735 of CAMUPN010000007.1, read as the reverse complement.
AGACTCGAGCTGCAAGCGGCCCTCCTAGGAAGCAGATTGGCACACTCGGTCGAGGAAGAAATGGATCTGAAAATAGAAAAGAAGACGTTTTGGACAGACTCCAGTATCGTGCTATCATGGATCAAGACGGACCCGAGAACCTTCAAGACATTCGTGGCTCATCGCTTGGCGGAGATAGAAGATCTCACAAAACCACAGGACTGGAGATGGGTACCGACGGCGCAGAACCCTGCAGATGATGCAACACGTGACGTACCAGAACACTTCGACTGCCAACACCGATGGTACACCGGACCAGGGTTTCTAAGAAGAGATGAAGTTCACTGGCCTGCGGCAAGAACATTCAAGAAAGAAACCACTGGCGAAGAAAAGGCAGCGGACATCGTAGCGACTGCAGGCAGCTCCTATCCATCACCAGATCCCGAAAAGTTCTCGTCGTGGAAAAGACTTTGGCGAGCTACAGCAAGAGTACTGCAGTTCATACAACTCTGCAGAAGAAAGGAAAAGGTCCACGCCAGCAAAGAAGATCCTACCTGGAAAACTACAAAAAGGAATAAGAAAATTGTTGAGAAGCGACATCTGTCTTCAAAAACGTCAGAAAGGAAATACATACCATTGGAAACAAGTCTACTAGAGCAAGCTGAAACGCTGTTGTTAAGAAGAAGTCAAGAGAAATGCTTCAAAGAGGACATCAGGTGCCTACAGCAAGGAAAACAATTAGAGGGCAGCAGCAAGTTGAAAAGGCTCGACGTAGTGCTAGAAGAAGGTCTCCTGCGACTGAAAGGAAGAATCGACGCGATACGAGGGGTTACCAGAGACTACAAACGACCCATCGTACTCGACAGCAAGGACAAGACAACACTTCTCATCATAGAAGAATTTCACTGCCGCTTCAATCACGGGAATCACGCGACCGTAATGAACGAAGTAAGACAACGCTTCTGGGTGCTAGGACTGAGGTCAGCGATCAAGACCATTCAACATCAATGCCAGTGGTGCAAAACAAGAAAGGCAAGACCTCAAGAACTACCAGTGGGCAACTTACCTGCTGAGAGGCTGATGCACGGAAACCCTCCATTTACGTGCACGGGAATAGATTACTTCGGCCCTATGACGATCACCGTAGCAAGACGCCATGAGAAGAGATGGGGTGCTCTATTCACATGCTTAACAACACGAGCTGTACACATTGAGCTCATTCCTTCACTCTCCACTGACAGCATGATCATGGCACTACGACGATTCGCCGCGAGAAGGGGAATGCCAAAGATAATCTACACCGACAATGGCACTAACTTCGTTGGCGCCAAAAAAGAACTCAAAGAAGCACTAGACACCATGAAGCAAGAAGACCTTATCTCGGAAGCGGAGAAGATCGGCGTGCAGTGGAAGTTCATACCTCCTGGTGCACCAAACATGGGAGGTGCATGGGAGCGTCTGGTGCGATCCATTAAAACCGCACTGGACGCCACGCTCAACGAAAGGCAACCACGAGAGGAGGTACTTCATACCCTCCTGTTAGAGGCCGAGCACATAGTCAACTCTCGGCCCCTCACCCACCTCTCCGAGAACCCTGAAGAAGAAGCACTTACACCGAACCACTTTCTCATCGGGCGATCATGTGGCGCAGCAAGAATCGGCAGCTTCGAGGACAACGAGCTTGTGGGCAGACACACCTGGAAGGCTACGCAGCGACTTGCCGATCACTTCTGGCAACGTTGGCTGAGAGAGTATTTGCCCACTCTACTACCAAGGAAGACCAAAGGAAGAGTCAGCGCCACAGATTTGCAAGTCGGAGACATCGTACTGATCGTCGATCACAGCCTACCAAGATGCATCTGGCCACGCGGAAGAATCCTGCATGTGTATCCTGGACCAGACGGGCGGACCAGAGTCGTCGACGTCGAGACCAGAGGAGGTGTTCTACGGAGGCCCAGTTCGAGAGTGGTGCTGTTGGTGCCGGGAGCGTCGCCGAGTCCAGGAGTTGGTGCAAAGCACGAGGGGGAGAATGTCGGCGACGGAAAACCTATCTTCGAGTAACGTGTGTATTAATATAGGGACAATGTCATTTTAGCGTATTATGAATAATTGTTGTAAATATGAAATCTCATTCTTATTAGATTTATTATGTTAAAATAAATTCTAATTAGTGTAATAAGGTTAGTTTAGAGTATTTTTTGCTTATTTGAATCATATAAGACTATTTAACATTAATTTGAAAGGAATAGGTACGTAAGTAAAATGTTAGCATATAATTACGTAACTTGAAAATGAGATTTTTTGTTTCTTGCAATAGCATAATAGTTTATGTTTTAAATAATAGATTTTATTATAAAACTTATAATAAAACAAGAATTAGGTCGATAAGACTATCCGTTCAAAAGTTATAAGGGAAAATGTATAGTAAAAATGTAGCAACCTAGAAATTTAGATATTTATGTTTTAAGACTTTTTTAATTAATTATTATATATTGAATATTATGTTTTAATATTGTATAATAGTATGTAAGGCATGTAAATAAATAAATATGTGTAAGGTGTTTTACTGAAAACATAAAATAAAAGGACTCTCAAGGTTTCGGTTTAGGGAAATTTTACTCGAAAAATGAGCTCAAAGTACGCGGCTCTCTGTAAGGTATTAACGGGCCAAATAAAAGGCGAGCCATTTCTCGATTCGAGTCAGTCGCAAGACAGCCACCGAAGAGGCAACAACTAAAAGGAAAAGGAAGAACCGAAACCAAGAGAGAAAAAAGGAAAAATTGTGTTTTTATTTCATCGCCTCTAAGTATAGTCTCCTGTCAACGAAGAAACCCTAGTGGATCGGGACCCAAGCTACGCATTCAGGGGTGCGTGGTGGCGTACATTACCAGCGAACGGACATACTGCCGTGTACGCCAAGAACGTCTGGGAGATTGTCCCAGGTCGACCTCCGGGTACTAGACATACCCTGGTTCTGGTCGTCCGAAACAATAAGACTAAAAATTTATTTCACAATGCTCAAGTTTCAATCGCTTTTCCTATCTCACCCAAATTATTTAGAAGAATTGAAAAAAAAAACGTGTGTGTGTACCTACTTAATAGTTATGTACCCACGTAAGAAGTTATACTTCTTAGGCGTAACAAAACAAAAATAGCTAAAAATTTCATCCCGTAGTCACAACTCTCTGTTTATAAAAGGAATGCAGCTAACTTCATCAAGTCGCTTTCAGCTAACTTTATCATGTCGCTGTTTGGCTGTCGGTGTGCGCGCACATCGTAAAAATTTTACTCTGATATTTTTTTCCAAACGTGCCAGAAAAAGTATAACTTCTAAAAAAAACAAAAATAATTTAAAAACATCGGCGATTAAAAAAAATATCTAAGCCGACATATTACATACAATTGTTTCTTCTATTATATTTTAAATGCTATATTCCATATACATATAACAATTGCAATTTGATAGCTATACAACAAATCATCTCTTATCGCAGAGGTATTGTATAACAATATTATATTAATTCACTGAACATTCACAAGTATAGTTACATAATATAACATTATTATGAATGCATATATTTATATACATACGAAGACAATACTACTTTTAATATGTATTTTTATACAAAATACATATATATTTCCAATTCTTCTTTTGCGACAGCACTGGAGATAATCTGATAATACAAAGAATAATTTATTTCATCCAACATTCCATAAGACTATTTCTAATAGAAAAATCAAATATAAACGAAAAGAAGAGGACAAGTGGACGGAGAAAATCTCGATAAAATTTTGTCTAAGATCTTTCACCTAAATCCATCTACGTGTCACAGGAATAGGATTGAATTCAAACGAGCACTTTGAAATTTCTCAAACTGTAAGAACGTTGTATAAAAGAAATTCGATGCTATAGCATCGAATTTGTTTTGTACAATTAATAAGAATTTGTTCTATAGAAAACAAGAGATACAAGAGTCCCTATTTATTATGTAACAGTGACATAAGTTCTCAGAAATGTAATACTTAAGACACCATTCTCTTTGAAATTAATATTATTGTTGACATTTACTTACAATCAAGTTGATTATATCAATTCCTTTCATAACTGCTAAAAACATTTTTCGGAAACTTATATGGTAACCCTACACTTCCTCTAAAACAATGGTCAAGCTCCTAATTGCCATAAAATGGGCTTGATGAATGCGCAAAAATTTGACTGCAAAATACAAATGCGTTCGACGAATTACTTCTTTACTTCATTCTTTAAATTTTCCACAAACATTTTAAATTAAAAATATAACAGAATATAACTATTAAAATAATAACAGCTATGGATCAAAATTAAAATGATAACAGCGGTGGTATTAAGAGAAAAAGTGTTCTATACCATTCATATCACATTTCAGCAAGCTACATAATACATTGTATTATGCACACTGCATAATAATACAAGTTAAATAATAACTGTTCTAATAAAAATAAAAATTATATAAAAAATAAAGTTCATGGTTAAAGTATGAACATTCACAATAGAGTTCCAAATTAACCGTCTTCAAAACGAAACCACAATTTGTGTAATTGCATCGTAAACTCTTCGCATACGACACAATAAAGAGCTCCAACTAACAAGTATTCATTGGAAATAACGTGTTAAGCTTTTTGTGGGAACCTCTCACTTACTTGAGGAGTAAATTAGATGAACTCTGCCAAATTCCTCAGGAACATGGTGCCTCGTAATATCAATGAGTAAATCTCGGCTTATACTTTGTAAGCTCAGCAAACCAAACCAGAAATAGTGGCAGGAAAGGCAAATATGAGAACAGGATAAATACTACGTGGGTAGATTTGCATACGGGAATTATTCCTTACAGCGTTATAGTTTTAAAATTTTCATAAAGTTAGAATAACTTCGCTTATTCATTAGTGGTTTTTACAAATACCAAACAAAATTTTTAAATGTATTGTTAATTTATATATAATATTATTAATTGTATAATGTATTGTCAAAAATAAGAACACAAAGATAGTTATAAAATAAAATAAACCTTTGTAGTGGAAACAATAAAAAATTAAGACCGAAATGACACCAAAATTTGAGCTATTGTTTAAGATGAGGCTAGTCCTTATAGATGTTCACATTTCACACCGAACATGCATTATCATGGTCACGGAGGGCAGCTATTACCAATACAGAAAAAAAAACATAACAAAAACTCTTCGATGTCACGCCTATGCAGTTCCGACGGTTCTCACGGCGTCGAACAAACAACGCCTTATACTCTGTAATGTAACGTGATACTCTACGCCCACTTTCTCATGGTTCACGTCCATTGCTTACTAACAACACAAATAAAATAATCAGAGCCGAAGATATTCCTCAATGGAACGAAGAAACAACAATGCATGGTATCTTTGTATGGATGCATTTCATGTTTTCGACGACAGCGAAAACAATATCCTAGGAAATAATACGAGAATGTGAGTTAAGCTGCGAGGTTCGACACGTCAGTATGTATGTTTACAATTTGAACATCCCGTGGGAAAAGTCCGGGGGCGAAGCGATAATTGGCTAGTTTGCGTACACCCCAAACATACCCTTCGGCGAATAACGACCATAATTACAGAGCTCGAGAAAGTATAAGCGGATGAATGATAGGTTGATAGCGGTACATTATCATTTAGAATTTTATACCCCTATCCTTTGTTGCGAGAAAAAGAATTTTTCATGAGTCCAACTTTTCGGCAACATTTTTCTTATCCGCTTAGCATATTTGGATAGGTGAACACTCTCTTTCTTGAAATTTAAATATAAGCGGCATTATTCTCGCATCAGAAGTGATTTTAATATTTTAATATATGTATTGGAAATGGTCCCGTTATAAAATTTTCTCTATTTGCTCTTGGTACAAAAAATTGTAATTTCAACGCCACAGAATAGCACACCATTTTGTCGTTTAATGCCTATATTTTGTTTCAAATACAAATCCTAATGCATTTTGATTAAAATATACATACAATATTTTAAATAAATCTACCTTTTCGGAGCTTTTCGCGTTTTCGTTTACGACTAAATTTTAAAGAATTACTACCTACATTCCACCTAACCTTGATAAACCAAAGTAGTTGATACTAAAAATGTATTTTTACTAACACATACAAAATACTGAAATATTTTTATAGAGTTCACCATAACAATTGTTGGAGAAAGCTGCAAAAATAAAAGAGAAGATTAGACGTTATAGTTTCCTGCATAATCCCGCAATCAGTGGAGCGGGACCGCACGTCCTTCTACTTATCACCTCATTGTGGAAACAAATATTTGTTCTACAAAAACTACGAATCATCTACAAAAACTTCGAAGTGATTATAAATGGCTTTTTACGGTAGCGTTCAAAAAGTGTGAAATTTTATTTTTATTGTTTATGTACTTCAGAGTTTGGGTCGAAAGATCTATTTTAATATCTTTATTTATTAATAGCTAGTTACTGTGGGTATATTTTATTTTCGTTTATTATTTATTTATTTATTAGTTATGTTCAAAGAGCCTGTTGAAGCAAAAATATCCCAATTACTAGGCTTACTTAATATCAAATTAATTACCAAATTATAACTCTCAGTCAACGACAAGAATAATAAGAATTTATATCAAATTACCCTATAAATATATAAAATACCCTATTTAAGAAATACCTGTGGCTGGGAAATAATTTTGTTAATATATAATTAACTAGCGACTCACCTTTGCTCCGCTCAGGTTCGTCTCTAGATACGTTTTAACGGTTAGTGTAGGTTTCTCAGAAATGAGATAATTTCCCGCAGTAAAAAGTATCATATACGGTGACCCGGATAACCAGCTATCATAATACCAAATTTCATTAAAATCTGTCGAGTGGTTTTCTCGTGATGCGTTCGTAGACAGACAGACAGACAGACAGACAAAAAATCCAAAAACTATAGATACGGTCGGTGTATTGATAATAATAACTATTTCAATAAGATTTCCCAAAAAATATTTAATGTACAGATTCAACTCAGAATTTTATTATATGTTTAGATATATATACATATAATAATTTATGTACAATATGATGATTTAGCGATAAAAACCATATTTATAATGTCCCGTGCTTTCTTATCTCACAGTATTTATACAATACCGATTAGCCTCATAAGATTTGGTCGAAGTCGATCAGTCAGTATCTGATAATATTACCTTTTCCACCACCTATGCATATCTTCGAGCCTTCACTATTCAAAGAAAGATAGCTAATACAAATTGACACGACGCGTTTCTTAGAAAACATTTGCTTCCTTCAATTTATCTCCAGTTCAGTGTGTTTTACATTTGTTGATATGGAAATAGGAATAAAGTTCGTTTAACACTAAAATATAAGTTTTCCTTTTTCACTAAAATTATTTAGCTGTATAATACTTGTTTACTGTATAACTTGAATGTTCTATACATATATGTAGGCGGAGGGGTCTTCTTTTGAATGTCTATTGCGTAATTAAATAGACGATTGAGTGTTTTAAGTCCATATCAATGTGAATTTTTACCTCCGAAGAAAACAGAGAGGCAGCCGACGGTGATATACGCACGCACCCCCGGGTATAGGGTTGAAGGTGCCCTCATGACCCTGTAAACTTTTACATTGTTAGTTGCACGCTTAACTTAAATTATAACAAAATAGGTACCGCTGGGCTTAAGTGCGTATCCCGGATCCTCAAACACCCGTTAGCAGTAACATAATGCTTTAATATACATACAAATATTCTTTACTGCATAATTCTGTATTACATAATAGAAAATTAAAATAGAAATAGTACAACAGGTAGCTTTATCGCTAAGTGAGCCTCCTCTTCGAGACAACCATTGGGCAGAAAAAAAATAAGAAGGAAGGAATGCGATTAATCGTAAAGAGATTTTACAATTAATATGTACATAGATAGGCATAAATAATACATTAATCCACGAAATATGAAAAAGTTTGCATAACTGAGCTTAGGTAAAATGATTCTATTACCGATCCTACAGTCGTTGATCAAGAAAACTAAAAAAATATAATATGGGCATACCCTTAATGTCGCGGTTTATGTCATTTCAATACATTTACAATTTTACAATAATGTATTTAAATCTACCTGACTTGTGGACATTTATGATTACTGCTCCGCTCCCTTGGGTAGTAGCATGATGATATATTTATGTATATCTATAGCTTTCCTCAATAAATTACAAAAAAAGCTAATATCTTTCTAATATTACGTGACTGTACACCGCGGCTCTACGCGCGGCTTTTGACCCAGAAGATCCCTGACACAAGGTTTCGACTCCTCGATTCTCACGATCATGACTGTACCTATGTAACATGAGGTAATATGATTTGTAACGGGCATAATATATAAGTATAGATATTACATTAGATTTTAGATCGAATATGTATCGATTGACAGTCTCTCGCTTGGTCTCGCAAGTGCAATACGCACTTCAATAAACGCTTAATATTAAAGCTTTATTATTTTCTCCTCACGTCCGCCACATATTGGTGACCCCGACTGAAAAACAACACCTGACTGAAGAACAAATATACGATGGCTACCAATTCTAAACCAGTTGTACAAGCGAAGGAAAATTTACGTGAAGATTCAGAACTGGCAACAATCAGCGTATCATCGCGAATACCGGAATTTTGGTGCGACCAGCCGCGATTATGGTTCGCCCAGTGTGAGGCGGTGCTAGCTTCTCAAAAATTAGGCGATGAAGCGAAGTTTAACTTGTTGCTTCCGAAATTGGGCAAGCAAGTCATCGAGCAGGTTAGCGATATTGTGCTTAATCCACCAGGAACACATAAATATGAGACCTTGAAAAATCGTTTGCTCGCTGTTTACGAAGAGTCGGAGAACCGACAGTTCCAGAAGTTGCTGGGGGAAATGGAACTTGGCGATCAGAAGCCTTCTCAGCTTCTTAGGCGAATGCGGGATTTGGCTCGTAATAAGATACCTGATGAAACGCTGTGTATCATGTGGCAAGGACATTTACCCACGTCAGTTCGAGCGGTGTTGGCAGTTAGCGAGGTAAAGGATCTAGATAACCTTGCAGCTATCGCTGACAAAATTATGGAGACCACGAGACCTTTACATGCTGCTGAAGTAAATTGTCAAGCTAAAAAATCGGATGATACGTCATTTCTTATGTCGCAAATAGCCAAGTTAAGTGTGAAGGTCATGGAACTTGAGAGATCGAGACCAAGGTATCGAAGTACTCGATGTAATTGGAGGCGACGTACTACATCACGCGGACGTTCAGTATCCGAACAACGACGCCGCAGGTCCGAATCATCGAAATGGCTATGTTTCTATCATCACCGTTTCGGCGTTAAAGCAAAGAAATGTGTTGAGCCATGTGCTTGGAAGGAGCAGCCGGAAAACTAGACAAGGTGCAGCCAAGGGTGGATGTCTGCACCATATCGCCGTTCCACCGTTTATGCGTAACCGACTGCAAAAGTGGTTTACGTTTTCTTGTGGACACAGGTGCAAATATTTCAGTGTTACCGTACAAAAAACGACTCTATGACAATGTAGTTAGTGATAAATATAAACTTTATGCAGCTAATGGCAGTGAAATAAAGACATATGGTGTTAAATCGTTAGTGTTAAATTTAAATTTACGCCGACCTTTTCGGTGGACTTTTGTGTTAGCGGACGTTAAACAGCCAATTTTAGGCGCAGACTTTTTAACCTATCATAAGCTTATAGTAGATTTATATCGTCGTCGACTTATTGATCAAATAACAAATATAGATACTATAACATCGATAGTGCAACACGATGAGTCATCTATAACTACGTTGGATATAAATAATAAATATTACGACTTAATGTTAGAGTATCCCGATATAACGAAACCTATTTGTTTCAAAGATACACCAAGACACTCTGTTGTTCATTATATTGAGACTACAGGACCTCCTGTATTTGCGCGACCCAGACCTTTAGCTCCGGACAAATATCAGAAGGTAAAATCGGAATTTGAAATCATGCAAGACGTAGGCATATGTAGACCATCGAAGAGCTGTTGGGCAAGTCCACTCCACGTAGTCCCGAAAAAGGATGGTGGTATTAGACCATGTGGTGATTACAGGCAATTAAATGCCATCACTAAGCCTGACAGGTATCCGATTCCACGCTTACAAGATTTTACATATTTACTTTCGGGTAAAAAGATATTTTCGAAGATCGATATAACACGTGCCTATCATTTCATTCCCATCAATAGTGAAGACATAGAGAAGACAGCCATCACTACGCCATTCGGTCTTTTTGAGTTCCCAAGGATGACGTTTGGGCTAAGAAACGCAGCTCAAACATTTCAGAGATTTTTAAATAACGTCGTACTTCAAAATCTTAATTTTATTTTTGTATATATCGACGATGTAATAGTAGCGTCGAAATCTGAATCCGAACATAAGGAACACCTCAGACTAGTATTTGAGCGATTTAATAAATATGGCTTAACTATTAACACTTCAAAATGCAATTTTGGGCAGAACGAAATAGAGTTTCTGGGATACCACGTTTCAAAAGATGGTATTAAACCCTTAGAACAACGAGTTAGCTCTATAATTAATTTTCCTAGGCCTAAAACAATCGAGGAACTGAGACGTTTTTTAGGTATGATTAATTTTTACAGAAGACATCTTCCTCAAGCAGCAGAGATTCAGTCAAAATTAAATATATTTTTACATAACTGTAGAAAAAATGACAAGACAGAAGTCAAGTGGACAGATGAGTCAATTGCGGCATTTGAACAGTGTAAGGAGAGCCTAATCAGCGCCGTTACACTATCACACCCAGCTGCAGACGCGAATATAGCCCTTATGACGGATGCGTCTAAGACTTGCATTGGCGCAGTATTACAGCAACGTGAAGGCAACACATGGAAGCCTTTAGGATTTTTCTCCACTAAGCTGAGCGAAGCGCAAACGCGATATAGTGCTTTCGATAGAGAATTACTTGCTATCTATATGGCTATAAAGCATTTCAGATATTTGATCGAGGGACGCCCCCTAACAGTCTACACAGATCATAAACCACTCGTTTATGCTTTGAAAAAAAATTCTTATACAGACAGCGATACACCGCGTCGATTAAGACATTTCGATTTTATAATGCAATTTTGTTCGAATATTGAACATATTAGTGGATCTCAAAATATTGTTGCTGATACGTTATCACGAATTTCTGAAATTAACATGCCATCATACATCGACTACAATGCTCTTAGCGAAGCTCAGGAAAAAGATAAAGAATTACAAGTTTTATTAAAATCTAAAAATTTATGTTTTAAAAAGTTTCAACTTCATAACAGTCAAGAATCAATTTACTGTGAAGTTTCAAAACAATTCGCACGACCATATTTGACTAAAGAATTCCGAGTGCAGGCTTTCAACGCCGTACATGGATTGAGTCATCCGAGTATAAGATCAACTAGAAAGATGATATGCGATAAATTCTTTTGGCATTCTATGAACAAAGATGTTACTAACTGGGCTCGAGCATGTATAGATTGTCAGAAATGTAAAATACATAGGCATACAATATCACCTTTTGGTAAATTTCCCACAAGCAATCGTTTTGAACATATACATATTGATATTGTTGGTCCATTACCACTTTACAAAGGATACAGATATTTAATTACGATGTTAGACCGAGCCACGGGTTGGCCGGAAGCTTTTCCCTTAAGAGACATAACAGCTGAGGCCGTTGCAGAGAAAATATATTCAGGATGGATTTCACGTTTTGGTTGTCCTTTACGAATTACGACTGACCAAGGAAGACAGTTTGAGTCGAATCTTATCAATCAATTATCTAAGCGCCTTGGTATTATGAAAGCTCGAACAACTGCGTACCATCCACAGGCAAACGGTGCTGTCGAACGTTGGCATCGATCTCTTAAGGCATCGTTAATGACTAGAGGAAACAATAATTGGGTTCAGGAGTTGCCAACTGTGCTACTAGGCTTAAGAGCAAGCCTAAAAGATTGTACGCAAACCAGTGCAGCGGAGATGGTTTATGGCAGTCCAATTAAGCTACCCGGAGATTTTTTTGAGCCTACAACGCCACTAAATTCCGATAGCGAGACATTTTTAAAGCAACTGAGAGAACATATAAGTAATATTTGTTCAGTACCCAAACGAGAGAAATCACAGAAAAATATATTTGTTCACCCTGAATTGCAAAAATGCTCTCATGTATTTTTACGGTGCGATAAATTATGTAAGTCCTTAAATCCACCATATTCAGGACCGTACAAAGTATTAGACCGTAAAGAAAAACATTTTAAAATATTAATGGCAGACAAAGAATCTACTGTTTCTATTGATAGATTAAAGCCAGCATTTTTATTAAATAATAATGAAGAGTTTGATACGCGGGATAGCACTAGTATCGAAATTCCAAACAAGGAGACACATGTAAATAATAAAGTAACGCGATCCGGCCGAATCAGCAAGCCAGTAGTAAGATTCCGAGATAAATTTATTTAAAATCTGCATCTTGGTGAAGCTATACACATTCACATTATTTGTAGATCAAGAGACATCTGGTCTCTTTCAGTAATTACATAGTACGATGGACAGTCTATATGCAAGGAGTGAAGAAATTTTCGCTAAGATATTAATATCGAATGTTCAGCTCGATCGTTTAGTTTTAGCGTTAGCTGAAGTAACAAAAATGGTATCATCGTCAAAAATACCACCTTCTCTGCAACGCTGCATTCTTATCAGAGCTCTTCGGATTTTAAAATCTATAGAGAATCAGAAGAATCTTCTAGATCTCGGCTTTGCAAGATGCATTCCTCATCCATTCTGCAAGGAAAGAAGTATCATGACCTTAGGAGAACTATGGGAAATTCCGCCGGAACATGAGTGGCTGTGCAACGAATGTGGACGACCTCTTTACGATATTTTTGAAACAGTGAATATACAGTGAATTGATATACAGTGAATAATTATGCTGAATAGGTAAAAAAATCATGTTCGAAAAAATAATTTGTGATAGATGTAAGGAAACTGTAATAGCATGTAATTATGATATTTTTAGGTATTAATAATTTTTTTTTTTTGCAAACTATATTTTATGTTTAGAATTTAATTTTATACATTTTAGATTTTTTTTGCGTCAAAATGTATTCATTTTTATATATTCTTAATAACTTTATATATTATTTTTTACTTTTTTTAAAAAAAGGGGGGAATATTGTACCTATGTAACATGAGGTAATATGATTTGTAACGGGCATAATATATAAGTATAGATATTACATTAGATTTTAGATCGAATATGTATCGATTGACAGTCTCTCGCTTGGTCTCGCAAGTGCAATACGCACTTCAATAAACGCTTAATATTAAAGCTTTATTATTTTCTCCTCACGTCCGCCACAATGACCTTTAGATAAGTTTATCGCTTATTTGCTTGCAACATAATGTAATTGATAATAAATACCATCAGTGTAGCAACAACGTAATTATTTGATGTGCAATGTTTTAAAACACTAAGTACACGCATATATTATTAAGGCACAATTTTTTTAGGGACGTTTCTTTCTTATTTGACTGCTTTCATTTATATTTTTTACCCCGGACTATAATGAGGGGAATATTATACAACACTATTATAGCCAACAAGTTGAAAAAAAAAGGTTTTTAGCACCAATCGGTAATCGAATCCGCACCCTCCAACGAAATACTTATATAATACTAATAAGCTATCATCATCATTATTAAATACGCCCACATTTTTATATATTTAAAACTATTGTAGAGAAAATTGTGTCGCCCTCATCTACGTTTACGTTTTTCACAATTGCTTTAAAGTAGTTTAGTGCTTAGTTTCAAAACAATTTTATACAAGAGTATTAGCAATATTCACATAGCGTGAAGGATAAGGATCGCAAATTACCAACGAACACGTTTTTGTTTTTCGCTGATTCAATAAAGCACCTATTTAGAATTGTACGAGAATCGTAAATAACGTATTGTATTGTTTGCATGTTGAAATTCATAAGAACTTACTCGTAAGATAACAATTACCTACATCAATTTTTTTCGCTACATAAAATTTTAGCAAAACTTGGATTTGATGTGATTTTCTTTTTCGTTATATATTAGCAATAAACATGTTAGTTCTCAACTTCATATAGTATACAAAACTAGTTTTTTTATGGTATCAAGTAAAGTGATTATAATAAATATTTCTAAAAATTAAATATTGATAGAATTAATAATACTTTCTTAGATTTACTCAAATATTTGACATTTTAAATAAATCTATCTTTTCGGATTATTTCGCAGATTTATTTTGATTCTTGGTTCCCGACGTTTCGAAAGCTTCTTATAGACAACTTTTGTCTGTAACAAGTACCTATATAATACCTTTGAGACGTCTAAAACCTTAGTCTCTCCCGTAATCATAATTGCTATAAAGCATTCGAAACGAAAGGAATAAAAAATCTAAATAAATCCGCAAAATAATCCGAAAAGATAGTTTTATTTAAAATGATAGAATCAATTTCATAACTCCATGAGATCATCTTTAGATAGTAGCAAAATTATGTTATCTAGCGTCCATCAAGTTATTTTAAGCTCTACAACGAATTATGACACAGTTTCCACTGTCATTAAGATATTGCTTTCAGAATGTTTATGTGTAAGAGTATAATATCTGCATTTTATAATATTATATGTAAATAATAAAAAAGTCGATATTTTGTAATTAAGTCGTCAAGCCTGAGTGAAGCGAGGTCAGGTCGCAAGTACCCAATGTATAAAAACACTGCTATTATATTTGCAATTAATAGTGAAAACAAAAATCAAGTTTGGTTAACAAATCTCACGAGTACCTAAATACTCGTAACCTTAAACCTACATAATATATAGGTTAGCCCGGTTTTCGGCCTGGTGCGTCCCTAGGAGCCTAGCTGCTAAACAGTAGCCAATGCGTTACTCCAGGTTATAGTTTATCTGTGCACTCATCCAAATCCATCAAACAGTTTTAGAGTTAAGAGGTAACAAATAAACACAGATATACACACATAGCTTTCACGTTATGCTCCAAGTTAGGTTTTGATAAAGCTATTATTATTTATTAAGGACTAAATAAATTCACCATAGCTACACTACACTCAATGTGCCGTCTGGCGACCAGGGTATTGGAAATCGTTCACAAGTTTGTCCTTTTGTTGTTTAATTTCACTATGATGATCGACTCTATGATCAATACTAATATTAACACTGTCTGAGATTTTTTTGATTAAAAATGGGCTCACTCTTGACCTTCATCTTAGCTTGAAGGCATAGATAAGGTCTATGATCTAGCGAGTTTGAATTTGAGATTTGAATCTACGTCCTTTAATGAAGTTATTTCGCATGATCAAAATAAAAAAAAATAAAGGTACTCTTTTTTAAATGTATGAATCTACATTGTACATATATACATACATACATCTGTGCCATTAATATATTAGTATAATATAATTTTTTTTATACAAATATGGTATCTGCATATCAAAAAACAGTGTTAAGATAAAGTAAAAAATTCACTTACTGTTATAATAAGGGTATTAAATAAGAGCCAATTCTGAAAACTTCGTGCTGTCTTTTTAAGACAACTACTACCAATTTCAAAAACTTTTACACGGACTATTTCGTTTAACTGTTTACCTGTCAAGTGATAATAATTGCTTATACTCGTAGCTCATATAACACGACGATACACTCTCGAACGATTTCTCATTAAATTTAAAACACTAATATTAAGATGATGATACAGTACTTTGCTAGTGAAAGGTGAATTCTACATTCACCTATGTAAATCAGAAACACATACACGCACACAGTATTGTAGTTCAAATGTTACGAAACAATGAGCTTTTCTGTGACGTACCATAAAGAATATTCTACTTTTTCATGACCTAAAAACTTTAATTATATAGAAAACTGACTTTATTCATTTACTTTAGTTTATACGTAGTGTATATTGTATTGCTTTACATTTATTTTTATCAATACGTTTTATGTAATAAATGAGATGTACTTAGTATTATTTTTAGTTGAACCAGACAGAGTTATAAGAGGACATTTTTAGTTTACGCCGAGTGGGTCTATAGAGAGGCGACACTCCAAACTTGATAGTTTACAATGGTTCTGAGGAATATTAAAAATAAGAAAAATGCATAAAATCAGTATAAGATCAATAAATATGTTGTTATATTTTTTTATCACATGTTATTGTCCTTTTTAAAAATTACCATATTACATCGAATTTATAATACCATTCAATATAAGCTTTAGCTTTAACTATTAATTTTGGCTTGACGTGGCTGCTTTTTAATTTTTGCATCTATACTCTATAAGCCATAGTCAAGATGATCTTCCTAAATAAATTGAAAAAAAAAAAAAAAAATTACCTACTAGATTTCATGGCAAAAATGTCTAATTTTCAAATCAATGATACAAATTAAATAGAAACTTGGTGTATGGTGACATTAGCAGTGGTGTTGTGGGTTCCGCTCCGAAAAGCAAGCTAGCTAGGTCCTTGCCCTTTGCAATGTGATACGTATAAGCTGTATGTCACGTACGATGTGACATTAATCTGTGATATCACTGCTAAGCGTGAAATTTTATTAGAAGAACTGTCAAAACACATAGTGGACAACTTGTATATTTTTGTTATAATAACTGTACTGCACTCCATATATGTACGTGCTTAACAATAGAAATGACCATGAGTTAAATTTTGAAATGCTTTAAATTTTAATGGTAAGATTTTATTCTGACGTTACACTTGAGACAAAGGAATGTAAACAACTTCGAGTAAAACAATATGTTACAACAAACAAGTATATTTTATCAACAACTATAAGTTTTCATAAAAGTTGGTTTTTCGACCAAAATCCTGCAGAACAGTTGTACTACTTCCCAATACTGCTCTCTAATGCTTCCCTTTCTCATACCCATTTTTATCATCAAACATTTTAATGATAAAAAAATTTATCTAATTTTCACGTCGTAGAGAAAACAAAAATATTATGAAATTAAAAATATATTTCTTAAGGCTACTACAATTAGCTGACTTTAAATGCCATGTCATTTCCTGTGTTCCTAGTTAAACTCAATACGTTACTCTCAACCGACATTTACTCTTCCGCATATACTCCTTATATCCTATTTTTATATATGCATCAAGTTAGCGAATAGCTTTGTATATAAAATATATTATTTAATGCTGTCATATTTCAAGCGTTTTTGTTAAATATATTAATTAAAACAATTTTTTTCTAAGTATAACATAGAGATTACTAATGAGAACTCTTAGATTATTAAATAATCTAAGTGAGAACTGTAAAACGAAAACATTTCAAATTATTTTAAATGCAACCTCCTTAGAAAAAAATGATATTATTATTATATAAAAAGAAATTTAATGAATAAATAAATTTAAAAAGGGGTAACCCATTTGTATTGAGGAAACAACCAAAATCAATTATGAACTGACCGAAATGAGCATTTGACCTACACAGGATATTTTTATTAATTTACTTTACTATATTTTATTTTTTAGTTTTAATAAATAAAATTGGACAGGTACAAAATTGTTATACATGAAATTCAATATCTATATTTTAGTTTCAATCCCTGAATGTTAGCAGTGAACTTCTAAAAAATTTCGTCTCTGCATCCATATATTTTTAATTTTTTATTGCATAACGGCCATAGTCAATATTTTTGGCCCTAAAATATTTGCTTTTGCCTAGTCTATTTTGAAATAGCTTAGGTTAGTTTGCGCTTACTGCAGTCAAGGTAGTACGTACGCTCGGCTGAATGTAAATTATATGGACGTGCTGTGAATAAAGTTGTTACATGATTGACCGTTAAAAATCGTAGATCGTTCGTTGATCGCATTAAAATCTTGACACATCAGATATATCATGGTGACTCTATAAACATCGATTTAACTTGCCTCTCAAGCGTTGTTCACTACTTATAAATTATTGTAATTAGGCCGGTATTACATTTTAGTATTTACAACGTATAGTGGCTAAATTTGGAAGAATACAGACTAAGAGATTGGCCTCGGATGAGGTTCATAAATAACACAAAGTGTTTCAGCTACCTAGACTAGACTTTGTGGTACATATGAAATGAGGTTATTTTTAACGTTCGTTTTAAAGTAAACTCTATGATTAAATTCTTCAAAATTAAGTACTTGTTTGTAAACAAAATTATATGATTGATATTTTTGTTTATATTTTAACTTCGAAATAATTTATTTGTTTGTTCGAAATAATCTATTTATAGATCCTAATTAGTAATTATACTCGATATGTAATTACCTAATTACCTTAAACATCAAAGACGATTTTACAGCTTATGTTGGCTTAGAAGAAAATATTTCTCATATTTTCTTTTCATTTCGATAAACACTCCAGAGAAAAGCCCGTTAGATTCTATATCGGTCGCTCCTTAAAATATTAGCTTGACTCGTAGACTCTCTCTTTAATTACTACACTACTTTACTTAACATCGACAGGTAGCAAAGAGTAATTCACTTAAGCTGTTTCATATTAGAAATGATTAACAATTTCAATTCCTAAGTAATAGCATTTTGTTAGGTTCTACCTAAAGATTTCTAGAAATTCAGTCCCTATTTTATATTTTAGTGCAATATGAGATAACTTTATGTCATTTGGTTTGTATATTTTATATATAAATTAAATATTCAGAATATATAAATTTGACATATTTACAAAACGATTTGAGTAATAAAATGAACCTACGACCCATAAAATAAGCAGTTATGTATATACATAAATGTACATTTCGTAGCGTATTAAATAATAACATGGCAAGTGCGTAATATCTTTATGAGAAAGATTTTGCGGTATTGTTAAACAAACTCTGTTATATATTTTAAGAAAATTATTTAATTTTATTACTAAATGGGCCTTTAATTTGAATTTCCATATTATTAGTTTGTTATGACTATCTTTGATAATTGATTGAACGACAAACAATCATACAAAATATATCTATCTATGTGTATATAATAAAATTCTAAGTAAAACGAATCTGAACATTAAATATTTTCTGAAAAATCTTATTGAAATAGACATTATTATCGATACAGAAGCCGAATCTATGTATAGTTTGTAAAATTTTTGTCTGTCTGTCTATCTGTGACCGTATCACAAAAAAACCACTGGACAGATTTTGATGAAATTTGATATGATGATGATGGTTATCCTGGTCAACATATAGGATACTTGAGTCGCTAGTTTTTAAACAAATCACGTATTAATAGTTATTTTTGTTGTACGTAATAATGATATGTTTAAGCTATGCTTTTGTCCACTAAACATTTCTCTTATACGATTTTATTCGCATATAATAATAAAATTTGGCCTAACCAGGCTAAACAATTAGTTAAATTATGCACGCGCGCCGCATGACCACGGACCGTGATGATTACATTTCCAGAAATTCTTACAGCTATGGAAATAAAATTCATTTGCCACTTTTATGAGATCATTATTACATCTCAGTGTAATCTTCATTAATTTTCGTAACTAAATTCTTTCTTAGCTTGTCTATTACCAAAAGTATGATTTTAGCTATTAAGTAATATAATTAAATAAATAAAAAATGAATACACATTTTATATAATGATGTGTCAGTTTTGTTTTCATTTAAATAAGCTATATACAGCCTTCGTCAAAAGTATTAGGTACCGCCATAAAATACGTGAAACTCAAAAAATATTTAATAAATGACTTATTTGTTTGTACGAAATGCCGAAACAATAACTAACAAGAGCTTAACGCAACAATTATTTTGTTGTATTCTCTTTAACTACATAGAACGTTTCTACTATAACCTAATTGTTACTTATGATTATTAATAATACTATGATTAAAACATTTAAAAAAACAATTGCACCGTTAAGGTATTGTATATTAAGTATAATCTTTTATTATACCTACCTAATTATTAAATTAATTATTAACTGTAACAAATTCTACACACTAACATAACAAACTATTAATTAGGAAGTCAACATAAATTACCTATGCATTTTTAATTTTATGTACACATATGTAAATACGCACAATTGCATTAATATTATAATTTGCGTAATTTAGACATAAAACGTGCAATAAAATTATTGTACTATTATATTATTGGTCCCTACAAAATATTAAATTGTAATAAATTAAATTAAAATTAAAATTAACAGAATTAATTAACTGAATTATCAACAAGACTCTGTATTTAGTTAAAAGTTAATTTCAAATTCATTCTAAAATTAATATACAAACCGCACGTTACATTATCAAATGAATTCATTACTTTTATTCCTGGAAAGATAATTAAGATAAAATTATAAAGAATATTCAAAGTTAGACTAAATGTTTAATACAAAACTATTATGAAATAAAGGCTCAAAATATAAATATTACTAAGAAATCGCCAGCGTGACTTGGTTTAGACATGCGTAGGTCCGGATTGAAATAGTTCCCGGAACTATGTCCTAGGCCGGAACGATATCGTTCCAATCCGCGATGTCAATTTAAACAGGTTCACAGTTCCATAGTCCATACAGTTCCACATGTGCAGGAGTGAGATGGAGCGAGTAAACGAATATATTGGACCGATCACCGGAGCGACTGACTGAACTGAACGTAACCGACTCCTGCCGAACCTACCCGAGCTATAGCTGTATATTAAATTTTAAGGTGCTTCCTCACAAGAATTTAGTAAACATCTGTTAAGCCGCGTCCACATGCTGGGCGCTTGCCACAAGCACCGAGAATCTTAAACACGTGCCAAACACCGAACACAAACTAAATACATTAAATAAATAAATTAAAAAAAAGCCTTTCATTTCTTGCGCTTATTGTAAATGTTATTAAAACAATTTAAGAAAGTAGGTATTTATTAATTATTAATAAAACCCTTTCATATTCAGTTATATTATAATAATAGTATTAGATCTAATTTTATATTAATTATTATGTACATAAAGAATGTTTATTAATTTAAACTTTTTTCTTAATTTTTACAATACCTAATATGAATTAGAATTTATAATTAATAAAAATAATTACAATAAATAATTAAAAATTAATATCAATATATATAATAAAATAATCCATAAGTTAAACAATCATTTACAATATTTTTATTTATTTGAAGTAGTTTTTTTTAAGTTTTTATTTTCCATTTTTAGTGTAGATATAGTAGGTACCTAGTACCAAAGTAAGAAGAGGTCAAACAATAAAAAAATACATTTATACGTGTCGAATTGAGAACCTTCTCCTTTTTTTCGTGGATTTAAAATGATTTCATGTTAAAAAATGTTAGGTATGTGATGTTATCTGCTGCACTGCTGTGTGGAAGCGCCATTATATCGCGTAGGTACTGTGTGTAAACTACTGTAGTGACTAGTGCGTGTGCGAGTATTTGCAATAATTATAATGTCATCTCTTACTATACTATTACAATTAATAATGTGCCAACTTCACTGTGCGTTAAAGTCGATAATTCATTGATTAAATCTGATTTTCGTTTTGAACTTTTAAAACATTAATAATATATTTTTAAATTATAATATTTTTTCACTTTTGACACAATATATTTGTACTTTGTGGCGTTCGTCTAGATTCACATTGCGCGCGAAAGCACCGTAGTTTTTTGAAGTTGGTTTAATTTTTTTTAAAACCTTTTTTATTTCGTAATTTTTAGTTTTAAGTAAAAACTGAAATAGTTTTTGTAAAAAGTAGTAATTACAAAAAATACACTTTTTTATCCATATCTTCAAAACCACTGAACCGATTTTGATGAAATTCTTACTATTCCCTAAGTTAAAATAAATGTAAGCAAATAAAAAGGCATCATCACGTCGATCGGAATAGTAGTTTCGGCGAAATGCGTGGACAAACATACATACACACAAACAAACATACATACATACATACATACATCTTATACACCTATAAAATTTTGTATATTTGCTTCGAAGCCCTAATATATCATATTATGTTAATATCTTGCAGTTCTAATAATATTATATACATACGTGTCGAATTTATAACCTCCTTTTTTTTGAAGTCGGTCAATTAAAACTATATCTCCCGCTATGCTGTCCTCGAGAACCGATGACAGTGATAACCTGTTAAAACCGGAACGATCGGATCGGATGAACTATCGGAACTAGATAGTTCCGCGAACATGTTTCGTGAACATAGTTCCTTTATGGAAAGGAACTATTCCATGTTCAATCCACTCCAGGACCTAGTTTGCGCATCTCTGACTTGGTTACTTATATCTTGCACGGGCTTATAACGTTTATATGCAATTGCACACTCAAGGGAGTCGTAGTCAAACCTAATAATAGGCCATAGAGTAGAACGCCATGAATATGTTTGCTAAGCAGTGTATATTGTATAATGACTATAAATAAGAATAATGACTAATGTTTAAGGAAACGCGACATTTTACAAGCTAATTGATAAGGAAGCCAAATTAAATGATAAAAATAACTAAATTATTGTAGAATATGTCTAACTTAATTTAAATTGGTAAGTTAATTAGACATTTAACTCAAACAAAAAAAAATGTATTATGCTCGCAAATATCACATAATTAAGTTTTTTTATATAATTTTGCTACTCTATTTGTATTAATAAGCTCTATCTTATCATAAAAATATGGTTTGTACAAAATTAATTTCAGCTAATTGTTGGTCAATAATTATATTATATTTAAAGTTTATAAAGTATATTTAATTTTTTTTTTGAGATAAAGTTTTAGGCATTAAAATAAAATGGATATTATAATACCACGGCTAGCTTATAAAATTTTTTTTTTAGAAAATGTAAACAAAACAATATACCACTTACCTACGAAGGGCAGGAGCACAAACATAAATTTCCAATAAGAATTGTAATTCATCTTCATTTTCAAAATTTCTCGCATTAATTCCCAATGAAACACTAAAACTAGAACTCTTGTTCATTTAATTACCGCCAAATATTGGCGCGCTAATGTTAATTTTGCTTTCATAATTAGAGTCAATTCACAATAATTTATTAGTCCAAGACCTTAATATACACTGCCAATATTTTTTTTAATTTATTTTAAAACTGAATAAAAAATTAAAAAGTTTTCGACGTGCTATATACACGAGTGAACTTCGTAATAACGTAAGGCATACACTAAACCCGGTGATCGACCCTACCGGAACCACACTCGATGGGATCGCGACTGCCGAGTCTATGTGCACCGCACCGAAACGCGCTTTCGACAAACTTTTATTTACCACCTCCGTCCATTCAATACCACCTTAATATGATACACATAAGATTCAGAATCAAATAGCATTTATTTTCGGAAGTTTCGATAATCATGCAAATGCTCTCATAATTTTGTGGAGCGTACGCGCATAGAAAACCACGTTGCCCCATTGTTAGTATTGTATTGTAAAGTAAAAACAATACGGTAAAAAGGACGCCGATAAAGACAGTTACGCAGGACTAAGGAATGTGGATGTTTATGTAATAAATCATGTCGCTTGCCTTGGTATATGAAGAACTGAAGCTTGGTAAAATATTAAGTTTCTCGAATTTTCTAAAATCTAAAAATAAAAGGCATATATTGTATTTTGTTACTGAGATGGTAAGTGTTTTGCCTAATTATTCAAACATTTAATTTATAGAGCTAGCGAACATTAAGGGAGTGTTGTAATATACAGCTTATTAGCCATATTTTTTATTATGTGGATTTAGAAGTTTATTTTTACAGCTTCTAGGGACCGTAGACCTAAGTTCTTTTTATGTCAACTTGATCCCTTTATGCGTTCTTGAGAAAAAGAATGTTTATAGACAGACAGAAGGACAAAGTTTTCTTACATGGGACCCTAAAAATGAATAAGTTTGATAATGATGACTGATGATTAAAAATGAATACGTAGGTACCCTTGATCGCCGCCCCGCTTATCATGCGTATCTATACTTATTATAAAAATAAGTCCCCCGGCCGCGTCTTTCTGTCCTCCTGTCTGTCCTCCTGTCTGTCTGAACGCGATAAACTCGAAAACTACTGAACGGATTTTTATACGGTTTTCAACAATAGAAAGAGTAATTCTTGAGGAAGGTTTAGGTATATAATTTATTATGCTTTTATGTAAATTAGCTGAAATACGGCGACAAATGTTGAAGAGGTCGCAAAAAATCT
The DNA here is from genome assembly GCA_947093115.1 of Brenthis daphne. Taxonomy (NCBI): domain Eukaryota; kingdom Metazoa; phylum Arthropoda; class Insecta; order Lepidoptera; family Nymphalidae; genus Brenthis; species Brenthis daphne. The sequence goes on along the minus strand of CAMUPN010000007.1, from coordinate 46,457 downwards.
CGCCAAATGGGAACTTTCCACGCAAACGCCGCGTAAACTAGCAAAGATACAGTTAAGTAATGTACTAGAGAATTCAAAATCTATAAAAATGCTACAAAAAAGTCCGCGATAGCATATCTCTATCTCTTACGGTTGACTTACAATAACCACTTTTATGTTAACATTTTTAATTAAAAACATTACGTTATTTTCAAAGTTATTTTCTTTAGTTCGGTATTAATCCTTATCCAAATGAATATTTTAGTTAGCTTAGTCATTTAATGCAGATTAAAATTGCTCTTTACACTAAATCAATCAGATGAATAGTTTTTGAGATATCGTTGTTAGAAGTAATTAGTAGCGAAACATTTTTAATGCTTGGCGAGCATTGAGATGCCTACGGCGAGTCCATCCCCTCTGCCCCGCATCGCTCGACCGCCTGCTCAAGCTATATAAACCGGGCGATGTAGCGCGCGATCCTAGGATACTTTTTACCGCGGGAAAATATCTTATTTCTGAGGAAAAATACAAAAACTGCAATGTAAGAGTATACTAATATGTAACACCTAAGAATTTAGTTTTTGGTCATCTGAACGCGGGCGGAGCCGCGGGCAATGCTAGTATATGTATATTTAAATAAGTACTGACTTTTTCTCTATGCAAAGTTGTAGACTAAAATCTTTAAAATATGCAATTTATTATATACATATCGTCGTCCTTAAGTTTGTAAAATACTAGTTTTAACCTGTGGCTTCGCTCGCGTGATAAGCGGGGTGGCGATAAAGGGTAGCCTATGTCCGATTGCAGGATGTAATCCATGTCCATGCCAAATTTTATCCATACCTGTTCAGCAATTTAAGCATGAAAAGGTAACAAACACACTTACTTTCACATATGTATGTAATATTAGTATGGATGGTATATATTTGAGTTATATGTATCTAATATACTATATTTTAAATGTAACTATATTGTAAAATTCAAAACGCGTTAATATTTAACGGCAAAAATTAAGACGTGTTACAGTTTGAACAATGATTATACTTGTATTATAATAGCAAATACTCCTCGCTGACGCCCACCGAACGCCTAACCTAATTGGCAAGGCGTGCAGAATAGCACTATCAAAGGGATGCAACGATCATGGCAAAGATAGTGTATAGAAAATGTGAATCCTTACACATTATAATATTTAAAGTACTATAAATTATTATATTGACGATATTTTTACTTCTGCTATTAGGTATATAGATGCCTTCATAAATTGGTATCTTAATACTAAATTGAAGTCTCAAAAAAAAATTTATAATGAAAAAAAAACTAAAATTAATATTTATATATTTTTTATGTAAAAATAAAATAACATTAATGATTAATATACTTAATTACCTTTATATACAAAATATGTACATTTAATTACATATTACTGTACAAGTGATATCCGCGTGGAATCGTGCCAAGAATGCTAGCGGCAGCCTCTCCTGTCACCGGTAGAGGCGATACGACGAGGTATCTACATATTAAATTAATATGCTTGCAGATTTTTCTGAAACTGTTGTAGCATACTAAACATTAAGATTATAATTATATAGAATAAAATTAATTATTATCATTTAATTGTATTAAATGATACTAATTTAATTATTTTATTTTAATAACTGCTTATTAATATGTACTAATCTAAACATAGATTTGATAATAATGCTTAAAATGCTAACTTAGGCGATAACGCATGTATGAGACTTTAGGGACAGCCGTAGAGCCAAGCTCGTGCCATAATAGTTAAAAAATGTAAGTAAAAATTAAAAAACCAAGTTAACACGAATTACATAAATAATTTGCTATCTACCCCTCTAGTAAAATACAAAAATCTTTTTAGCGGTTTTAATGTAGGCACAGTTTTAGCTAGGAAGTAGGCGTAACAATGGACGTAGAATTCATGTCAAGATGTAGGTTTGAATCTAGACACGCAAAGTCGAGCTTTTATGCACTAAGAGCCTAATTAGTACCTAATTTTCAGCTCTTATAAGCAAACCTAGGAAAACATTTTAAAGTCTTTTCCCTATTACGTAGGAACATACTATTCATTTCTTTGTTATCTTTGTTGTTGCAAAATCGGTTGTTTTGCTAGTAATTAATATGTTAAAAATATAATTAAGTTCATTTGGCAGATTCATTTTCAATGTACTCTTAAAGTCGTGGCAGACACGAGATCTGTGAATTTTTTATTATAATAGCAGAATATAAATATGGAATATATTTTTTCAGAAATATGATAAAATGTTAGATGTTAGACAATTTAAGACCCTGTTGTGTGGGAGTCTTTTATTCCTAATTCTTTTTATACTAAGTGTCGCAGGCATACCATTTGATTAATCATTTTAAAAAGAACGCCTTCTGCAAGCAAACGCCCGCAGGTTTGTAAAATGCACAAAAGGCAAACTGTAAAATGGTTCATTATGAAATACAGTACTGTGAGTACTAAAGGTTTCTAAATTAAAGAGAAAAAGAGAAGGAGAAGGCTAAACTAAGACGAATCTTAATATAATACAAATCGGATCTGTTACTGAGCCTGAATTTGAAGAAATGCAATGTCGAACGTAACGCCGTGTAAGGTAGCTGATAGTTTCGAAAAATAGCCGATTTTATAACCTTTCATTTATTGTAAAGGCATGGTTAAATATTTCAGCAAAATGAATTAATTTCGGAAGTATTTTGCAATCATTTCATAGCCTCGCGAGTGTTTGCAAATAGACGGCACCCTTTCTATAATGACGAGTTATACAATATGCCTGCGACATACTCGTATGTATGTCATATTATATATAAAGTACAGTAATTGGTCTGGCTTAGTAAGCGCTTTCAATACCACCATTTATTAGGTTAGTTATATTTCAAGGGTCGTACGAATGCGTATAATGTTTTTTTTTATTTTAAAATAAAATATCTTTTCGGGTTTTTTCGCGGGTCACGGTCATTAATCATGGTCAAGAGAGAAACTCTCCCGTGATAAAATCGCAAATAATAGAGAGGAGTGAAGGCAAATAGTTGAGCGGGTTAGAAGACCTATATGATGACCATGACCAGTCTGTCAAGACTGTAAACGACAAAGTATTCTTCAGCCCTTTTTAACGTCCCACAGTTTTTAACGTGCCCAGCAGGACACGGGCATCCCTTCAATACGAGGGGGATCAGGCCATAGTCCACCACGCTTACCAAGTGCGGGTTGGCGGACTTCACATGTCTTTCGAAAACTGTTAGGTTCTCTAAGGCATGCAAGTTACCTCACGATTTCTTCCTTCTAAGAAAGAAGAAGAAGAAGAAAGTTATCAAAACCTAATAAAATTCATAGAGTGAGTAACGTTGGTATTTTTTTTAATTTATAAAAGGTATTTTTAAATACAAAAAAGGACGAAATAGCCTGTATCATAATATATTATGCTTCTAAAACATACGACTGCATAAATTCGACTAGATATATGTCAGAAAGAATTATTCCGCCAATTTTACATAGAAGTGGCACTGAGATAAAATATCTTGCCTATAAATCATTCCTGACTTTTATCTTTGCGTAAGTGCAAATACGTTTTAGTTTATGACACCAACTATTGCAATGGACACCTGTTATTTGGGAATCAATCTTAAGTGTCAGTAAATTAAAAAGTCCACATCTTAAAGTTAGAAAAATTACATTATTCGTAAATACGTATGTACTACATAGTATTTTAAAATGTATGCAAGTATGAAATATATATTAAAAACTAGCTTTTGCCCACAGGTCTAATCACGTGTCATCGTCAAGCTCTCGTAGGTATCTATCGATAACATACCTATTACCTACGATACCTACGATCTTTACCTATAACACTTTACTAGAAAAAATATACTTGGAAAATAATAAATCAAAAGATACCTATAGGTAGGTATGACCTGGAGGATGGGTAGATCTCACTAATCGCCACAATCAATAAGAATTACTTGACGCCATTCAGAGACTAAATTTATTTCATCAAATCAAACCGAGGTTTTATTATCAGTTCCGTCCACAGTTAGAACATCGATTTTTATAGTCAAGTAGCGGCTCACCCTTGCTTCGCTCGGGTACGTCGATTTTATATTATCAATGATTTTTTCTTCTTTTGCTTTCGTTATATTGGGACTAAGATTTTCAAATCAAGTAACATTCTCTTTTTGTACAAGTTTATTTAGTTATTTGTAAAACATTTTATCATACATTATTTAGTTAATTATTTATTCTATTTCATTTATTTGTTTTTAAAAAGTAAATTTACACATTAGTTAAAATAGACTTTTTAAATATTTTTTACCTCTACACACCTAATATTAACTCCAAACGTACATCGAATCTGTGATCGCATTCAAAATACCCGCGCCACAACTATGATAATTCAAACGGTTTCTGCATTACTCTAGATTTATTACTTAGTTAAGAGTTAAAGTACTTAAAGTGTCACAAGTAAAGTGGATTAAATAAGAAAATATGAGGTATTATAACGTATATGTAGTGAGTAGGTACTTCAAATCAATCCGAGGGTCACTCGACCCAATTTTGGGGTAATGAGAAATCATTCATTTATATTACTACGCCGCGCTGGTGAACAAACATAAGTGTATACTCGTATAAGACTAAAGTTCTACCGAAAAATGATAGTTTTCTAATTCAAAAATACACTATCTCATTTTTACTATATAATAAGTAAAATAGTGCGTACCTAATAAATAAAAAAAAAACATTTTTGAATATACATAAAAACAAAATTTATTATACAAACAAATCTGCCTTTACGGCAGATCCAGGTTGCATATACTAAAAAAATAGATAAATTTTGAAAATAGTTGCCCGACTACCAGGCTAGAAATATAGCGTTTTATTGTTTCAAACAAAATCCTCCACACCAAAAAATTCAATAAACAAACCGAACGCCGGATAAACGTCTATCAAACAAACGAGTGAAATTTAAAAAACCTAAACATTGAAATAAAAACTTAAATCCTAACTAATATTTTAAATACGACAGTATGTTTGTCTGTCCTACATTCAAGCAGCAGCAGAACAATGAATCGAGGTCGTTTTTTTGCACACAGATGTTCTATTGGGCGGAGATTAATATAAAGGTAGCCCTATTTACACCGTTACATTAAGTGTTTATTAAAGGAATCTTACCCTCGCTTGATCGTCACTCCTTTTTAATTACAAACAGTAGCCCATGTGCTACTCCCAGTCAAAGGCTATCTGTGTACTGAATTCCATCCAAATTAGTATTTCAGCGTTAAAAGTAACTTTTACCAGTGGTGGACTCTGTCAAGCTTGATGAGTCCGACTGGATGGGTACCCCTTATCTATTTTCCCGCCAAGTTACAATGATTGAATTGTTGTGTTCCGGTTTGAAGGATAAGGCAGCCAGCGCAATTACAGGCGAGAGTATATTATCTTAGTCCTCACAGTGATAACGTACCGGCAGTTCTGCAGTTTTATTACGTAAAACCTAAGTGCATGAATCGTATGTTATGGGCTACAGTACCGCTTTCCATCAGGTGGGCTCTCTGCTCGTTTATCACTGAGTACCATAAAAAAAACATATCCACATACAAACTTTCGCCTTTATAGTAGTGTGATTTTGCTATTTTAGAAAAGATATAAAACGTATAACGTAGGTGATTTCAAAGGTGGATTCGGGCAAGCGTGAAATATGCTTCGAAAATCTCAATACTTCTGCCCCTCGAACGAACGTTTCCTTTGCAGCCTGCGGCATGCAATACATATCGGTGCAGGATTTCATATTTTGTTATTTCCGGAAGTCTGTCACCGGCGCAGCGCTCCACATGATAAGTATATTTGCATATAATTTTACTATACAATATAAACAAACAAGTGTTATGTGGTTTTCAGTAGGTATACTATTGTGTAGACTATAATATGGATACGTATATGATTACTTACTTATTCGTAATTATTTTAATTTTATCCTTTATTCATACCGTATACAGAAGTATCGTAATATTTTGATACTGATTTCAAGTTATTTATTTGCGTAGTTTAAATAGGTCGAATCACAGAAAAAATATTAGATCAGAAAGTTTACTGGGTGCTGCTTGATAGAAAATTCACGTAATGTAGAAATAAAATATAAAAATAGAGTTATTTTAAGTTACTTTAAACTATATACAATTATTAATATTTAAATTATAATAAACACAGGTACGTGTATATTATGAATAGACTCTAGTTTATGGTAAACAACTGTATGATAAAAATTTATGTAGTCGTTTAAGTTAAATTCGTTTTATAACTCACTCATAATACAATTTAAATTATAAAATCAATGATTAATTATTTTATAATCAAGGTAAGAATTTGAGAAATTGGAGAAGAAAAGGAACGACCTCGTTATGACGTAAAATGAACGCTTAGATAATCAAATTATTTATTACTGAAAAGGACTTATTTAATACTAGCGGATCACCCTCGCTTCACTCGGGTTCGCCTCTGGAAAAACAAAAACAAATCTATCCCTCGGGAACCGTATATTTTTCCGGGATAAAAAGTAGTCTATGTGTTATTCGAGACTATAATCTATCTTTGTGCTAAATTTCATCCAAATCCGTTTAGCTGTTCTAGCGTTAACGAGTAACAAACATCCATATTTATATTGTGTGTTAATGTCCTGACATATATACTCACAGATATAAATTAAAAAGCATGAAATCATTATATGACGACACGTATCTTCTGACGAAAAAAAATTCAAGCAAATGTCCAAATAATAAAATAATTGTCCAAGACTCGAAGCTGCTTTAGTTGAATTTGTTACAGAACTTTTACAAACTCTGGCTAAGATATTATCCTAATAACGTGCATGTTTAATTTAACAACGTTCACTATTTAACAATTTAACAACGTTGACAGATACTAAACTCCAAACGTTAAAGACATAAAATCTTGGCTCTTGACATCAACTCAAGTGCAATAAAAAATATGTTTTGTGAGACCGTGTGATATAGTAGAGCTACTAGAAATAAAGTAGAGTAAAATTTAAACAAAATATGTCCGAGTTATTTTGTTCTGAGCAAAACCTCTTTTCTTTTAAATGGTTCTTGAAATAATTGGTTTACTTAAAATAATTATTCCGTATTTAGGGTGGACTAAAGTCCAAAATAAATTTTAAACGGGACCTTCGAGAAATAAACATTTCATTAAAAAAATAATCATGAAAATCACTTCACAAATATTTAGAATACACGCAATAAAATAACAAAAAAATAAAGAAATACTCACTCTTCCTTTTTTAAGTCGGTTAAAAAGACTTAAACAAACATTCAGAAGTATTAAAACCGAACCCGGGACCTCCAGAGTATATCCTACTAAATAGACGTACCAGCAGACGTAGAAGACTCAGCTTCTTAAAATATAATCTATGGTACCAACTTTAACATAACATGGCGATAATTAAGTAATAAATAGGTACAATCCACCAATAGCTTTAGGTTCGACAAGTGTCGATAACAATTCGCGCGGTCTTGATATTGCTTGAAGTACTATAGAGAAATACAGTAGCAATTTTTCAATATCAATGTCTCGTTCACAATACACATATTTTTTCTAATTCGGAGTCTTCTTCACATTTTTTATTACCCTTTCAACGTGTTATCCATTTTCGATTAAAATAACAAATCGAGCAATCAAGTTAAAGGTTATAATATGAGCGTGATTGTATGTCTATCACTCCTTCAAATGGCTAATAGAGCTTAGATGAAATTTAAAACTTAGATGGATACGTATGAACTAGAGCGGAACATAGACTGTTAGACACGATATGTCAAGCTAGTTCAGTTTAGTTAAGATTACATTTTGATTTCTAATTTTTACATATACCACTATCTTTAATAATTTACTACAAAGTTTTACTGAACTTTATTTGTCGGCATATCTACACGGTATATTTGGGTCAATCTAGCAAGTACCTTTTGAACCAATTTTCGCTATCATAATTGACTGCTTGCTCCAAATATAAAATTTTATGATAAATTGATGATTTATTTTATTATGTTATGAGAAGTTAATAAATTATTAGTTAAATGAGTCACAGAATAATAAACTTTGTATACTGAATACGTACATAATTTGTCAGCAGACGTTCTAAAACTATATTTAACTATATAGTGATTAGTGTATACTTTACATATTATGTAGTTGTTAAATGAGAGTATCTCACTCTTTGCGCTCTGTCTCAAGAGTGATTACCTAAACAAAATAAATTAAACTTTTTTAATAACTTAGTCATTTAGCAAAAAGAAAACAAGTTATTGAGGGAATAGCGATTTTTGTGACCTTTGATGTATGTAAGAGCAGTATAAAAATTAAGAATCATTCTAAACAAAAAATTAAAAAAAAAGTTTATAGTATTCTATTCTATTCTTTTGTTTAGTGGCTTCCAGGAGTGCCAATTGGGCACAAAATACTTCGCCAATGTCGCGTAAAGCTTATAGTACCTTATATTCTGAAATTGACATTAACTATTTGTCTAATTATGCTTGAAATACTTATTTTCGAAAATATTACAAATTATAAAACCTTAATTTTTACTTACAATAGCATCATACAACCATACAAAATTTTATTCCGCTTTAATTAAAATAAAGTGTCACGTTAAAAATTGTTTCGACAATGGCGTCTGGCGGAAGGCGGAATGAAGGTACTAATTTAAAATTAGGTAATATTTTCTCACAGGTTATCCCACAAGGGAAATAACCAGAAACTATACAAGTTCATTTCGTCTACCATAAATATGAATATTCATACATATCAAACACGATTTTGACATGCCATCATTCTTCTACCTTGTAATTCTACAGGAAATAATATAATATATTCGAGTATTTAACAATATTCGCTAACATTTCGTATTTATAGAATCATTAAGTGCCTCCTCAGACAAACTTTTAGTCAGCCCGACACTTCAGTCGGTTGGGATTAGCGCGCACACTGCTTAATTGCTAAAAAGTTGGTTAGATGTTGAGTGCGAATATCAGCCTAACAATCCATGGAAGAGATAAAACAATTTACCGTCGTGTAACTATTGGCCGCCGACTGTAGGCGAATATCATACTCGTACATTATGTACGTTAAACAACTCTAAATATCCTAACTTGCGAGTATAACCGTTTTTAACAGGGGTAAACATCTCACAAAATGTAAAAAAACACCATCTATAAATACGCAGTAGGAAATTATTACCTGAAGGCGTATTTTTCAATCATCAATATTGGTTGTTGTTGCGTGACGATAAATCACAAATAAAAGAATATGTTACGTCACTGATGAAATTATAATAATAAAGTCAACTCACACGTAAAAACAGTACAGAAGGAACGTTTAGGGAAATACACTATGACACAAAGAGTTACAGTACAAACATATAAAGTCCACATACAATATCTCACGAAAACGATTAAATTATATAAAGACAAGTAATTAGCATCGAACGGCAAAGCATCGACTGCTTGTTAAGAAAAATGTTATTAGTGGTCGGTAGAAGCAAAACAAATTCCGATCCACTATATACTACCGGTTTCACGCGGCTATGCTTGTCGATTTAATATCATATGAATAATTGATAATAAATAAATATAAATAATTATGTATACGTGTTGTATGTGTGTATGTAGGTGAGTAGATAATATAAATACGTAAATTAAATATTTAATAAAATATAAATATTATGAAATGAACAGTTTAATATATAAATATGATAAATTAAATAAATTATAGTATAAGTCACCTACATTGTGGGATTTCAAACGCATTATTTATCTTTCCTTTACTAAGGATATATGTTTTAAGACTAGAATAGATCTTTTGGAGATTTGCTCTTTTTTAATTAATTTTATTTTATGGTATTTTTAATAAGCATCAATAAAAAACCGATAGATTTAACGCCATCGATTTGACAAATTTATTCAATCGACATTTATTTAAACTAATTATCATTTCATTCTGTTGAATCCTATGATAAGTAGTAAATTAGTAGGTAAGGTAAGTAAATTAACATTGATCATTTTTGTTTCTCTAATTCACTTGTCTGCCCTTATAAGTAACATTACTGTAAATACTGTATAATGATATTTACTTCGAAGTATGAAGCCCTGGTGTTATTGTAATTTAACATAATTATAAACTACTAGCGACTCGCTTCGCTCGGGTTCGTCCCAAGGTTGATTCCCCATACAAACTTTCATCCCCATTTTCACCCCCTTAAGGGATGATTTCCGGAATTAAAAGTATTCTATGTCCTTTCCAAGGTCTCAAACTATCTTCTGACCAAATTTCATCTAGATTAGTAGATCCAGAGATTACCTCCTACAACGTCACAAACTCACAATCTCACAAACTTTACCTCTTTATTATATTACAACGCTTCATTCTTCAGATATAATAACAGAGTAGTACCCCTAACCTACAAGGCAGCGTTCGCTATTTTCAGAGATATTCATTTTGAAGGTATTTGTAAAATGAAACTGTGCGGTGACTTATTTTAACATTTGACAGTTTCATTTCCCACCTTTACGTCTTCCTGTCTGCGATTATTCATATTTTAGTTCATTCCTTTTTCTTGCGAGGCAGCGTTAAGACGGCTTATAAGTGTTTTATAGTCGTCATAATGCCGAAACGTACGGCTGAAGAAAAGATTGAGAAATACCAGAGAAAAATTAGGAAGTTAAATAAACGTGTTAGAAGAATAGTGACGTCGTCAGAATCGTCGGACGAAAGTAAAGATAAGAAATAATTTTAAAAAATAACAAAGTGATTGTCACTTTGAGCCTGGGGGTAGGTTTATCCTACACAAAGGCTATATCTTTTAGCACATTAAGTCATACCTGGGGGTTGGCATTGTCTAACACGAAGGTAGAATGACTAATTTGATTAATAATCCTTGGTAAAAAGTTGAAGCAATATTGCTATTGTTTTTTTTAACGTTTTATATATATATATTTTTTATACCTTATGGTAATATCACATGATATTAAAAGTACGTATTAACACGTATTATGCCTGGGGATTGGCTAAGTCTAATACAAAGGCTCACGATATCTGTGCTAAAAATAAGAATTGACATATTTGTTTATTCTTAACACATGAACATCCTCCGGTAGTGGAGTCAGTGGTATCGGTTCCGGATAATTTACCGGAAATAGAGAACGAGGAAGCGATGGAGCTACCTACCAACGACATACAAGTATCAAATTTTCCTGAATTAGAACCAGAATTGCTTCAAGCACTAGGAGAGGACAATATAGAAGAACCCGAATATGGCAAAAGTATTTATGATGATTTGGCTAAGCGTTGGTTGCCTATAATTAAAAAAGGTTTGTCTAAAGATATTAAAGAAAAATTGAACAAGGAATACTTGTCCCAGAAAATTTTAAGCTTCTCAGGCCACCAACTTTAAATACTGAGATAATTACAACTTTAGCAGAGATGGTGAAATCCTGAGATAAGAAATTAAAAACCAATCAACAGCAGCTAGCTATGGGCATAACAGCTGCAAATAAAGCCTTACACTTGTTGCTGTCAAACGGTGACAAAGCAGAGGCAGTAAATAACCTCAGTAACTGCTGTCGAATTTTATTAGACCTTCATGCACTTGAAACAAAATGGCGTAGAATACTGGTTACGATGTCACTAGACAAATCGTTTCAACAGTTCGTTCGGAAAGAGATGATACATTATTTGGAAATAATCTATCGGAGAAAATCAGAAATTCAAAATGTTCTGAAAAACTAGGTTCACAATTTAAGAAAACTCAACTACCTAAATCTTTTTCTACTCAAACACACACCCGACCAGTAACAACCGGTCAGGGAAACGGCTTCAGACCTCGTCCCTCGACGAGCCGGGGAGGGGGACGAGGTGGCCAGAAGAGAACAGCTCCACCTCCACAGCGGCAACCACCGTCGTCAACGGCGAGGTCTTCGTACCAGAGCACGAGCAGGAGTCGTGCCCCAACGCGGCGATAATCCAGGTACATGCAAGCCGAGTCAAAACTTTTTATAATTGTTGGTGTAATATTACAAAAAATCAATTAATCTTGAATTGGATTAGACATGGTTACAAAATACCTTTCGATAAAAAAGTAACACAATTATATGTTCCTAAGCTTCCAGTGCTAAATGATAAAGAATTTTCTTTTATGATTAATTCTATATCGAAATTAATTAATTTAGGAGCAATTTCACAATGTTCATTTAAAACTGGTCAATTTATATCTAAAACTTTTTTAGCTTTAAAACCTAATGGAGATAAAAGATTTATCCTTAACCTTAAACCTCTTAATAAATTTATTTCAAAAAGTCATTTTAAAATGGAAGACCATAGAACGGCGTTAAAATTAATTTTAAAAAACAATTATTTGGCCACGATTGACCTTAAAAAATCATATCTGTTAATACCTATACATAGCTCACAAAAGAAATATTTACGTTTTCAATTTAGACATGATAATAAAAATATAGTAACATATGAGTTCAACGCCATGCCGTATGGACTGTGCTCAGCCCCTCTTGTTTTCACTAAAATAATGAAAACAGTTATTACTCGACTAAGGTCCCAAGGTTTTAAATCCGTGTTATATTTGGATGATATGTTGTGTGTAGGCGAGAGCTATTTAAATTGTCAAAATAATGTCAATGAAACAATAAAATTGTTATCTTGCCTAGGTTTTATCATTTATTATGATAAAAGTTCACTAAGACCTAAGCAAGTTTGTAAATTCTTAGGTTTCATATATAATACTATTAATATGTCATTATCATTACCTACAGACAAACGCGATAATATTTATAAGTTAGTAAATAGATTTTATAAAGTACCTACTTGTACTATACGTGATTTTGCTAAACTAATAGGAGTTTTAATAGCTGCTTGTCCAGCCGTAAAATACGGATGGATGTACACAAAACTATTAGAAAGACAAAAATATCTTTTTCTTTACAAATATAAAAATTACGATTCAAGAGTTAAATTACCTAAAATAATTCAAAAAGATTTAAAATGGTGGATTGATAATATTTATATTACATACAACAATATTCAGAGTAATCAAAATTATATTTTAGAAATTTTTACCGATGCGTCAAGATCCGGTTGGGGCGCATATTGTAATAATATGCGTGCAAATGGCGGATGGACAAATAAATAAAAAGAAAAACATATTAATTACATTGAATTATTAGCAGCATTTTTATCATTAAAATATTTTGCAAAATCACATAATAATTGTAGTATTATTTTACGTATTGACAATACCACGGCTCTTAGCTATATCAATCGTATGGGGAGTATACAACATCCGCATTTGAACGATTTAGCAAGAAATATTGGGCAATGGTGCGAGGCGCGTAATATATGGTTACATGCGTCTTACATTAATACTCGCGATAATAAAGAAGCTGATTTTGAATCTAGAAAAGCAAATCCCGATACAGAATGGGAATTATCAGATAAAGCCTTTCAGAAAATTATTAAAAATTTAGGGAAGCCGGAAATTGATTTATTCGCCTCTCGCACCAACGCCAAATGTAACATTTTCATGTCATGGAAACAGGATCCAGACGCCATAGCTGTAGATGCATTCACAGTAAACTGGAAAAAATATTTCTTTTACGCTTTTCCACCGTTTTCAATGATAATGAAATGTTTACAAAAAATTTTAGATGATAAGGCAACTGGTATATTTGTTTTTCCTTACTAACCATCACAACCATGGTTCCCTCTATTACAAAGCATGATAGTGCCTGAAGTTCTATATTTTAAAAAGGATGATAAAATTTTGATGTCTTGTTATAGCGGGATTCACCCATTACACCAGCAACTTACCCTGGCTGCAGCGAGGCTCTCAGGCTAACGTTCCTTCGGCAAGGTATTCCTCCAGAATCCTTCGATTTAAGATTATCCTCATTAGCTGACAATACAAAAAAGCAATATAATGTTTGTTATAAACTCTGGTGGGAATTTTGTTATTGTATTAATATATGTCCTTTAGACGATTCCGATAGTAAAGTTTTATCCTTTTTAACGTGTCAATTTAATAAAGGTGCCTCGTATGGTACAATTAATAGTCACCGATCCGCGCTGTCATTATTATTAGGTAGCAGGATCGGAACAATTGAATACATAAAACGATTTTTAAAAGGAGTATTTAGACAAAAACCTTTTAAACCTAAATATTTTGATACATGGGACCCGCAAATAGTATTGCAATGGTTATCAAAGTTAGGCGCGAACACAGAATTATCAATGGAATTACTTAACAAAAAACTTGTTACTCTACTTGCTCTTACTTGCTCTTTGCACGGCACAAAGAGTACAAACATTGTCATTAATAAAATTGAATAACATTAATTTTTATGCAGATGGAATTAAAATTATTATCACCGATCATATTAAAACTTCTGCAATAAATAGATAACAACCACTTTTTTGGTTCCCGTATTTTAAAAGCAATCTATCTATTTGCCCAGCTAGTGCTATTAAAGATTATATTTCCCGAACAAAAAGTTTAAGAAAAACTATTAATGCTGATAATTTTATTTTAACTAGTAAACAACCATATAAACCTGCTTCATTCCAGAGCATTAGTCGTTGGATAAAACAGGCGCTTTCTGAAAGTGGCATTGATATTACTGTGTTCGGGGCCGATAGTACGCGACATGCGTCCACCTCATCAGCTAAAGCTGCAGGTGTGGGTATAGAGGTGATTAGAAAAACAGCTGGCTGGACCTCTAATTCTATTGTTTTTGCAGTTTTATCAATTACCTATTATTAATAATAGCTCAAATTTTGCTCAATCTGTATGCCTAAAAGATTAGAAATTATGATATTTTTTTTTGTTGTTTCTTTATATATTATGAATATGTACAACATAGAAATAGCATTAAACGATTGTAACCCTAAGAGGACGAAGTATTACGATGTATATTTGGAACTTAATTTTGAAAAAAATGATTCACTCTTGCAAAACTTTTTTATCTCTAAATAACTACTCTGTTATTATATCTGAAGAATGAAGCGTTGTAATATAATATATGATCAAACGAACTTACCTTAAGTGAAGTTCGATCATTATTATATGAAACGCTTCATTCGAAGACATAATCACCCTCCCTCCCACATACCTACTTTATCTATTAAATAAAAGTTTTGCATAATCTCTGAAATAAATGAACTAAAATATGAATAATCGCAGACAGGAAGACGTAAAGGTGGGAAATGAAACTGTCAAATGTTAAAATAAGTCACCGCACAGTTTCATTTTACAAATACCTTCAAAATGAATATCTCTGAAAATAGCGAACGCTGCCTTGTAGGTTAGGGGTACTACTCTGTTATTATATCTTCGAATGAAGCGTTTCATATAATAATGATCGAACTTCACTTAAGGTAAGTTCGTTTGATCATATATAATATTAGTATAGATACACGAATATAGACTTACATTCTTGTACCCAGAAGCCAACAGCTGTCAGGTTAACTGGCCTGACTGGAGCGTCATATTGATATAGCAGTCTCCGATACTTGGGCAAGAGTTTGGTTTGATAGCCCACTGTCCAGGCAACTTTTTTGCCATCTGATACGAAAACGGTGTACTGCAACTATCTGCATACATCTCCATGCTGATCAAGAACATAAACTTTCAACCAACAAAAAACCGTTGTAAAGGCGGACTATAAATATTATATATCTAGATATAGTTGGTTCCTTCTCATTCTAAGATGTTGGTAAACGATAATTTTGATTATTTATTTATGTATAATTGAACTCCACTCCTAAAGGCATGGTTTTAGGATAGCCTTCACATACCTAAATATAACTCGTAGGTTCCGTTGGCTTTTACGAAGAAACTTTTAAAAAGAAAAGAAAACCTAGCATAGATATTAACTTCTTTTCAAACAAATTCCTTTTAGTTTTTTAGTATTTGTATAGAATAAATAGATAATATTTTCCAAATATCCTAGCAAACAAAGTTCGAGCTGCCCGTATAGAAATTTCTGTGTAAAATTGCGTTGAAATCGTTCATCTATCTGTCTGTAAACCTTTGCCGGGAGTGTATCTAAAATAGGATAAAAAACATTGTCAGCATTCCCTTGTCAGACTGTGACACCGATTCCGTTGCCATAGGAACAGGTAGCTGTAATACCCACCTGTAAATTAATGTTTGGTTATTTTGAATCATTAAATTCGTTTCGGATATATCAATAATTTCCAAATCCATACTACTTAATATTATAAATGCGAAAGTAGCTCTGTCTGCCTGTTACCTATTTTGGTATAGAGAAAGTTTGAGACCCTGGGAATGACATAGGATAGTTTTTATCCCGGAAATCAACTCTGAACGGAGTGTAAGAGGTGGGAGAGAGAGGAGGGTAAAATTTCTCAAGTAAGGGATTTGAAACTCACCATAGCTATGCACGTATATATGTACCTATGTATAGATTCGATACTAAGCGTCAAAACGTGAATACCTTGGGACGAACCCGAGGGTGAGTCGCTAGTAAGAAATAATTAATGATTTTATATACGTACATTTTAAACTTCGATAGTTAAGAATAAATGATAATACTAAATTTACTGAAATTTTAAGACATTGTTACAAAAAAAATACAAAACTAACTGGCTAGAACTAAAAATCTGTAAATAAAAAATAATATAATTAAAATTAAAAAAAAACCCGACTGCTTAAAAAAATTAAAAAGAAGGGAACAAGTTATCGAAAGAAAATACAGTCGGAGAAGTTTTATGCTAATTTCAAGTCTAACTACGAGTAGGTCTACGTGTACGTATTGTATCCGGCTGCATAATACTATTTTATTTCGATAACTTGTTCCCTTTCCCTTCTTTTTAGTTCGCTTTTTATGCAGTAGGGTTTTTTGAACATTTTTATGCAGTCGGTATTTTGTATTTTTTTTTATTTTGTGGGATGTAAATACACAGTAGAGAGCCGGGAATAATTACCTTTTACAAAAAAGATACATCGACGTCAATTAATTACTATTAGTAAGTAATTCCGCACTCAAGTATGTTTTTTTTTTTTCATTTAAATGCGAGTTGCTACCTTTATCACCTTATCATTAAAAAATACAAAATGTATTATCTTCTTTTTTAAGACGGTTAAAAAGAGCAGCTTAACCGAGTGGACAGCCAAGGTTGGTAGAGATTTCCGGCAAGTGATATTATCATTCACAACACAACATCATCGATCGAAGCCACGGGTGAAAGGTAGTCTTGAATATAAAAAAGCGTTGGCTTCTATTAAAATCTCATACACATTCCGTGTAAAAGGTGTGTAGATAATATTATCATTAGGTTTTATAAAAATTATACAACGTTAAAATGGACTGACTACAAAGGTACAAAAGATATGTAAAACGAAGGTATGAAAAAGAGACACTTCGATATGCACGTCACGTTCTCGATTTTAGAGATGATAAAAAGTCACGACGTTGTATCAGGCTTTCGGCATAAAAAAGGTTAAGGTTAGTCGGTGCCTTGCCTAATAACGTATTTAATCTAACCCTCTTATGTTTAGACTAGCAGAACCCGCGGCTTCGCTCGCGCTAAAACTACAAAAAAGCCCCTATAGCCCCTTATGTGATAAATTTCGTAAAATGCTAAAACACGCATTTATTCAATTGTATTGAAGAACATTAATACCAAGTTTCAAGTAATTCTGATCGTAAAAAGTAGCCTATGTCACTCTCCAGCGCTCCAACTATCTCTTCACAAAAAAAAACACGCAAATCCATCACTCCGTTTTAACGTGAAAGAAGGACAAACAAACAAGCAAACAAACACACTTTTACATTTATAATATTAGTATGGATAAACGTATAGAATAAAAATATTGTTTCTCTTAAACGTTATTAATAAATAAATCGATTTTGTCAAATGAAATCGTAACTGTGATCTTAAATAATTACTAGTAATTTTGTAATTAGCATAGGTAAGTATTATTGATAAAATAAAGCATCAATATGTAACGACAGGTTTGGCTCAGTTTGTACTTGGTGTGCCAGCGGTCGCGGGTTCGAGTCCCGCTGGAGAATGTCTCCGTTTGTGTGATGAGCACGAATGTTTGTACTCTAGTCATGGTATTTATAATTATAATAATATGTATGTATTTAAAGTTATATTCATATGTCTAGTGTATCAACTATCTGGTATCCATAACACAAGCCTCGTAGCTTACCGTGGAACTACCTAGATGGTGCTGTGTCTTAATGTTCCAACATATTTATTGTTTACTACCGAGTCACTTTCATCCCTAGGTACGTTTTAACGATTAGTATGAAATACAAATCTTTGATTTTCTCGGCTAGTCTGTACTATAATATACATGTATTATACATATAACCCTTCCTCTTGATTCACTATCTATTGCTGAAAACTGCATTAAAATCCGTTGAGTAGTTTAAAATCCGTCACTCCGTTTCGACGTGAAAGAAGGACAAACAAACACACTTTCACATTTATAATATTAGTATGGATAGATAGTACAAGTCGAAATTTAAGACAACGATATGGTTTGATGCTTAATTGATCTCAGGGTTATTAGGCCAACCTTCTATCGTCTCAATTTTTTTTCATTTTACATATTTTTATGTTATAAATTCACAATATTAACCATTGTTTTCAATATATATATAGGGGGCCCGTTATATATTAGGGGCCCTTGGCTGCAGTCGAAAAAGCTGATACCTATAAGAAATATTGATTGAAGAAAATCGACCACATTTAATTGTTTGATCGTTACAGTTCTTTAAGTTATATAGGGAGCCTGTAACCTTCCCTAATAAATAGACTATAATCTATAACTGTATTATATTTCTTCCAAAACGGATCCGTAGTTCCAGAGATAAGCACCTACGTGCAGACAAACAAAGAAATTCAGGTTTATATATTATTATTAAACCAGCTTTATATATTTAATATTGGTAAAAAATATGTAAATTTTAATTAGGCTGTCTAACATCCCGCCCTGTCTTTTTGTAGCGAAGTAATTATATGTATATACCTACTAGTAAATAAACTATGCGAGCGGAGCAAAAGCAAGTCAATAAATTTTAGCTTTCTCCATATAAACTTTAACTATGCCAAAGCTCATATTCCTTCGAACGAGCAATTTGCTTAAAAAGGGTATATTTAGATTAATATGAAAGTTTAAACGATGTTTGCATGTTTGTGACTTAATAAAACCTCCATCGTTGAACAGATTTGGATGAAACTTGGCACGCACATAGAGCAGTCCTTGACTAAACACTTTTATGCCGTATTTATTGCGTTTTCGTTTCGAATCAATTTTGTTTTCTTTTTTCACGTAGTACTTTTAATAATTTCACTACTGTTATATTAAATTAATATTATATTAATTAAAATAAAACTACATGATAGCTTGAGAATTCATCTTGTAATGTCATCATTTTATGTTTCATATAATTAATAGTAACATCATAAAGTTTGTATTTATCTTATAAAAATATAAAATAAACTAATACAACAACTACTATTACTGAAAAACCATAGTTTCTTACCGCTATAAACTAAGATTTACACTTACACTACATTTACACGTACTAAACTGCCTTATTGGTCTAGTGGCTAACATGCACGGCTGCAGGTCCAGAGTTCGAGTCCCAGGTCAAGTACAGCTAAGGTATTTCTTTTAAGAAACCGAGTGACAATACAGAGCTGGGGAAGATGGCGAAATTACACTTCCGTACCTCAAACAGCACGTAAACAGTCCTGAGTCTGATGTCAATCGTATTGAATTCTCGTCCCCTCTTACGAAAGAATGTTAGGTAGGTTTTTCCTTAGATATTTATAATTGCTGCATCAAAAGGACTCTTGCAACCATTAACATTTTTTATCTATTTGAGATATTTTGGATAAAAGGGTATCTAAGGATGTTCGTAATCATTTTTTTCAGAGTTACAAACATTGCGTAAAGAATTACTAAGAATGAACATGACCTATAATAATCTATACCCATCATAATATCTAATACTCACATATTAAAAATATCTATTTTAATAAATATTAATTTGATAAACAAGACAATTTTATTTGACATTTGAATTGGAATTACTTTTTTCCAAAAATAATTCTAATAAAGCTTAAAATATTAAGCTTTAGTAGAAAATTAAAACCACATTATGGAAACACATTGCTTGACAGTTGACTTAACTCCGTATAGCGTCATCTAATTACTAATTAAAGATTTTAATTACACCATCAAAGGAGATCGGCTGATTTGTGAACTGTGTACTTAACACAGTACAGTGCACTCGAGGATGAATTTCAATGTATGTACACGTTGTTGTATTTACTAGACTGCGGCGAAGCCTTAAGGGGGTTATGTGTTTGACATGTATGCATGTTTGTATGTCCGAACCTATGTTCTCTCGTAATTATTAAACGTCCGATTTTAATGATTCATCATTACATACTAGCCACATATTATGTCTCCGACTGCATATTACTATGTTCCACTTCAGCTTGTTCTCACCTTTTTTTACTTTCGTGAATATTTTTTTATTTCTATGTAAATATATATGTAGATAGTATCAATCAAGAGGTCTCATCACTAAGAAAAAGTTTGTTCAAGTATACCTATAATGATACTATCTGCCTGTCCATCGTTCGTCTAATTTCTATCTAATGAATGTTTGTCTATGTCTATCTAATGAAATTCTGAATTGAGATATCCATTCCATGAACGAATTTAGTTAATTCGTTCATGATCCATTCTTAGTTCGTGACATCTAACACGTAAGCAAATACTAAGTCTATTGATGACATATTGTTCTCTTTGACGTATCATATAACTTTTTTAAGTCCAGACCACAGATCTAGAGAATGGACCGATCAATACTCTCATGAAATTGACCACTCTCTAAAAAGTGGAAAAGTGAACGCGCGCCCAATACCTGTCTTTTATTCTAATATGAATTTATGAATGGCATGTAAAAAATATATAATATTATTCAAAATTATAATATTATAATATTATAATGGAATGTAAAATGGTTATAGACATTTATCTTCATGAATGTATTAATACAAAAGACTTCTGGTCACACAAACGTTTTGTCTCTGCCGCTTTTTAGCTGACGGCTGGAAAATAAAATTTAAAAGGTCGTGCCTTGAGTTTTGGGCAAGAATTATGAAACTTACTTGGAGATTTCTGTACATAAAGGCTGATTTTTTGAATATAAATAAAACACATACATACGCCACGACACAAATTTATTACAGCGAGAGGGCAGTGTCAATTGGATTAAGGCCTTCGTTCTAAAATAAATGTATTAAATGATATGTACATCGCTGAACAACCGGTAACTATAAAACTTTTCTATATTTACAGCCATCTGAATTCTTAATTCTCATTAAATAAAATAAATATATAATAAATTAAATAAGAAGGTTTCACAGTAATCTATTAAAAGATACCCATGGAGAATCTTTCTTCCATATTTTTTTTTCTTTTATTATAGAAACAACAATGAAGTACGAGTTGCACTTATTACATATACCTAGTTTTACCATATCCTTTTTAGGGATGTTATTTTAATAAACACAATTTCGACATTCATTCGAATTATTTCGATTTCTTATTGTAATTGGAATACAGCTGCAATATAAAACAGTTGATCGTCTCAGTGCTTATTTGTCACTTACTTTTAAATGTCAATTCTATTGATACTAGCCACTCACCCTCGCTTCGCTCGGGTTCATCCCTAGCTTGCTTCCCAATACAAACTTTCATCCCCATTTTCACCCACTTAAGGGATGATTTCCTTGATAAAAACTATATATTCCGGGATAATCCTATGTCCTTCCCAGGGTCTCAAACTATCTTCTTACCAAATTTCATCTAAATCGGTTCAGTAGGTCCAGAGATTACCCCCTACAACGTCAGAAACTCACAGACTTTACCTCTTTATAATATTAGTATAGATTAAATAAACATTTTACTTTAATAAAGTCGATAAATATATTTTATCTATATATGTATGTATATAAATCTTAGAAATAAAGTTTTGTTTTTAAAATAGAGGAAAAAACCTAGCTACTGTAAAGTACAATTAGTATTGATCGTTTGAACAAATAAGCACTAAGGCGACAAGTTGTGCTCATTATATTTGTTTAAGCACTGTATAAGTGGAATTCAAAAAGTTACATTTCCCCAACTTTTTTTTAAAATTATAATTTTAATAACAATTTTTAATTAAACCAAAATACATTAGTCAAAATGAAAACTCCATTAATGATGTATGGCAAGTTATTAACTCTACATTTCCGTTTTAATTTAAGAATTACTGTTACGACTTTTTTTAGGCTTAATATAATAAAAACCGTGTAATAATAAGATAGAATAAAAGAAATAAAAACTTAAAAAAAACCGACTTCGAAGAAAACACTAAAAAGTCGATGCCAGCAGTAAATGCTTGAATATCTAATAAGTAAATAAGATAAGGTAAAACTCTTAATAAGTTGAAATATTATACATCAATTTGTGATATTTATATGTATATGGTTTTTTTATTTTTGGTTTAGAATTGCTTAGCTTTGCACCGGCTGGCACCGACTTTTTCAAGTTGGTTTTTTTTTAATTTTTATTTTTCAATTTTGACTGTAGACAAGGTAAGGTAAGGCAAGGTAAGAAGAAAGTATTTTAAAAAATCAGTAGGTAAAAATCTATCACCCCTATTTTCTACACTTAGGGGTGGAAAATTTTTTTTTTTAAATTTAAATGGACCAACTTTAATACTCTATCCAATAAAAAAGGATCATCGAAATCGAACTCAACTGTAAAAAGTTATGCGTGGTCAAACATTAAAAAAGTACGTGTCTAGTTGAGAACCTCCCTTTTTTACGTCGGCTAAAAATAAGATAGCACATTTTTTGTCGAGCACAGATTAAAGAAAACCATGATTTTTTTCTCATCCCATAATCCTATCTCATAGAAAAATTACAATCTAG
The DNA here is from genome assembly GCA_947093115.1 of Brenthis daphne. NCBI lineage: Eukaryota > Metazoa > Arthropoda > Insecta > Lepidoptera > Nymphalidae > Brenthis > Brenthis daphne. Next base: position 23,422 of record CAMUPN010000007.1, on the reverse strand, counting down.
TGACAAAAAAGAAAAAATTGCTTCAAAAACAATATTTTTAATATCTATCAATCAACTGACAATAGAAATTCTTACAATCCATCATATTATCTTATTACGACAAAAATGTTCTAGGTTTTTAAGCGGATTTATGGAGAGGCCTAAGATTTCTATGATTTTGCAAACACCGAATTGTACAAAATTGGTAATTATCGTATTGAAATGGCGGTTTGGGGAGATGTACGCCGCAAAGGAAACATCTCATCATCTCTGCTTTCACCTGAAAATAAATTTTCTGTTAGAAACTGACTGACTAACTTACATGTCATCAGAATTTCACCGTTAGGTATAAGTGCGAGTTTCCACCCATGAAGTTCGTGGAGTCCAAAATGTACGTCATATAAATATTCAATTCAATTCTCTTGTTAATGGCTTGTCAAAAGCAGGTCAATTGGGCGCTTAAGCACCCTCCGCTCCCTAACGTTCCACATACTACCTGTATGTCTACAGGTGGTTTGTGTAAATGAACATTAAAAAAAAGATTAGAAGAAGAAAAATGTCGTTAAAAATAAGATTATTATAATATTACACTAAATTGTATGTGAAAAAATGAAGTAGATCCGTCCAAGAGTTTCTCCTCCAGAAAAAAGTTAATCTACAAAGTAATTCTGTTAAACTTTATTAAAACATAAAAAATAGCACAGGGGACTAAACTTTTATGCATCGATAAATAACTTAAATATTATATTGGGGCCTTCCTAAGTAGTGTGCTCTTATTTATTTTTAATACTAGCGAGTTACCCTCGCTTCACTCGTGGGAGCCTAGGTACGTTTTAATTTTTTTGAGCGGAGCCCTAATTCTTTTTTTAAAATAAAAGTAGCCTAAGTTATTCCTTATAACATCAGCTATCTGCCAGTGAAAGTTTCGTAAAAATTAGTCCAGTCGTTTCGGAAATTACCCGGAGCCAACAGACAGACAAAAATTTAAAAAATTGCATTTTTCTTACAAGTACATAGTAGTTTTACATTTAGTAAAACTAAATGCATATGAAATTATATACGGTTGGTTGCTGTTATTCTGACATTACAAACAGACACTTCTCTCATCATCTATATAGATGTAGAGATTTTATCAAACAACAGATCATTATAATTATTCATAAAGATTTACCTTTTGAGCATCAGTCATTTGCAAGAACTTATTTCTTTCTTCTCCGCCTGCTTCTCCTTCTCTCTCTGCCGCTTCGCTCGCTTCTGCTGAGCTTTCTTTTCCTTCTCTTGTTCTAACTGTTCTAGAGTTACGGGACCCGGAATTTGTGACTGTAGAGAAATGTGTGGGAAATTTACATAAACGTATTTCTTTTACTACGATACAACCGCATATAATGATGAAAATTAACATAATATATTCTATTTTTCAACGTGAATTTAGACTTATACTTAACCTCTTTATAATATTTTTACGGAAATAATATAAAGAGGTGAAGTATGTATGTTTGTATGTAGGGGTTAATCTCTGAAACTACGGATCCGATTTTGAAAACTCTTTTACAAGTAGAAAACTACACTACCGCCGAGTGTAGTTCAGTTACATTATCGGCATACTAAACTGCCTAAAAAAAATGTATGGCAAAAAATCACCTAAGAACGCACCCGAGCGAAGCGAGAAAAAAATCGCTAGTATCGTTAAAATAAAATTAGGGTACACATAACGAACCGCCATATACCTACTCATAATTTTAAACGTCATCTATACCAAGAACACACGAGTGTTAATAACCTCTCATAACATAAACATAGTAATATATCGCCAAAATGAACCACTCCAAACAATCATACCTTTTAAATAAAGCTATGTTTTCGGATTATTTCGCGGATTTATTTTGATTTGTAGTTCCCGACGTTTCGAATGCTTTACAACAATCATGGTCTGTAAGACCGAAGAAATCCAAAAAGATAAGTTTTATTTAAAATGTGAAATATTCGCGTAAATCATACCTTATTATAGTTATATTTGTCAGGATACTGCGCCTGGAAGAGTCTGAAGGCGACGCGCGTGTCGTGGTGCGGCGCCGCCGCGTACGGCGTCTGCTGCTGGTGGTTCTTCACGCAGGGGTCGCTGCCCGCTGAGAGCAGCTCTCTGGAGAGATAATATTGGGGTTATGATATTTACTGACTGAGGAAGTACGTTGTAGAGTTATGAGACGTCGTGGACAGTTGCGAAACGATTTCCATTATTATTCTTTAATTAATCGCATTACTATTTATACCATACTAGCAACTCACCCTCGCTTCGCTCGGGTTCGTCCCTGCCTTGCTTCCCAATATAAACTTTCATCCCCATTCTCATCCCCTTAAGAGATGATTTCCGAGATAAAAAACTATTTCACTCACTCACTTTTCATATCATGAGATTTAAAAAAAATCTTATTTTAATAAAAGAATTTACGTTTAATTTGCTTCTATACGAAACATGTTCTGACAATAACAAAAAAAAAATATATCCAATTTGGTGCAGTCGATCAGAAGTCATGCGCGTAGTACGTCATGCATTTCGGACCAAATCAAGAAATAGGACCGTTTGGCAACAAAGAGTATTTCGAGTTGATTAATCATTTTTCCGTACAAAATGTATGGGAAAAGTTTTTGGCGATTTCTGTCATTTCTAGTACTCATACCTTAAATCGTCCCATAGTCTTTTGTTCCCTTTATGAAATAGAATCGGTTAATATAAAAAAAAATGTTTTTTAGTATGTTAGCATTTTTTTCGCAAACTGTATATTTTTTCAAAATTTTTTGAATGCAGTTCAGAATATTTCAAAAAGTTATGGATAGTCTCCTAAGAACGTTTTCCTGTAACTATAGCAGTTAAGATACCTGCCCTTACTGTCTCGTCTCAAAAATCCACCCTGTATGTATAACGCAAGCAACAATAAGTAAGATAAGAGAAGTGAATATATTTTTTTACAAACTGTAATAGTTACAGTAAAATAAATATATTATTGGTGTATACTCACGTGACCATATTAGATTTGGAGGCGATGGCAGCTTTGTGCAGCGCGGTGTTCCCGTCGCGCGGGTCCGCCGTGTTGCACGCGCTCTGCAGCTCGCCATCCTCCAGACCTTCTAGAATCGTCTCCAGCGAGGTCAGCTGCTCGTCTGATATGAGCTTCCACATCTGCGTTAAAAAATCATCTATAAATATAGTTAGTACTAGCTATCTTCCAGTGAATGTCCCGTCAAAATCAGTCCAGTAATTTCAGAGATTATCCAGAACAAACAGACAGACGGACAAAAATTTAAAATTTGTGTTTTTCTTATAAGTACCGTATATAATTTCATATGCATTTAGTAAAACGCTGTTATTTTGACATTAGAAACAGACACCTCAATTTTATTTATCTGTATAGGTGAAATAGACTATATTATATTAGATATAATATGTAGAGGTTAACTGGAGGAATAGTCCTCTTGCCTTGCTCTCGCTTAGCACCCTAGGGAGCTGGTTGTAACTGAAAATCAGCACTGCTTGAGATTTCGGTCTTAGCAGCATCAGCTGAGTTATTACCGTTTGCCATAAGTTAGTTTAAGCTTTTACTGATTCTGTTAACTTTTTTTACTCTTTTTTTTATAGCAACAAATACTTACATTATAATTGATGTTTGTAGTTTGTACCTACACCACATTATTATTTTTATATTTTCTCACGCTTGAGGTAGAGATCTCTTAAAGAGATGTCATCCTTTCTACACATGATATCTGTTTTTACTTGTATGTTTTTTTTCTGGTACATAAATAAATAAATAATTACTTTTTTATTTATTTATTATATATGTTTATATACATAGGTATGAGGAGTTGTTTATATTATAACACGTTTTCCCGTGGGAATGTGATAATTTCCCACGGTAAAAAGTAGCCTATGTCACTCTCCAGGCCTCCAACTATCTCCATACAAAAAATAATGCAAAACCGTCACTCTGTTTCTAGTTTCTACGAGAAAGAAGACAAATAAACAAACAAACAAACACACTTTCACAATATATAATATTAATAGGAAGTATGGATTTTACACCTGTATTTAAAATTTATTTATTACTATACAGTTCTTTTTCATATCGACACATGCAAAGAACCTTTATTTTTTTTTAACGTTGAGAATTTACGCATACCACCTGCATACATACAGGTGGTTATGTGGGACTTACGGGCTAGAAAAGCTGGTAGATTTCAAACTTTCCCCATAGCAAGATTATTTAAAATCCATTAACTCACTGACTAACTAAATATCTCCAAAACTACTAAACTTGTTATGTTGAATTAGGCATCTAGGTAATTTATAGGTAGAAGATGTCAGCTAAGAATGAATTTTTGTTTAATCCCTCCACGGCCGCGGACACGCCGTCGTTACAGTTAACAAAAGTTTTCTTAGAAATTTATCTGGAGGTGTTATTTATACAAAAGTCAAATGATTTTGCTGCTTGAGACAAATCTGAGTTATTCTGGTCAAAGGTAAACAAATAAAAAAAATGTCATATAATACCTTTTTAACATTTGCTGATATTTTCACAGTATTGACAGGCACTTTCTTGGCTTGTTTATCTTTTTCTTCGGGTTTCTTCTTCTTTTTCTTCTTAACGGTCTGTTCTTTCTTTTCTAAGTTTTCTTCTTCACTATCTGAATTATCACTTTTTAAGGCACTATCATTTAATAGATCTTTTCTAGAGTTCGTTATCACACCATTAGAACTTTGCTCTGAAAGGATTTTTATCCAACCAACAGGTGTTTCTGAATCTATGAAACATGGCCCTTCGTCTTCACTTGATAATATTGCAGTTGGTAATTCGCGTGGGGCTCGTTCTCTGGAAAAATAAAACATAAAAATAAATTACTTATTTTATCAAAAACTAAATTGATTCTTCTCCACTATTTAAAAAAATATTTTTCTAAGTTCATAATAATATTTGCACTTAAATTTCTAAACTGTTGATTAAACTGGTGGTTGGTCTAAGCTGTGATACAGTTTTAGCTTATACTGCACTTGCTAGGTTCTCTCAGACATGTAGGTTTTCCTTCACCGTAAGACAAGTCGTGATCATATTAAAAAAGATTCGCACGTGAAAATATCAGAGGTGCGAGACCCAGGTTTTGAACCCGCTTGAATCGGTTTTCCAAGCAAGCGCGCTATCACTGCCTTCTTTCTTAATACCTCCTAAGAAAACCTTTTTCTTATTTCAACAAATATTATTTGCATGTTAAGTAGCCTGTAATTGTGATATACACAGTAACACTTTCTTATGTATAACTATACTTTGTAACACTTTATTATGTATAACTATATTAAGTTAAAAAATGTATTCGTAGTATATAACGTAGGCTTCCTAATAAAAATAAAATAAAAATAAATACCTCCTTAAAATATTTTTGTGTAAAGTTTCATATGTACCTAGATTTAGCTCTGTCTATAGGTTTGTTGGTGTGCTATATTTGATTTATAAATGATAAGTATCATAAGATTTGATTTGTTTGTAAAAGGAAGATGTGCTATATTTGATTTATAAACGATAAGTATCATAAGATTTGTTTGTAAAAGGAAGATGTGCTATATTAAAGTTATATTTAATCTATGCTCGGTGGCGCCAAGACATTTGTCATGCGATGGTCGGGAACCAATCAGAATGAAGACAGTAGGTCAGACTTAGGCGTGGCACTGGGGATTAAATAATATATAATAAGTAACAGTTTAAAGAAATTAACAGTGTAAAGATAAAAGAATTAAAGCCTTAAAAATTATTAATGGTGTTTTCATAAACTACACATGGCGCAGCCGTAAAAGGTAAAAGTCACAATGGCATATACGTATAACTTACCAGCTCCTCTCTGTCTTGAAGGTAATTTATCAGAGAATTGGCGGCGTTTCAGTCAAAGTTTTAAAATATATTTAGAAGCAGCAGGCTTAAATGAAGCATCAGATACTAGATTAATTGCCATCCTTCTAAATACTGTTGGCGAAAATGCGTTGGCAGTCTACAATACTTTTCCGAAACTGCCAAAATATCGTAAACTGGATGATGTATTGAAGCAATTTCACTTGTACTGTAATCCCAAAACAAATATTCTACATACAAGACACTTGTTCTACAATAGGACACAGCAAATTGGTGAATCCTTTGACAACTTCTTAACAGATGTTAAAGCGAAGGCCTCTCAATGTGGTTTCAAAAAAGAATGCTATGAAGAAATGATAAGAGACAGATTGGTGTTTGGAACTATCGATAAGGATAGTCAAGAAAAATTAATTAAAAATGGAGACCCCCCATTAGAAAATGTTATTGCTTCATTACGAACAGCGGAAATTACAAACAGCCATATAAAGGAAATTCAAAACTCTTGTCAGGCTCATGATAAAATTTATTCAGTGTCATCATCTCATACAAATAAATATACTAAAGATAAACAAATTAAATATAGTAAAGAAATGTATAATAATACAGTAAAAACGTGTAACAAATGTGGCTATAGTCATAATTATGCTCAATGTCCAGCCTTTGGTAAAACGTGTGCAAAGTGTCAAAAAACCAACCACTTTGCAAAAGTATGTCGGTCCAGCAATAAGAACACCAACAAAAATGTCTCTGAAGTGCATTTGGATCCTGAAACTGAAGATAACTACTTTTGTGGTGCACTAACATCAACATTTTTCATTGGTTCACTGGCATGGTATGAGAAAATTAATGTAGAAGGATCAGAAGTTAACTTTAAACTTGATTCTGGTGCGGATGTCAACATTATACCCATGAATTTATTTCAAGAAATCACAAAGAATTCATCCAAGCCCTTAACTCTTAACAAAACATCTGCTAACCTTGAAAGCTGGAATGGGTACAAAACCCCAATAGAAGGTATAATAAAACTTAAAATTAAAACAAATAACATAGACACTGAAGAAACATTTTGTGTAGCAGGTGGTAAACAATCAATTCCAATCTTGTCGCGAGATACTTGTGTCAAACTTAACTTGATTCAGCGCATGGAAATATCAGAAGTTAGCAAAGTAAGTAGAGACATTATTATTAATGAAAACCTAGATCTTTTCTGCGGGGTCGGCAAAATTCAAAAACTTATGAGATAAAATTAAAACAAAACACAATCCCCACATCGAAGCCACCATATAGAGTTCCATTAAAAATAAAATCAAAATTAAAAATTGAGTTAGATAAGTTAATTGAGTTGGATATTATATCAAAAGTAACTGAACCATCGGAGTGGGTGAATAGAATAGTTATTGTTGAGAAACCCAATGGTTCAATCCGAATATGTTTAGACCCAAAAGATTTAAATGATTCAATAGTGAAAGACTACTGTTCCATTCCAACTTTATCTGAACTATCAGTGAAACTAAAAAATGCTAAGTTCTTTTCATTGTTAGACTTAAAAGATTCGTTTTGGCACATTACATTAACAGAAAACAGTTCCAAATACTGTACATTCGCAACCATCTTTGGAACATTTAAATTTAATAGGTTACCCTTTGGTATTAATATTGCATCTGAAATCTTTCAAAAAATGCTGTCAGATATATTTTCTGATGTAGAGGGTGTTATTAATTATATTGATGACATATTATTATTTTCAGATACAAGAGAAGGTATGAATAAGATATTGAAAAATGTTTTTGATAAAGCTAGGAAATTTAACATAAAATTCAACAAAGATAAATTCCAATACATGGTCACTCAAGTCAAATACTTGGGTCACATCTTTGAGAATGGAAGTTTGAGAGTGTAAGTTAGAATTAAGTCCTGATCCTGATTCTATAAAAGCTGTTATTGATTATGATAAACCTACTAATAAGCATGATTTACAAAGATTTTTAGGTCTTGTTAATTACTTGCATTCATTCATTCCCAATCTAGCTAGTTTAAATACACCCCTACGAGAATTGTTAAAAAAAACGCTGTTTTTGACTGGCAAAAAATACATACTGATTGTTTTGAAAAAATTAAGTCCTGTATTACAAGTTATCCTGTGTTGCAAACGTTTGATCCTAATGAAAAAATAATCATACCAACAGATGCTAGTAAAACAGGAATTGGCTGTGTATTATTACAAAATAATAAACCAGTGTGTTTTGCATCAAAATCGCTTACTCCCACAGAGATTAACTATGGACAAATTGAGAAGGAATTCCTTGCAATTTTATTTGCATGTAAAAAATTTCATACATATATATATATGGCAGAAAAGTATTAGTTCAAACAGATCATTTACCACTAATATCAATAATGAAAAAAGAGATTGCAAGTATTCCTTCTACAAGATTACAAAGAATAAAACTAAAACTATGTATATATAATATTGATGTAAGGCATATAAAAGGTACTCAAATGTATATAGCTGATGCACTTAGCAGAGCATGTTCAAAAGCCAGCAGTGACTGTGACAAGGATTTAAATGATGTAATTCACTCAATAAATGTATCTGATGACTTGTTGACTAAAATCAAGGATGCCTTACCAAATGACACTGTTGCTATTAAGTTATTTTATTATTTAAAAAATGGTTGGCCTAAATCAAAAACAAAAGTTGAAGATTCCATTAAATTTTATTTTATGTCTAGGAATAACATTAGTCTTGAGAATAACCTGTTATATATAGATAAAAAATTATATATTCCCAAAAGTTTACGGAATTTACTAATATGTAAAGTTCATGATTGTCACTTTGGAATTAATAAAACTAAAGCCAGAGCTAAAATGTTGTTCTCTTGGCAAGGCATGAATAATGACATTGAAAGCTTTGTAACTGCATGTACATTATGAAAAAAAATTTCTCGTAACAATATTAAAGAACCTATGTTAATCAGACTTCAACCTGAATTACCATTCCAGCATGTGTCAATAGATATTCTACAATATGGTAATGATAATTATTTAACATTGGTTGATCACTACTCTAAGTGGATAGAACTCCACAAACTATTAAGTAAAACAGCTGAAAGTACCATAAAAGTTCTTAAACATATATTTTCTTTACATGGCGTTCCAGAAATTGTTTATTGTGATAACATGCCATTTAATTCATTCTCATTTCTTGCATTTAGTCGCGAATGGCAATTCAAACCAATTTACTCCAGTCCTCATTATCATCAAAGTAATGGAGCTGCTGAGAATGCAGTAGGAATATGTAAAAATATGCTAAAAAAGTGTAATGAAACAAAATCAGACATTGAGAGTTACTTATTAGAATACAGAAACACACCTATTTGTCAATCACCTTACAGTCCATCACAACTATTATTCAATAGAATTTGTAAGACTAAACTTCCTATAAATAAAACATTGTTAAAACCTAAATTAACTCCAAATTTCAAGCCTCAACTAATACAAAACGCATTAAAATACAAAAAATATTATGATTTAGATTCTAAGCCTAGAATAGAGAATTTTACACCTGGTCAAAAAGTTTATTATAAAGACAATGAAAGGAGCATATTTTGGAAACCTGCTACAATTGTAAAATTAAATATTAACCCAAGGTCTGTAACAATAAAGGATGATAATGATGGCTCTAGTAAAGTAAGGCACAGTTGGTTCATTAAATCTAAAGGAAGCCGGCATCCAAACAACCTGAATGTATGTCCTGGTGTCCCCCCCTCCCCTCAGATCTCCCCTCAGAGGCATTGGGCGCGTCGAATAACTCATGATGCTGTTCAGGTGTGTAATGATCGAGTTAATAATGTACCCAGTGCTTCTAAGAGGACAGTTCGATTACCATCATATCTAAATGATTACGTTTTGTATTAATTAATTTATAAGGATTAATTAATTAATTAATCATAAGATTTTATTTGTTTGTAAAAGTAGGATGCACTATATTTGATTTATAAAGGATAAGTATCATAAGATTTGTTTGTAAAAGGAAGATGTGCTATATTTGATTTATAAACGATAAGTATCATAAGATTTGATTTGTTTGTAAAAGGAAGATGTGCTATATTTGATTTATAAATGATAAGTATCATAAGATTTGATTTGTTTGTAAAAGGAAGATGTGCTATATTTGATTTATAAACGATAAGTATCATAAGATTTGTTTGTAAAAGGAAGATGTGCTATATTAAAGTTATATTTAATCTGTGCTCGGTGGCGCCAAGACATTTGTCATGCGATGGTCGGGAACCAATCAGAATGAAGACAGTAGGTCAGACTTAGGCGTGGCACTGGGGATTAAATAATATATAATAAGTAACAGTTTAAAGAAATTAACAGTGTAAAGATAAAAGAATTAAAGCCTTAAAAATTATTAATGGTGTTTTCATAAACTACACAGTTGGGACTCTTCTGTGATTTCTTACTGCGTTCAACACTTGTATCACTGTTAGTTTTTGTCGTGGACTTGCTTGTTGAAGCTATTAAGGCCCTTTGGAAGAGCTCCATTGTGTCTAAAGGAAAAAAAGTTATAAAACTTACATTAAAAAAAACAATCATAAAAAAAAATACATTTTATTTCACTTTGTCAAAATGTGTATTCAGCCTTTTTCAACGTTCCACTGCTGGGCCCGGACCTCCCTTCAATACGAGGGGGATCGGGCCATAGTCCACCACGCTGGCCAAGTGCGGGTAGGAGGACTTCACACGTCTTTCGAAACGTCTTCACGATGTTTTCCTTCACCGTAATTACTCAAATCTTCATTAAAATTTGCATAAGAAGTAATTAAAATGATACAAACAAAATAACATACCATACACTTCAATACTAGCAACTGTCTCGTGTACTGTCTGGACTTCTTTATATGTAGGTTTCCTTGTAGGGAAAGGTAATGCTCTAACTCGCATATCATCTCTATTTATGGGCGAATTCTTCCCGAACAAAGCTGATTGGTTCACCGAACCCACTGCTCTGTACAGAACTAGGTAACAACCTTTCAGATCCTCTGTCCAACTAGCCATTATATCTTGGACGTGCTCGAAAAATAGATTCTTATTAAGAAAACAAAAGTAAATCTGGAAGTCTTGGGTTCGACTCCCGAGTCAAGCATGCCCACTGGTTATTCTATCAAGACATACTCGGTAATAGTCCGGAGTTGAGAAGTTAGTGATGTTTTACCCAAGTGCCTCGGAGAGCACATAAAGGCCTTGGTCCTGCATCTGATCTACCACTGGTCGTGTCCAATTGTCATCCCACCAGAATATGAGAGTGACAGGAATAGAGAGTACACTTGTGACTGCATATTTGTATGCCTTTTATGGGGCATACTAGCACACTATAAATTATAGTAAATGATGATGATGTTCTCCTGACCGATTCCGGCCAAGGCGGCCAATCTCATTGAGACTAGCCAACTGCGCAGGAGATATTATAGTGCACAAGTGTACGCGCAGACACAAGTGCACTCTCTATTCCTATCACTCTCATACTCTGGCGGGACGACCACTCGACACGACCAGTGAGAGTGTCGGCGCAGGACCGACGGCTTTACGTGCTCTCCGAGGCACGGGGGTGAAACACCGCCAACTTCCCAACTCCGGGCTGTTACTAAGGCTTCTATACAGAAAGACTCAATAACTAAACTTTGCCCGACCCGGGACTCGAACCCAGGACCTCCGGATGTGCAGCCGTACATGCTAGCCACTACACCGCCGCGCCAGTTAAAAAAGGTGTTAGTAAATACATAAATATTAAATATGTTGGGACGTGGGATGTTAACCACATAACACACAGCACCATCTTGTTCCATGGTAAGCTATGTTATGGATACCAGATAGTTGGGACACTACACATATGTAACTTTAAATACATATATATTATAAATTTAAACACCCATAACTGGAATACAAGCATTCGTGCTCATCACCCAAATGAAATGAATGCCCCACCGGGACTCGAAACCGCGACCGCTAGCACAGCAAATAGGGTCACTAAAAACTGAGCCAAATGTGTAGTCAAGTACAAGCACAAGTATGCGCCAAACAGACATTATAGTAGGAGAGATAGAGAAATATTGTACTCTATATCCCTTAAGGCTCTATATGTCTATATCTCTATTTCTCATCCACCAACCTCTAAAAACTGCGCCTGGTTATATCTCCTCAATCTAGCTCCGGCTGATCGAGGCGCGTTTCCATGCTGGTCTCTCGATATCTGCGACTGTCCTTGCCCACCATTAGAACAGCCCATCGTTGGAAACCAGGAATGGTGAGTCGCTGGCACCTCTCTATCCACGCGTCACCTTCTCCATCAGTTGACAGTTCTTCCTATGAAACAATTCATATAATAAAGAATAAACATAGATGTAAAACATAATTGACAAAGATATATTTTTCACTTTGTTTAAGACCCTTGCAGTATTTTACTAGTATCACAGATCAGATAAATATACTATACTTTACTAATTATATATACTACAGATGCCTCATTCCATACAAAAAATTGGACAGCGCTAATTCGCGCTATTCTTCGGGCATCTTTTGTTTGCTTGAATAGATAATAGACATCATTGATTCACAAATAGTTAAACTGTTTATTTTATAAATATGTGCAAACTAATTTATATAATATATAAATAAATATAATAAAATAGGTTAATATTATAAAATTCATTCTGCATTGGAATAAAAAAAATCGGTGATTTTAACTATTTTTAACCATGATAAATAATTTATAAAAAGTAAAAGCACCATCTATGAAACCCATCATCTGATTGCTGATATTTTAATAATCATTAAAATTATGCAAATTTGATTTACGGACGCATTATGTCGTTTTCCTTCACTTAGAATGTTTTTTAAAACAATGATATATCTTTATGAGATACATTTTTTTATCTTTTATTATTTAACACAACTTTAATAACAAAACAATACATATTATAATGTTATCTATTGACATTTATTTAAACTAAAGTATTATATATATATATAAAGTAAAGTATTATATATATATAAAGTAACTTTATTAAAACTAAGTAGCCTATGTTTTACTCGTGGTAAATTATTACTTTACTAAATTTCATCTAAATCAGTCCAACTGTTTCAGTGTGAAGAAGAAACAAACAAACACACACACTTTTACACACACAAACAAACTTTTTATTTATAATGATAGTCAGAACAGTAGATATGTATGTGCATAATATGTACTTGTACATAATACATATTATGTTGCAATCTCTCAATTTGTTAAAATAAAATTATTAAATATAGTAATAAAATAATAATTTGTTGATAAAATTAAGCTCCAAAAAAAAAAATCATAAAGACATTGTAACAAATTAAAAAAAAATCTTTACAATTTATAAATTAAGCTATGTAATATACAAAGAAGTCTAAAACTAAGAACTTTTAATTTAAATCTTTTAAGCAAAAGAAAAGCTTTTAACTTAGGAGAAAATCTTTACAGATATTATGATGACTCATGGTAATATTACCTTTTTATGGTGTAATATGCATCTATATATACAGAAAACTTTTCCCTTTTGGTTGGTAAAAAATGCTTTACAATGACGAGTGGCGGCAGCAAAAAGATCACTTGGAGGATTATTTCCTGTATATTCTGTTTCAGAATCGCTACCTGATACACTGGAATCATCTAAAATATAAAAAGCTCTTTTAGATACAGTATAAAATTTTTAATAATATAAGCATTTCAGTCCAAAGTATAAATTTAATATGAGTATTAAGTCTCATAATGTATTTAGTTCTTTCTAAAAATAAAAGTTATCAAAGAGGCTATTTTAAAATATAATTTATTTTGTAATTTATTACAGACAATGTCTTTTTAATTTTAAATAAATGTACTTACTATAAGTACAGAGAATTACTGTAATCATCAACCTTCTGACAATATAGGTATTAAATATTTTTTTATCTCTTATGAATTTATCATTTGATATAAAATTAGGTGATAAAGGTAAAAAGATTAGAACACACTATGTTACTCAATTATATTAAGTAAAATTTAGCAAAACTAAATGAAATTTAAAATAATGTAGAATTACTATTGAATGGTATTGACATTTAGAAACACAATAATTAAAAAAAATATGGACCCATAAAATATTAATATTTATATTATCAAATTTACTATAAAAGTATTCTTTCATATTCAAATTATTACAGCTATAGTGCTTATAATGTCAAGTAAAACTAAAAATAATTTTAGAACTCACCTTGTTTAGAATTAAATTGACCTAAAGTCAAAGCTGCTTTACCAAATAACTTTCGTTTTAAATTATGAGTGTGCCAATGATTTTTATAATGTGCTGTTTGTTGGGCTCTTGATTCGAATGGACCAACTCCACAGCAAGAGCAGCAATTGCCATCAGAAGGTCCATTAAGAGTTAAAGCACTAAGACGCTTAATCACACTTGCTTCATCCACTGAGAATTTTAATATTTATTATTAATAAATACTTAGACACAATGAGCAACAACATAAAACTACCTATTGTGTTAGGTGCATAATATATTATATTAACCTAGATAATAAGTAATATATAAGCAAGTCTTATTTGTAGTTCTCAGCATATTAAAATAATCTTTAAAATTTAAATATCATGAGGAAAAATGGAATTAAAAATAAGGTTATAAATATAAACACATATTAAATTATTAAATTAAAAAAAACCTACCAACTTGATGTGACTCGGTTATCATACATGTTGCTACTTTTACACCTTTTAGTAACTTTTCGTAATCATCTAATTCATAAACTTTTACAGTACTAGGTTTTATTATCTCCGTTTTAGTAGTCATTATATTTATAATAATTTATACGTCCAGATAAATAAACTACTGTGTAATAATATGTGTAATGTTATGTCACACACAGCACACTGGCCGGCTGTAACGCCACTGTGCGTAATTCTGTATTAATGAAAATTGAAAACGCATGGATAAGTTTGTAAAATATTGTGCAATACATATAGATTTAATAGTTAATAAAGAATATATTTTTCGATTTCTCAGAACACGACATTTTGACAGCTGTTTAATTCTGATAGTGATACGTCAGATGGGTAGTGATGCACCAATTTAATCGATACACGATTGGTGGAATCGTTAGCAATATATCGATAAATTACTACTTTATACGATATATTTTTTATTAAAATAATTTATAGCATTTTAAACAAACATATAAACAAAATTGAAGAGTATTAATGTAACATATTAATGGTATGATATCAAGACCCTATTAACAGAATACGACTATTATCTATCTTGGAAAAAAGACATTTTTTAAAACAAATGTACTAATGATCAATTTGATAAAATATGGCTATCATCGCGATAACTTGAAGACACAACTCTTGAAGAGCCCTATATTATACGATCTAGTCAATTATTATATAATATAATAAAGTCATTAGAATATTATCCATACTGTAAATAAATAGGTATGTTGGGACATTAACACACAGCGCCATCTAGTTCCATGGTAAGCTACGAGGCTTGTGTTATGGATACCAGATAGTTGATACACTACACATATATAACTTTTAAATACATACATATTATAATTTAAACAACCATGGCTGGAGTACAAACCTTCGTGCTCATCACACAAATGAATGCCCCCAGTGGGACTCGAACCCGCGACCTCTGGCACAGCAAGTAGGGTCACTACAAACTGAGCCAATCATGTCGTCATACTAAAATAATATTATAACATTTATAGTATTTTCACATTTAATTTAAAAGTTTGTGAGGATGGATTTATCGTAAAAAAAATTAAAATTCTCGTGGAATAGATTTTTTTTAGACTAGAAATGAACCTAACGAAGTGAGGATGAGTCGCTAGTCTATACAATAATAAAGAAATGCTGATTGGAAGCGGAGAGAAATGATGATGGGCAAAACCTTGTACCTATATTATGTAATTTATTTATTATATTTATTTTGAATAATAGTTATTGAAGAAAATTTTATGGAACTATTACTAATTATTACTAAATGCTCACATTACATTGAAAAATTATATATCTATAAAAAAAATTTCTTCTATAGATTTAGAATTTCTCAATACATCTAATGTGGGCATAAATGATCACATTGCATTGTAAATTGTAATAATTAGAACTAGTTTTTCTTCTCCTATAGAATTAAATTTGAATTACGGATCATATTTGCAAGTATGTATTTATTAATTTAAATTTTTAATACACACATTGTCGGAAAGTATGAGTTGATAGATAAATTAGTATAAGCGTCGTAATCTGTTTGCAATAGTCTTTATGTAAGTCTCATAGTCTTTTCTGAGATTATTATGAACTTTTATCTAAACATGACATTTATAATTTCGCTTTAATTTGGTATTGCTTTTTTAATGGTTATCGATTAAAAATTGATAGATTTTTGCAACCTCTATTATAGAAAACAGATAACGAAACAATTTAATTGAATAAATTCTTGAGTTTTGGCTCAGAAGTTGTGTTCAGTTTTATATACTCCGTAATAAAAAAGTCTTTCATGTACAATTAATTTATTCTTAAATATATAATGGTGTGTATATAGTTGTATATAACTATATAATGATGTGTATATATATATTGCTATTTGTACGGAAAACTTAAAATTCGGTGGAGAACCTCTTAGAATTGGAATTTTGAGCTCCGCTTTTAACAGGAGCGTTGTTGGGACATTTTCTGATATATTTTGGGGTGAGAGCGAAAAAAAATATCATCATTTTTTGGCACACCTTAATATAATATATAGATTCATTGTAATCTTTATTGAGTCAAAATAAAAAAAAATGTATTTAAGCATTCGTGTGGCACTAGCTTAAATAAGTCTAAATCATGATGTTGTTTAAAAGACGAAAGTATCAATAATAATCGGACTACCTACTGTGTTCTTGCAAAATTTTGTCTTTGTAAGTTTATTCACCCTTCACGCTGAAACGCTGGAAGAATTTGAATGAAATTTAGCACACTAGTATATGAACTGAATACCACGTAGGCTCTTGTTTATCACCTAGGGGCGCGAACGAGAAAAGCGATGATATGGCGCTCAGTATATAATATAATGAAAGAAAGACAGAAATATGTGTTATCAATAAAAATATAATAGGTTATTTTTGTAGGTACTTATACTTTATACTTGCTATACCTTTTTGACAGGTTTATAATGATAAATATGTAAATATATAATGCAAATTATTATATACTATTCTTTATTGCACTTTAAAAAAATCAATACAGTAATTTAAAATCTGTTGTTATTTACAAAGGTGGACTTATCTCTAGAAGAGATCTCTTCCAGCCAACCTATGGTAGTGAGAAATAGTGTTGCAAATGTGTATATTATTAGTTTAACTGACTGAAAACAAAAGTATGAACTTTTAATGATGAAATAATTTTTTTGTGTTTCATTTAATTCCTAACTATGTATATATGCTCGTATAATACGAATTAAATAATAATCTTTTAATTTGATTGATTTATGTCGATATACATAGATATATGTAAATTATATATCATTTTATCTTGAGAAGGAAATAAAATGAAAAGCACAAAGAAAATTAATACAGTTTTAAATTAAAAACATGGCTTCGATTAGATATAAAGACTAGACTACTCTGTGAACGTCTATGCAAATCGTCTCGCGATAAATTACACCTTAAAGGGTAACTCTATAGATAAGGTTTCTCGTGCGCCTATCTGTCCTACCGTCAGTTATAGCCCACTTGCTCCGAATCTACAGACAAGACATAAGAATTGGGATATCCATATAAACTGTCTCACCAGTCGTATCGATTCGTCCCACCGGAGTCTGAGAGTGATAGGAATAGAGACTGCACGTTGTGTCTGCGCGTACACTTGTGCACTATAATATCTCCTGCGTAGTTGATTAGTCTCAATGAGATTGGCCACCGTGGCCAGAACCGGTCACTTGTATTAGGAAATTTAAAAAAATGTTAATATCGGCATCATGTAACATGAGGCATCATGTAACATGAGGCATCACAACATCCTTCATACTACTTGATTAGAAATTGATTAACTTTGTTTATTTCTGATCATTAAACAAACTCTAACAGAGGTATTTTAATGTTTTAATAATGATGTACCTACCATAGTTTTGAAGATATCTTAATCATTATTAAAACGAAACAGTCAATTTCTTAGTTTGTACCTTATCTACACAGCATTGGATTAACGGACCGATATGATTTTTGCATTGAGATGTCTTCTGGTTCCTGAAAAACGCTCAGGTTATAGTAGTTTAGGCTTGAGAGAAAAGGTACACAGTACTATTTTTTATAATAGGTACTAGAGTTTGCCGCTATCTTCACCCGCATAGTTTAATTATAAATTTATACAACAATTGCTTCACTCCTAATAGCATAGCGCAATTTAAAATGTATAATTAGCCTATAAAATCCTTCCTCAATAAAAAGGTTATAAACGCAAAAAGATTGTTAGGGGTCGGTAGTTGAATTGTTAAAACGGAACCTTTATAATTTCGCCTCGCCTATCTTGTCCGTATGGGAAAGCCATTTTACTCGAAGACTATTGCAGCTCCATTGCTATTTAGTAGATAAGTAGTGTCTCATGTAAATAACTAGATAATTCCGTCAAATTACAAAAATAAAAATATAGGCACTTCATACGTGTATACCAAGGAGTCAATTTTTTTTTAACTTTACAGTAGTTTGTGAGATATTTCTGGATATGTTTTTATTGTTCAAGCTAATATGTAGTTGCAGAGATATGATTATGGAGTTTTTGTAAGGAAATCCTTTAAATAATTAAAAATATCGCTTCTAAAATATTTCAGCTTTTATATATTAGTATATATATTCTTATAAATAAGACCAGAAGTTATTTTTTTTAATACAAATTTATTACTACCCTCAAGAAAACAATTTACAAATCAAATTTACTTTGAAAACAATTAATTTTAACAAACCAAAATTAAATGAAACGAAAACTAAAAATGTAAGACCTCTAAAACAATTATAACAATTACGTAACAATCTAACGAAAAACCTGACGGACAGAATGACGTTGCCGAGATGTTGACCCGATGACAGCCGAACAGCAAAAGCGAGCGCCGGGCGCTGGCGCTGCCTTTTATACGTTTTTCCTCACTCTCCTATCTTCCAACTTCTACACGGCCTTTCCTGACGGGAGACCGCCCTCGGACTCCTCCATCTTCTAACTCTGGAGATCAGTCTCCAGCATTGGCATCGAAGGCTCTGTGCTGTCATCGCTCGACGTGAAGGTGGGTGACGCAGCAGGCTCTTCGCCATGTATCTGCGTCCCTGACGTGCTAGGTTGCGGCTCACTCGCGTCACCAGGAACGTTAACATTGTAAGGCTGGGTAACGCTAGGAGTTGTCGACTCCTCGTCCTCTGCATCTGCACAAAACGAAATAACAACACAGAATAAATTCACAAAAGGAAATTATCCCAGTTAGAAAATTCTTAGTCAGCGCAAAAGGTTATCATCCAACTTTATGTACTTGTAAGCTAAACTGACAAAATAGAACAGTCTAAACACAGCGGATATAAAACATACAAATATAAGTACCAATCACCCGGGGCAGTTCCCGTCGGGGGAGTGCACCCTCATGACTCGATAGAGGTCTATGCGGACTTACATGAGACATAACTTTGCATGTTGAATCGGTACCCATAAAAACATGTTTCAACCCAAACCAACAACAACAAAACCACGGACAATGTCTGCCCTGCAGACATATGCCACACACACCACGACTCGTCAGAGGCCAACTCGTGGCATGACCCTGCGTGTACACAGCTCCAGGACCACATGTCTGAGCAACTCCAAGACAGTGTCCGAGCACACAAACAAAGCACAACAACCCTTAAAAAAAAACTTTCACACAAAAAAAATAAAAACAGAAAAAAGTTACAGATTAAACGTAACAGTAGACAGAGGTCCCGGCATAGACATGTCCGCAAAATCTCAAATAAA
This sequence comes from Brenthis daphne, assembly GCA_947093115.1. Classification (NCBI taxonomy): domain Eukaryota; kingdom Metazoa; phylum Arthropoda; class Insecta; order Lepidoptera; family Nymphalidae; genus Brenthis; species Brenthis daphne. The sequence continues at coordinate 3,499 of CAMUPN010000007.1, read as the reverse complement.
AATAAATTAACTAAATGCCAAAATGAATGAATTAACCCACCATTAAACATAGCAGAGCACACATCGGGAGTCCACTCTCCTTGCCACAGAATCATGTATTCCGCAGCCGCTTGCGTTTGATTTCCCGTACGAGCCGGCCACGAGCTGAAGCTCATAGCGACCGTGGGGAAGAACTTTCACCACGCGGTAGGGCCCTCGCATACAGGAATCCAGCTTCCCAGTCGATTGTGCCTGTTTTCTAACAAAAACCAATGAGTTGACTTCAAAAGTACGAGGCGGCTTACGACCTTGGTTAACGTATGCATCTTGACGCTCTTGATTCGAACGCAGTAGTTCAGATGCTCTCTGGCGACGCATTTCACGTAGGGCTTTCCCTGTTCGGGCTGGAACCCTCAACAGCGACGTCACGGACCAGACTCCGGATGAGTGGTGTTGCAGCATCAATACCAATCAACAAGTTTAGGGCTGAATTCTGAGTTGTACTATGCTTAGTGATATTGAGGATCAACTGCAACTTCCACATCACATGCGGCCACTTCCGCTGTCGATAATTGCACTCTATGCGCACCATATTGAGCACCGTGCGACAGTAACGTTCCACCTGCCCGTTGGATTGATGCATTTCAGGCGTTATCAGGTGCGTGTCACCACCCATGTCTTTGACCCAATTAATAAAGTCGGTACATTGGAACATTCGGCCTCTGTCCAGCTACGACTAGCTTGGGTATTCCGAAAAGGGAAATGAAGTTGGTGAAATGGACGCTTTAAACTCGTCAGTATCTTGTCGATACATTGGGTACAATAGACAAAACTTTGAAAATGCATCGATAACGATGAGAACATAACGATAACCGTCAGCTTCAGGCAATGGACCTAGTACATCCATGTGAATCGTATCAAGGGGCACGTCTTGGTTTCTCCCAGGAATGAATGGGCTGTAGGGGAGCGCGGGCAACTTTCTTGTATGAGAGGCACACCAAACAATGCGTTACGTACTTGGAGACAAAAGCTCTCAACCCCGGAAACCAAAAGTGTTTCATAATAAGATCCACTGTCTTCTCTACCCCAGGATGCTCATGTTCATCGTGGAATATACGTAAAAGGCTGAGTCTGTGGCCTTTAGGGATAAAGCACAACATTTTAGGATTTTCACCAGTAGGTGTATACTTGAAGTAAAGTACATCGTTCCTAACTTCGTAGCGAGAAGGATCCAATTGTCTATCTGATAATTTCTGAATAAGGGACCGGGTCTCTTCATCAGAAGCCTGAGCAATCTGAGCCCAATTCAGAGGTTTTCGAATGGTAACCATGTTAACTGGGTTTCGACTAAGATAGTCGGCATGGGACAAAAGGGTACCTTTGCGATATTGTAGGACAAAATCAAAGTCTTGGAGGTACACCCACCACCGGGCCACCCTAGGCAATAAGTCTCTCTTACGCTGGGTAAGTTTCAACGCATTGCAGTCGGTAACCACAGTAAAGCGTAAACCCACAAGATAATGCCTAAAATACTGGGGAGCCTTAACTACAGCCAGCGTCTCCAGTTCATACGAATGGTATTTACCTTCAGCTCCCTGTGTAAGTCTGCTAAAGTAAGATACCACTCGCTTACGATTACCTTCGTGTACTTGTAATAAAACAGCTCCATAACCAATAGAGCTCGCGTCCGTATGGACCTCTATTGGCAATGAAGGATCATATATAGCAAGCACTGGCTCACTCGTCAGACATTCAACAATGTACTTTCGAGCAGCTTGTTGTTCTAATCCCCAGTTAAAGTTCACACCCTGTTTAGTTAACGCGGCAATACAAGCAGTTTTCTGGGCAAAGTCAGCTATGTAACGTCTAAAATAGCTGGCTAAACCCATGAACTGACGAACCTGCTTAACATTCTGCGGTTCAGGTGTATCAACCAAAGCCCTAACTTTTTCGTGACTCGGCCTAACCTGACCTTCGCAAATTGTACGCCCTAAGTATTCGATCTGAGTTGATAAGAAAGAACACTTCTTCAAATTTATTGAAAAACCGGCTCTAGTTAATGCACTCAAAACTTTGCGGAGCAGAACTAGACCCTGATCCACGGTTCTACTTAAAATAAGGACGTCGTCAATGTAAACAAGAATATCGCCAGATTCAATGAACTCGCGAAGTGTTTTAGTGATGATTCGCTGGTAAACTACCGGAGCATTTGCCAAACCATAAGGCATTTTCAAATATTGATAATGTCCCTCTGGCGTGACAAATCCAGTTAGCGGTACCGAGTCCTGGTTCAGTGGAATCTGATGAAATCCAGTAGCCATGTCTAGACTACTAAAGTACCTATTGTGTCCTAAGCGGTCTATATGGTCATCAATCCGCGGTAATGGAAACCGATCTTTAACCGTAATATCATTGAGCTTACGAAAGTCTACACACATCCTATCCGTCCCGTCTTTCTTTTTTGACAAGAAGGATAGGGCTTGAGTACTCCGACTCAGATTCCTCAATTATGCCTTTGTCCCAACAGTTCTTTAATTATTTCACGAACACGAGAGCGTCTCGGCATGTGAAAGACGGTACGGGCGGTAGTAAACTGGGGTACTGGAATTTAATTTAATCGACATACACCCTGTATTTACTGTCGAAGTAGCAGTACCGGAAATAAAAAATGTTGAAAAGTCATTAACTATTTGTAGCAGCCTTTGTAACTCAATACCAACGAGAGGTGTATTAATTGAAATAGCTTTAGACTGAATCGTCATTACTTGATCTAAACAATTATTAACCCTAGTTAGTGACTGACGACCCTTAGTGCGAACATACTTAACACCGTCTCTATTTAAGACGTTCCGTACCTACTATAACCGGGACGTTCATGTATTCGGATGACACGACGAACAAATCTACTTCGAGAGTTAAACCATCGAATTCAATCGGCAAAGTAACATAGGAGGTTACTCTCTCACTTCCTAGACTAACCATAAAACCCTTCAAAAGTTACAACGAAGACCTGGCTTTTCACGCGGACAGATTAAAATATTTCAGCAAAGGAGGAAGCAATTCAGCGATACAGTTGTAACCGCTATCAATTAAGGACATCTAGCAGGGATGTTCCTGACACCAACGGCTTACCACGAAATACGTCGCTATTGTTAGCAGTCACCAACAAATTACAAAAATTAACTGTATCTTTGCTTTGGCTACATCGGACCGTTGTTTGGCGAAACAATGTGTCCTCTTCTTTATGACTCTGGTTTCTTAGCAAAAACAGTCACGGTTCGTATCTAGTCGGCATCAAAAGCGGGTCTTCGGGAGTCGCGGAATTAGAAGTGGCTTGCAGAACTGCTCGAGCCCTCTATCAACTCTAGGTCGTTTAGTACACTAAGCCTGCCTATGGCCCCAACTGTCCGCATAAGTAACACTTTATATCACTACTACGTCGTCTAGCAACGTCAAAGCTCCGGTTTGATCTTTGGTTTCTATTATACGGAACCGAACGCGACATAGAACTTTTCGAATT
>CAMUPN010000006.1:0-245641 GCA_947093115.1 Brenthis daphne | reverse complement strand
GGCACCAATGCGTTTGTTAGATACGTTATTATTATCTCCCAATGTGATACTAATCTTACATCCTAACCTTGTTTTCTTCTGTTTTTCAATGTGTTTCTCTCAAAAATTGAATTATTTAGTAATTTAAGACAAATCTTTCTGACAAATTTGATTTAGATGCTTGACGTAGGCGAGTATTTAAATCAATGTAATTTCTTTACAAACGGTTTCGAAAACTTAGTAGCCCCCGATATATATTTTTTTAAGATCTAACAAACCATGTTTTTTTTAAACATAATTTCAAATGAACGTAGTGGAATAACGTATTTATTTTTGGGGGGCATGTTATAAAGATTAGCAATTAATTTATATGTTTTACCACCTGGAGGTATTATTTTTTTCTGGTGCAAATGGCAATCACTAACTATGAGCAGCTTATGGAGGTGGTCTGGATATGTCTAAGTGCACACCTCTACAAATATAGCCATATTCCCGACTCATCTGTTATAACTTAATACATTAAAATTCGTTTTCCTCATCTTCAGATAGTAAAGCGGAACTCAGAAATAGGCAGCTTTTTCATCATACAGAAAGCAAATCCATATAAAATTTTTATTGGCATCAAGATAAAGTATGTATTTAGAAATTTCCTGAGTTATCATAATTCGGTAGATCATACTTGTTATTAGCTTTAGCATAATCGATGATAAACATTGCGATAACTCCTCCAACGAATACCTTTTTTCTATTAACTGATATATTTCTAAATCACTTTATTAAAATCCAATCGAACGCCTGTAATGCAGTAACATAGCATCCTCAACTTAAAGCTAGGAGATGATACATAATGCGCGGGAGTCTAATTTGTAATATTCCCAAGCATGTATTTCTAAAGTTTTCAAAAATTGTCACATAATAAGTAGGACCCTCTGTTTTTAAATATAAATCTGTGTATTCACCATTTGTGTTTATAATTAAAATTATACCATACTTTTTGTGCTCGTGCATATTCCGTCATAAGTTATATGTTTTCCATGGTTAAATTATTATAAAAACATTCTTTTGGTGGCAAAGATTTTTCCTTTAACATATTTACACCCGAAGAATCTACGTAATCATAAGGAAATATACCTTTCTCTTTTAAACCAAGTTAAAGTCAATATGATTTCTGATTCTTCTGAAGAGATGAATGTGTTTTCATTTTCAGTATAAATTTTTACTTAATTCCATTCAAACTAGAACTTAAAAACTGAAAGGAATCTATAAATATAACATTTTGAAATCGTTGCGAGAAAGTGTGCTCGTTTATTAAGTATTTTACTTATTGTTAAAATACTTTTCTTTTGTTTTTAGGTAATAACTTTTCTGTCTCCACACATGGTGTTCTAATTCTTTGATAAAAAGGATGGCTGTGCATAACCACATAAATTTATGAAATACTACTGGTATAAAAGAATATTCTCTTAACATGAAGATTGCAGTATAGAATGTGCTTGGACCCCGATATTCAGAAGTAATATGATCGTGGTCAGCAACTTTATCGTCCCAGCAAAGGGTTCATTACACAGATGTGACAAGTTGTAGCAGTTTAAATAAGCATTTTCTTTGTTTATCGTTAGTGGATTGTCATTGGTTTATTAAACAGATATAGCTTATCAATATCTTTAACATCTTCAATTAAAACGTTCCTATAAAGATTTTAACACAATCCGGACCTCTATATGATACAATATTTTATTTAACTTAGAATCATGAAAAAGAAGCCCCAAAAAAAAAAAAAAACAAATATAGTAACCAAAAACAAGATGGCTCGTGTAACTGTAAATTAACCGTATTACATGTTTTGTTCATTTTTATTACATTTCAACAATACACTTTCAAAATCTGCATATATTAATAAAATTTTATTTTTATTTTTCGCTTCATATCTTTTTAAACTGTCAATATGCTATTTTCTTTCGGCTAATATGTTAATACTTTTAGAACATTGGTGTGACATAAAATTTCTTTTTCGACGAGAAATGTTGAAGACATGAATCACAGAAAGTAATTTGCCATTATGTTTTGAAATCTGTGTCGCACAAGACGTGACAAATCTGTTATTAAGCAATAGTGACCCTTATTATATTTCTCAATGTATAATATATTGACATGGTGTACTTTTCTTGAATTACATATATAAAGCGGGCCAGTTACTTGGTTACAATTATCGAGGCCATAAATGTTGAAACTTATATTAGAATTTTGCTTTTCAAAAGTTTTGAGATCGTGTATAGTAGGTGGAAAAGACATACCATCTATTTTGAACACATTACTATAATGAGGATAAGATCTAGTTCTACATACGTTATTTTTTGCTGGATATAATGCTGCAACTATACTCCATAAAAAACAGTGATCGTCTTCATTTTTAATATTAATACAACTCTTAGTATTTTTTTAATAGTCGCGGGGAAGTTCTATATAACTACTTCCCTTCATAGGCGAGTATTTATTCACGTTTATTTCTAAATGACTAATTGTTCCAAAAGTCCAACCAGACTTGCAATGTTCGAATTCAGCCATTTTCATTTTCATAGAGTCTATTACTAAAGAAAACATTTCTTTCTGATCAGTATTTCGACATAGAATTTGAAATTTTGAATTAAATGACTTGAGTTGTTGTTGATCAGAACTTGGTAAATAAATAGAGCAAAGAGTTCAAAATTAACTTTCACACATGTATGTTCAGTAATTGAGAGCTCAATGACCTTTAATATATCTTTTTCATTATCTTTAAGAAATGACTCGGGAGTAAAGTACTTTTCTATATGCTCAGGCTGTAATCTATATGTTATAATTCGATTTTTAAATGCAGAAGCAATGACTTTTATATTATCAAATTTTGTATTCAACAAGCAATTTGACTTATGTATATTACTTCTCAATGGTAATTATATTTATTTCTTAATGTATATAAATTACAGTATTTACAAAACTTAATGTCTTTGTCTTTTTCTTTATTACTGGTGTCGACAACTGCGAACAAGAAATAAAAATACGAATATATAGAAAATACGAAACTTGAAATATTCATTTATTATAAAATAGTAAGTTTTAAAACGTAAATGAGTATAATATGACAAGATTAGTAGGATAGGTAAATGTACTTTATTAATATTAATACATTATATTAATAAAGTAAAACGTTAAATATATATTATTTACAATAAATGTGAATTTATGAAATTGGCGAACATTCCTTGAACTCCTTTCGGACTTCGCTTAAATATGCTGATAAATGTCGCCAGGACTCGGTATCAACATTTGTTCTATTTTTAAGAGCAACTATTGCATAGCGCCATCTATTCATCGGAGATACGCGCTCGATTTCTTCGCATTTATATATTTTTATTTCGACAAAATGACTGCCAGGCTTATCAAACTTTATTTGTCGTGAAAAGCCGTTTTGTTACCCGTTTTGTTAAATAAGATACTAAAGGAGATGTATTTTTACATGTTACATCGTTGATTTCACCATCATCGGAGTCTACGCCGAAAAGATCTTGAGCGTGACTTTGGCTGATCTTGATTTCTTTCCGCTGGACCGAACACGTACTATAGCGTCCCCGCTAGTTGAAGGCTCGTTTCCATGAGAGTTATGCCCTCGCTTGTTTTTCCTCACAGCTTTCTTCTCTTTCCCCTTCGGCTCGGTCCTCTCTTCAGAGGAAGACTCTTCTGATAGAAAAATGTTTTCATGGTTGCTTGACCTGAAATTAGAAATAATTATAACTTTAACAAAAACTGTATGTATCATTAAAAAAAAGCTGTATTAACTTTAATCGACGTTTCGGCAACCAGTCAACGAAGTGCCGTTCCCCGTTTTCGTTTCATTCGGGAAACGAGACAAACAGTCAGTGAAGGGGGCAACGCGTGACTGTGATAGTGTAGCTGGTGGCCGGCGTTTTCATTACAGACAGTAAGAGTAAAGTGCAATATTTAGTACATACCGGTTCGGACCTTTGCGTGTATCCACGTAAGTATATTCGAGATAGGAAGTGTATAGAGACAGACTATAAGTTGTTTGCCGCCAATGGGTCCACAATAAATACTTTCGGTTGGGTGAACCTTTCTTTAGACTTTGGACTCAGGCGGGCTTTTACGTGGCGTTTTGTCATAGCTGACGTCACTAAACCTATTATAGGCATAGACTTTTTATCACACTATAATTTACTTGTGGATGCTAGACACCATCGCTTAATAGACAATGTTACGGTCATTAAGTGCTTTTGCTAAATCCGCATCAAATGTTTTGTGCCAAATAAAATCTATTACAGGTACCTTACCATTCCATGACCTGCTATCACGGTTTCCGGATCTCACTCGCCCAGCTGGAGACCTGTCTTCACGGGTGATTAACACAACACTCTTCACTACATACGCACGACTTCAGGACCCCCTGTACATAGTCGTCCATCGTCGGTTAGCACCGGATCGACTTCGCATCCCGTCAGGTAATTTGAGGATATGGTAAGAACAGGTATTGCTAGAAGGTCCGATAGCCCGTGGTCATCCCCGTTACATCTCGTACCTAAGATAATTACTTAGCCAAAGCACACCGACTTCGAAAATATTTGATTAGGTATGTATAGTAAATGAGAACTACCAATCAGTTATTTTTTTACTTTTTAGTGCTTTTGTTTGAAGTCGGTTTTTATTTTTGTGTTAAAAAGTTTTTATTTTTCCCCTTTTTAGTGTAGACAGTAGTCGCAAAGTAAGGATTCTAACGTGTTAGGCTTGTCAAATCAAACAAAAAACTTTTTAACAAAAAAATAAAAACCGACTTCAAAACAAAAGCACTAAAAAGTAAAAAATAACTGATTGGTAGTTTTCATTTACTATACATACCTAATCAAATATTTTTCGAAGTCGGTGTGCTTTGGCTAAGTAATTAAAACCTACCTATTAAATACATAGTTAATCAAATATTTTCGAAATCGGTGCCAGCCCATACAAAGCAAAGCACACCGACTTCGAAAATATTTGATTAGGTATGTATAGTAAATGAAAACTACCAATCAGTTATTTTTTACTTTTTAGTGCTTTTGTTTGAAGTTGGTTTTTATTTTTTTGTTAAAAAGTTTTTTGCAAAAATTTTTTAAAAGCATCACAAACCTCATTTTTTCTTTTAGATTTAAGTGGACACGCCCAAGCAAATTTTGAAAATGTATCAATTACAACCATAATATATTTGAAACCTTGATTTTCATTGCACATTTTTTGCATATCGATCAAATCAGCTTGCCATAGGTCATCGATATCTTTAGTAACAACACATCTCCGTGGAAATTTTTTTCTTGCGTTTCTATATATTTCGTTTACTATGTCTCTTTTGCTCATTTTGAGAATATTTCAACTCAATTTTCGTTTCCAAATTTCTTATTTTATTGTTTATTTCAGTAATGAATTCTTCATTTCTGTTCTTAAAATTTTTTAAAAATTCTGATATAAACTTATCAACGTATTCTTTCGTAGCGCTATCGGTGGCATCTACTGGATTTTTTAGATGTTTGATTATTTTGTTTTGTGCATTGAAATTATCATCATCAGTGTATGTTAAAATACACTGCAAAGGAAGTAAATTAGTGGAAAATCTTTTTTTCTTAAAAATATGATGCCCAAATTTATCTACATTCATGTTGAAGCTGTTACTTTATACTGATTTACATATATAAGATATTTTTCTTTTTATTCCTTGATTATACCTGCTTCCTTCAATTCTTCAATAATAGAAATTATTTCATTATCATGGCTGGTGTTGCCTGCGTCTTTAGATGCGATTAGCAATTTTAGTCTTTCAATTAAGTCATTTGGATCATCCCAATAAATAAAATCAGTGTTACGAGCATATTTTTTTAAATTTGGTATACCAGAACCAAACTTTTGATTATTTTCTAGCTCAGTTTCATTAAATAAAGGTTTTATAATGTCACGATATTTTATACTTTTGTCACCTCTTATTTGTCCCTGCGGATTGTAATCTCATCTATGAGCACATGTATACAACATATCCTTATATATTAGCTGATCTTTGTCTGTGACTAATGTTAAATTAGGTTTTTTACAAAATAATAATTCTTTTAAACCGGATGACAGTTCATATTGCTTATTTTCAATATTTATCAAATTAGTTTTTTCATTATTGCTGGGATTAACTAGAGTGGATAATTTGACTTTTGAATTCCCCATGAATAAATCTCTACCTACGCTGCGTACGCCAAATGGTACATTTAAGCTGTCATAAATATCTGCAATTTCATTCTTTTTAACGACCTCTCTAAAGCTTTATTTATCATAGTTGGACTTTTAATAATATCATCATTTTTAGAAGTTTCAGACACATTTGGTGGATCCATTTCATCTAAACTAGCTGAAGTTTTATATAAATTTTCATGATCTGAACTTGCATTTCCTACATATTTAGAAGCATCCTCTTTTTGCGATATTGTATTTTCAATATGTTTATCAATTTTAAGGAGTGAATGCAACGGCTCAACAACAGGTCTTAAAATTTAGTTTACTGATAAATTAGTCAGTTTTTTCATCTTTTTCATATTTTTAATTTTCTTTTTTATCGAACAGACTGATTCAATCAAACGTGATTTTATGTCTTTTTCCATTTCACTATATTTAAAATTAAACGACTACTGTTTACAAATAAAAAAATGATACTAATCATGTTAAATTCAAGAAACATATTTATAGCTATTTAAAATTGAAAAAGACATCAAATCCTTTTCTGTATCTTCCTTTGTCTACAGCACAATCCTTATTAATGATTACAAAACTAAACGGTTCTTTCCATACTTTTGAACAAAGATTTTTGAATTCAATCCAAGTTAAATCAGTATTTACGTGTTCGTCATATATGTGTTTTAGATTTATATCGTCTTGCTTGAATATTATCAAAAAGTTAGTGTTATCTCGCACTAGCTGTTTTGGAATCTTTGAATATGTTTGAGACAAATAAAAGCAGTCTACTTGTTTATGTCTCCCCATTGCAAAAAAATTACGAATATTGCTTTGTTTATCACAAACTACATCATCAAAAATCATAATAGAATTATTCAAAACATCATTAGGATCTATAACTTCCTTTTCATTATTAAAAATAAAAAACTTTATTTCAGGAATCATTTTCATAACTTCATTTAAAAATTGATACTTCGGTTGAAATGCCGTTTTAGAATATAAGTACAAATTTTTAAATTTCAAACCATTTTCATGAAGCAGTAAGCTTATCATCACATTAGTTTTACCACAGTTAGACGGTCCGCATATTAAGCAGCGTATTGAATTAGGTAGTAGTATGCTATGTTTAACGAAATCCTTGTTTTCTAAAATCTGTACATTGTATATTTCTATTGAAAGTGGTTGCTTTATTAGCTTCATGGTATTGACTGATTACTTTTAAATAAAAATAGTCTTTTATATTTTATGATGTAATAAAAAGTAATTCATCTTTAAATTTCACTAATAATAATTTTAAATTTAAATTTATCAAAGCTTTTACGCATCAGCTGGGTATAATAAAAATAAAACAATATTCATATAGAATTTTATAATCTTTATTAATTTCTACATTAACTTCTCAAACTCCTGTTTACATATAGTTCAAATAATATGTACCAATTATAATTTAACTATTTTACTTATTATTGTAAATAAGTGACAATCAGTATAATATGTTATCCCAATGCCCCCAAGGTAAAGTTTGTATATTGTCTGTTAAAATCTGTCTTTTGTCATCACTTCGATCAAGTACAGTTTTATAAACTTCTTGAGTATACAAAACATGTTTAAGTGACCGAATAACATTCATTTTTTGCTTGTAGCGTTTATCAGTCATCAAAGCTTTCTTGAATTTAGTCGTAGTAATTTTCTTTGTAATAGGTCTAGAAATACCTTTTGCTTTTTTTATTTGAGTATTAATACTGTTTATACAATACAATTTTGCTCTCAAACCAATGAATTCAGTAAGCACGTCACCACCTAATTCGTCTTTAAATAATCCAGGAATTTTGTTATTCATTTTAGAAATGCCATATATATTATTATTTGGAAAGTTACTTGTATCAAAATTTAAAGAATTTTCTTTTATGTCCGCATATATATCGTCTGTTTCTATCAAATAAAGTAAGCTATCAGTATCTGTATAGCAAAGTTTCGCACAGTCGTGATACTTCTCTTTAATATAGCCATAATGAAATTGGTATAAATGTTGCTTGGCGTATTCCAAAACAGTAAATCCAATGTAAATGGGTCTATCTAACAGAACTTTTTCATATTCCAATTGAATCGCAACAAAGTTTTCATCGAAGATTGATATGCTTTTAAAATTAGGTTTTGTCAATAATTTTGCGGCACCAATGCGTTTGTTAGATACGTTATTATTATCTTCCCAATGTGATACTAATCTTACATCAACTTGTTTTCTTCTGTTTTCAATTGTTTTCTCAAAAATTGAATTATTTAGTAATTTAAACAAATCTTTCTGAAAATTTGATTTAGATGCTTGACGTAGGCGAGTATTTAAATCAATGTAATTCTTTACAAAAGGTTCGAAAACTTAGTACCCGATATATTTTTTTTAAGATCAAACCATGTTTTAAACATAATTTCAAATGAACGTAGTGAATAACGTATTTATTTTTATTATAAAGATTAGCAATTAATTTATATGTTTTACCACCTGGAGGTATTATTTTTTCTGGTGCAAATGGCAAATCACTATGAGCATTATGGAGGTGGTCTGGATAATCTAAGTCAACCTCTAAAATATAGCCATATTCCGACTCATCTGTTATACTTAATACATTAAAATTCGTTTTCTCATCTTCAGATAGTAAAACGGAACTCAGAAATAGGCAGCTTTTTCATCATAGCAAATCCATATAAATTATTGGCATCAAGATAAAGTAGGTATTTAGAAATTTCTGAGTTATCATAATTCGGTAGATACTTGTTATTAGCTTTAGCATATCGATGAGAACATTGCGATAACCCTCCACGAATACCTTTTTTCTATTAACTGATATATTTCTAAATCACTTATTAAATCCAATCGAACGCCTGTATGCAGTAACATAGCATCCCAACTTAAGCTAGGAGATGATACATAATGCGCGGGATCTAATTTGTAATATTCCAAGCATGTATTTCTAAAGTTTTCAAAAATGTCACATAATAATAGGACATCTGTTTTTTAAATATAAATCTGTGTATTCACCATTTGTGTTTATATTAAAATTATCCCATACTTTTTGTGCTCGTGCATATTCGTCATAAGTTATATGTTTCATGGTTAAATTATTATAAAAACATTCTTTTGGTGGCAAAGATTTTTCTTCATATTTACACCAAGAATCTACGTAATCATAAGGAAATATACCTTTCTCTTTTAACAAGTTAAAGTCAATATGATTTCTGAATTCTTCTGAGAGATGAATGTGTTCATTTTCAGATAAATTTTTACTTAATTCATTCAAACTAGAACTTAAAAACTGAAAGGAATCTATAAATATAATTTTGAACGTTGCGAGAAGTGTGCTCGTTATAAATTATTTTACTTATTGTTAAATACTTTTCTTTTGTTTTAGGTATAACTTTTATGTCTCCCACATGGTGTGCTAATTCTTTGATAAAAAGATGGCTGTCATAACCACATAAATTATGAAATACGACTGGTATAAAAGAATATTCTCTTAACATGAGATTGCAGTGAGAATGTGCTGGACCCCGATATTCAGAAGTAATATGATCGTGGTCAGCAACTTTATCTCCCAGCAAAGGTTCATTACAGATGTGACAAGTTGTAGCATTTAAATAAGCATTTCTTTGTTTATCGGTTAGTGGATTCATTGGTTTATTAACAGATAATAGCTTATCAATATCTTTAACATCTTCAATTAAACGTTCTATAAAGATTTTAACACAATCCGGACCTCTATATGATACATATTTATTTAACTTAGAATCATGAGAGCAACAAATATAGTAACCAAAACAAGATGGCTCGTGTAACTGTAAATTAACCGTATTACATGTTTGTTCATTTTTATTACATTTCAACAATAAACTTTCAAAATCTGCATATATTATAAAATTTATTTTTATTTTTCGCTCATATCTTTTAAACTGTAATATGCTATTTTCTTTCGGCAATATGGTTAATACTTTAGAACATTGGTGTGACATAAATTTCTTTTTCGACGAGAAATGTTGAAGACATGAATCACAGAAATGTAATTTGCCATTATGTTTTGAAATCTGTGGTCGCACAAGACGTGACAAATCTGTTATTAAGCAATAGTGACCCTTATTATATTTTCTCAATGTATAATATATTGACATGGTGTACTTTTCTTGAATTACATATATAAAGCGGGCCAGTTACTTGGTTACAATTATCGAGGCCATAAATGTTGAAACTTATATTAGAATTTTGCTTTTCAAAAGTTTTGAGATCGTGTATAGTAGGTGGAAAAGACATACCATCTATTTTGAACACATTACTATAATGAGGATAAGATCTAGTTCTACATACGTTATTTTTTGCTGGATATAATGCTGCAACTATACTCCATAAAAAACAGTGATCGTCTTCATTTTTAATATTAATACAACTCTTAGTATTTTTAATAGTCGCGGGGAGTTCTATATAACTACTTCCCTTCATAGGCGAGTATTTATTCACGTTTATTTCTAAATGACTAATTGTTCCAAAAGTCCAACCAGACTTGCAATGTTCGAATTCAGCCATTTTCATTTTCATAGAGTCTATTACTAAAGAAAACATTTCTTTCAGATCAGTATTTCGACATAGAATTTGAAATTTTGAATTAAATGACTTGAGTTGTTGTTGATCAGAACTTGGTAAATAAAATAGAGCAAAGAGTTCAAAATTAACTTTCACACATGTATGTTCAGTAATTGAGAGCTCAATGACCTTTAATATATCTTTTTCATTATCTTTAAGAAATGACTCGGGAGTAAAGTACTTTTCTATATTCTCAGGCTGTAATCTATATGTTATAATTCGATTTTTAAATGCAGAAGCAATGACTTTTATATTATCAAATTTTGTATTCAACAAGCAATTTGACTTATGTATATTACTTCTCAAATGGTAATTATATTTATTTCTTAATGTATATAAATTACAGTATTTACAAAACTTAATGTCTTTGTCTTTTTCTTTATTACTGGTGTCGACAACTGCGAACAAGAAATAAAATACGAATATATAGAAAATACGAAACTTGAAATATTCATTTATTATAAAATAGTAAGTTTTAAAACGTAAATGAGTATAATATGACAAGATTAGTAGGATAGGTAAATGTACTTTATTAATATTAATACATTATATTAATAAAGTAAAACGTTAAATATATATTATTTACAATAAATGTGAATTTATGAAATTTGGCGAACATTCCTTGAACTCCTTTCGGACTTCGCTTAAATATGCTGATAAATGTCGCCAGGACTCGGTATCAACATTTGTTCTATTTTTAAGAGCAACTATTGCATAGCGCCATCTATTCATCGGAGATACGCGCTCGATTTCTTCGCATTTATATATTTTTATTTCGACAAAATGACTGCCAGGCTTATCAAACTTTATTTGTCGTGAAAAGCCGTTTGTTACCCGTTTTGTTAAATAAGATACTAAAGGAGATGTATTTTTACATGTTACATCGTTGATTTCACCATCATCGGAGTCTACGCCGAAAAGATCTTGAGCGGTGACTTTGGCTGATCTTGATTTCTTTCCGCTGGACCGAACACGTACTATAGCGTCCCCGCTAGTTGAAGGCTCGTTTCCATGAGAGTTATGCCCTCGCTTGTTTTTCCTCACAGCTTTCTTCTCTTTCCCCTTCGGCTCGGTCCTCTCTTCAGAGGAAGACTCTTCTGATAGAAAAATGTTTTCATGGTTGCTTGACCTGAAATTAGAAATAATTATAACTTTAACAAAAACTGTATGTATCATTAAAAAAAAGCTGTATTAACTTTAATCGACGTTTCGGCAACCAGTCAACGAAGTGCCGTTCCCCGTGTTCGTTTCATTCGGGAAACGAGACAAACAGTCAGTGAAGGCGGCAACGCGTGACTGTGATAGTGTAGCTGGTGGCCGCGTTTTCATTACAGACAGTAAGAGTAAAGTGCAATATTTAGTAGATACCGGTTCGGACCTTTGCGTGTATCCACGTAAGTATATTCGAGATAGGAAGTGTATAGAGACAGACTATAAGTTGTTTGCCGCCAATGGGTCCACAATAAATACTTTCGGTTGGGTGAACCTTTCTTTAGACTTTGGACTCAGGCGGGCTTTTACGTGGCGTTTTGTCATAGCTGACGTCACTAAACCTATTATAGGCATAGACTTTTTATCACACTATAATTTACTTGTGGATGCTAGACACCATCGCTTAATAGACAATGTTACGTCATTAAGTGCTTTTGCTAAATCCGCATCAAATGTTTTGTGCCAAATAAAATCTATTACAGGTACCTTACCATTCCATGACCTGCTATCACGGTTTCCGGATCTCACTCGCCCAGCTGGAGACCTGTCTTCACGGGTGATTAAGCACAACACTCTTCACTACATACGCACGACTTCAGGACCCCCTGTACATAGTCGTCCTCGTCGGTTAGCACCGGATCGACTTCGCATCGCCGTCAGGTAATTTGAGGATATGGTAAGAACAGGTATTGCTAGAAGGTCCGATAGCCCGTGGTCATCCCCGTTACATCTCGTACCTAAGATAATTACTTAGCCAAAGCACACCGACTTCGAAAATATTTGATTAGGTATGTATAGTAAATGAGAACTACCAATCAGTTATTTTTTACTTTTTAGTGCTTTTGTTGAAGTCGGTTTTTATTTTTTTGTTAAAAAGTTTTTATTTTTCCCCTTTTTAGTGTAGACAGTAGTCGCAAAGTAAGGATTCTAACGTGTTAGGCTTGTCAAATCAAACAAAATAAGCCCAAACTCAAAGTATCTACTATTAGCCGTTGAAGAGTTTCCACCTATCCACCTTCTGGCCTTGCCATCAGATCAGGTCAACAACACTGAACCACTGTACTATCAACGGAAATAGAAATACTTGCAAAGTTTCAAGTCAATATGACAATTAGAAGTAGGTTAAATTCATCATTAGTTGTTTTCCACCCTTAGGGGTGGTATTTTTTTTTGGAATTTAAATGGGACCAATCTGGAAGTATACCCTTTCAAACAAAAGAAAAATTGTCCAAATCGGTTAATAAATGACGGAGTTCTGAGGTAACAAACATAAAAAAAAAAAAAAAAAAAAAAAAAAAAAAAAACATACAGTCGAATTGAGAACCTCCTCCTTTTTGAAGTCGGTTGAAAATAAGCCCAAACTCAAAGTATCTACTATTAGCCGTTGAAGAGTTCCACCTATCCACCTTCTGGCCTTGCCATCAGATCAGGTCAACAATACTGAACCACTGTACTATCAACGGAAATAGAAATACTTGCAAAGTTTCAAGTCAGTCAATATGACAATTAGAAGTAGGTTAAATTCATCATTAGTTGTTTTTCCACCCTTAGGGGTGTATTTTTTTTTTGAAATTTAAATGGGACCAATCTGGAAGTATACCCTTTCAAACAAAACCAAAATTGTCCAAATCGGTTAATAAATGACGGAGTTTCTGAGGTAACAAACATAAAAAAAAAAAAAAAAAAAAAAAAAAAAAAAAAAAAACATACAGTCGAATTGAGAACCTCCTCCTTTTTGAAGTCGGTTGAAAAACAATGAGTGGCGGACCATGCGGCGACTGACCGTGCACTCAACGCACGCACTATACCTGACCGATACCCGGTTCGCCATATCGCTGATTTTTGCTCATAATTTATCTGGCTGTACAATTTTTAGTAAAATAGATTTAATCCGGGCTTATAATCAAATCCCTGTAAATCCAGCTGATGTACCCAAGACTGCCATTACGACTCCGTTCGGAATGTTGAGTTTCCATTCATGAGCTTCGGTCTACGCAACGCAGCTCAAACATTCCAGCGCTTCATGGACGAAATACTTAGAGATTTAGAGTTCTGCTACCCTTATATTGATGATATCCTTGTGGCTTCCCAGGACGAGACGCAACACCGAATTCACCTGGAACAAATTTTCCAGCGCCTACAGGACCACGGTATCGTCATCAATGCGTCGAAGTGCGTATTCGGAGAGCCACAAGTGGAATTCCTGGGTTACATCGTATCAGCAGCAGGTACCAGACCACTCCCACAAACGGTTGAAGCTATACAGAACTTTCCTCAGCCGAAAACCATCAGGGAACTTCGAAGGTTCCTAGATATAACAAATTTTTATCGTCGTTTTGTTCCAAGCGCAGCAAAAATCCAGGCTCCATTGCATCAACTCTTATCTGGTAAAGCTGTCAAATCTAGTACTACTATCACTTGGTCGACCGAGCTTCAGAAGGCTTTCGACGCGTGCAAGGCAAGTCTAGCTCAAGCCACTCTATTAGCACATCCGCATCCGACAGCTGAGTTAACGCTGTGGACGGACGCTTCAGACAACGCGATTGGTGCTGTATTACAACAGATGATAGACTCCGAGTGGCAGCCTCTTGCGTTCTTCTCTAAAAGGCTTAATACCGCACAACAAAAATATAGTCCGTTTGACAGAGAGCTATTAGCAATTTACGAAGGTGTAAAACATTTTCGTCATATGGTTGAAGGTAAGGATTTCACCATATATACCGACCACAAGCCTATTGTTTCGGCCTTTAGAAAAGCCTCAGAAAATTGTTCACCGCGTCAATTTAGATACTTTGATTTCGTGTCTCAGTTCACGACAAATATTAAGCACGTCGCAGGTGAAGACAACGTAGTCGCTGACGCCCTCTCACGCACCGATGAAATTTCTACCGCCATAGACTTAGATGCACTGGCCTTGTCGCAGTTGACAGACGACGAGCTACGGAAAGTATTACATAACAATAATTCTCCGCTGCACCTCCAGGAGATAGACCTCTCTGGCTCTGGTAAGAAGCTGTACTGTGATTTTTCCTGCTCAACGCCGAGACTTTACCTGACTCCAGAGTTCCGTCGACAAGCGTTCGACTGCATTCACGGCTTGAGTCACCCCGGTATCAAGGCAACAACCAGATTAGTTACACAAAAGTACGTGTGGCCTAATATAAAGAAGGATTGCGCTGTGTGGACTCGCACCTGTCTTTCATGCCAGCGCTCGAAAGTTTCAAGACATACTCGATCCCCTGTACATACTTTTGTTCCTCCATCGAACAGATTCAGTCATGTGCACATAGACCTCATCGGACCTTTGCCCGTGTCACAAGATTATAGATACTGTCTCACAGCCGTAGACAGATTTACACGTTGGCCAGAGGTAATACCGCTCCATGACATCAAAGCTGACACAGTGGCGAACGCTTTTGTCACTGGCTGGATATCACGTTTTGGCTGTCCGGAGAAGATCACAACAGATCGAGGTAAACAGTTCGAGGCATTTTTATTTAAGGAACTTTCACGGATAATAGGTGTAAACCATTTAAAGACCACAGCGTACCACCCGGCTGCAAATGGAATGGTTGAGAGATTCCACCGCCAACTCAAGGCAGCGATCATGTGCCACGCCAAAGACGATTGGGTCGAAGTGCTTCCATTAGTACTCCTCGGAATACGTTCAGCTTGGAAAGAAGACATTAACTCATCGTCAGCCGAGCTCGTCTACGGAGAAACCCTACGTTTACCTGGTGCATTTTTCGATCTCGATAGCTCTCCCGTAGAAGTAACGGACTACACCGATTTTCTTTCCCGGTTGAGGCATAACATACGGAAGTTGAAGCCCACACAAGTAGTTCACCATGGAACAGCACCCGTGTTCATCAGCAAGGATCTAAAATCTGCGCCACAGGTCTTCTTACGGCAAGATTTTATTCGAAAGCCTTTGCAAGCACCTTACGCTGGACCCTTTATCGTCATCGAACGTGGAGACAAGTCCTTCAAGATAGATATTCGAGGGAAACCTACCACCGTTTCAACTGACAGGTTGAAACCAGCGTATCTGCTTAGCGACCTAGCTCCGCCTGAGGATGAAGCCCAGAAAGTACCCGAGACATGCTCGTATAGGAATATCGAAGATCGTCGAACTCGATCAGGAAGACGAGTACGATTTACAGATTTTTTTTCGACCTTAACGGTCTCCGGGGGGGCTGATGTAGCGGCAATTCAAACGCAATACCTCAGATCATGAGAGTCGGTAAAAATACCGTTATGCAGCCAACGCTGCACTCGGGCGCGCATCGCGTTTGATCGTGCGAGATCGTTTTTCCCCGTCCGCCAGTCGTTTACCGATAGCTACGCCGGGAGGTCGCGCACGCGCTCGCTCTCTCTATTCTTCGTTGCGTAATTTCTACTCCTTCCTATAATCTATTCCTATAGATCCATTTATGTTTTTGTTAATCAACAAAGATAGTGAATTAAATAACGGTCGATACAGAAAAACATTCGACATATTCGCAAAATTCGACTAACAAATTTATTATAAACCACTCACTAGGCAAATTTGGTCAGTTGAATGTAGCATTGGCAAAGATAATACCTATTTTTAGTAAATATGGAAGCAAATGTAAAGAATCAATTAATTAAGTCAATTGAAACTATTAAAAAGAAAGCAAAAAAAATGCGAGAAGAAGAAGATGATTTAGAAATAAAACGATGCAAACTTTTCAAATCTATAACTGATCCATTAGATCCATGATTTAACAGATTTATTTTCTCCTTCATCCAATGTTAAAACTGAAAACATTGAAAACGATAATAAAAATTATCTAACGCCAAAATTTAAAATTTCTTGCGAAAATTCTAAAAATATTGAAGAAATCCGTACTCCCTCACCAATGCCAGTACGTAAAAATTTAAATATTCCTTTCGGTGTGCGAAATGAAAATAGTACACTGATGATTGGAAATTCCAAAGTTGAGTTTTTAGACGCCAAAGATACTCATAATAATAATATGATGGCAAAAATAGGAAGAAACAGCTATGAAGTGACCCCAGGATTAGCAGAATTATTATTTCAGAGTAAACCAGATTTAACAGTGGTATCTGAGCAAGACAAATTAGTCTATAAGGATATTTTATGTAACACTTGCGCGCACAAAAGAGACTACAACCCTTTAAATCAGATAAAAGGTGATAAAGGACTCAAATAACTAAAATCGTGAAACCACTATTTTCTGAAATTGAATTGAATACCAAGGAATCAAAACAAGGCGGTTTTATGCCAACTCTGAAAAAATACTGTAAAAATACAAATTTTGTATATTGGGATGACTTAAAATGTCAGTCTTGGTCTGAAAATGAAACTTTAAAATGTATATCTGATTTGAGTTTATCTTTGGGTAAAAGGTATTGGAATAATAAAAAGAAGCCTTTATTAAGCGTTACATATCTGGAAACAAAAAATGAAAATGTCAGCTCATCTAGCACTTCAGAGATGTTTAATTTAGATACATGGATGTCAAATATTAATATTAAAAATGTATGCAACTCCAAATTAAAGTGTATAAAAAGTTTTAAAAATAGTTACGATATTAATATATTAAGACAAGAAATTATACAGGAAATACATAATAATTATTTTGGGTGGTATTGTCTGTATACTGATGGATCTAAAGATAAAACAAACGTTGGCTGTTCTTTGTACGATCCAAATTGTAATGTTAATAAAATGTTTAAAATAACTGCTAATACATCAATAATGACTACAAAATTTTACATGAATTAACTAAAATACAATCTATCGGAAAGTCTTTAAAATTGCAATGGATTCCCTCTCACATTGGACTAACGGGAAACGAGGAGGCTGATATTCTTGCAAAACAAGCTCCTCTCGTAGGGACAGTTATAAATTTAAGACCAAATTATTCTGATTTTTTAGTTAAATATAAACAAGAATGTGTAAACCGCTTTAAAGAGTACCTTGACGAAAGATCAAAACTTAAGGGAATATCGTATAAGACTATACAAAGTGAGCCTCCTCGTATCCCGTGGTTCTGCGACTCAGGGTTGACGCGTCAACAAATTGTTATGGCTCTTAGGCTGCGTTCGGGACACGTTCCACTTAACAGATTTATGTTTCTAATGAAAAAATCTAATTCTCCAAATTGTAATTTATGCGGTGTAGAGGAAGATGTACATCATTTCTTAGTGGAATGTGTTCGTAACGCGGATAGGAGACAGGAGTTGATGCGCCGTTTTAAACGTTTGCTGGAATGATGTGGGAGTTTTTCAAAGCGCACTGTCTAAACCTAACTCAGAGATAGCCAAAACTGTATATCAATTTAAGTTAAAATAAGTTATAATTAGAGGTACTAGTATTATTAGTGGTATACATGTCTTAAGGGAACGATGGGACTGACATTTAGCTTTGTTGCTAAGAAGTCCCTAAATAAAAATAGATTAAAAAAAAAACAACAACATTGTGTATCGGAAAAGGATTATTTATTAAACCCTATGGTGATGGTTTAGGAATATATACAAAGAAGGAAAAAAACTGATTCGGCGGCTACCTAATCGTGCTCTAAGTAACATTGATATTTTAAAGATTTCTAAAAATATTCCTCATTTTAGAGGTGTATTCATGAGAAATGAATTGCCACAACATCCATTTAAAAAAGAGTGTGGTATAATTAACCTAGATAGTTCTCAAAATCCTGGAACGCATTGGGTAGCCTATGCAAAGATAAATAATTACATTGAATATTTTGACAGCTATGGCGATTTAAAACCACCAAAAGAATTCGTTAAGTATGTGGGATCGAAAATTAATTATAATTACAATAATTATCAAGGATTTAACTCTTTTAACTGCGGCCATCTTTGTATCAAATTTCTAATGAAATTCTGGAAGAAAGTAGCAAATAAATAGTTAATGCAATAAAATAAAAGATCAGTCATCCATTATGTCTGTTACACTAACTATTGTGGGTAATGAATCTATTATAGAATCAAATTATAACCCTCCTCTTATTTTGGAAGACGAATATGAGTGTGGCTTAGTATATTTTTCTGCATTTAATTCGATTCCAAATGTGGACTATACTAATAATGTTTTTGAATATGGAGAAGATAAAAAAAGAATTCTTATCCCACCGGGCGCTTACGATTTACAAGATTTATATGAATACCTAAAAGAAAGAGTTAAAAATTGTGAATTACAAATAAAATCTAATATCAACACATTGACTTGTTCATTGTACTGTACGGAAACTTTAAACTTTGATTCGGAAAATAGTATTGGGCCTATGCTGGGGTTTTTAAGCAAAAAATTAGAAGCAAATAAATGGCATGAATCAACAGCATCTGTGAACATTCTACCAGTGTCTGTCGTAAGAATCGAATGTAATTTAGTGCAAAGTTCGTACACTAATGGTTTTCCTTCACATATTATTTATGAGTTTGTGCCAAACATTCCACCTAGTCATAGATTTATAGAATCTCCAAATAATGTGATATATTTTCCTGTTCAAAAAATAATAATTTCATCAATTACAATAAAAAATTTGTATTTGAAAGGCAATTATATAAATTTTAGAGGTGAAACTATTGTCCTGCGTCTTCATTTGAAAAAATCAAAATGATAGTATTTTTCAAAAGTAATAATTATAAAGAGAACAAACCTACAATTAAGAAACCTATTACTAAGGGCACTGTTAAACAAAGTAGACGTGTGCGAGTATATAAAAAAATTAATCGGAGTAATAAACAATTTCTTAAGACCCTCGGCTTTAAAGTATGAGTCTCCTTCAAATCAACAATTTACCTGAATTCGATAACTCTATCGAGAGTTATGAGATTCATACATATAATCCATACAATAATAGTTTCAATGAAAATGATGAAATTCGGATACCTATTCACCAGCAAGATATTTACGTGTTACCATCAGCTAGTTCCATTTACATCGAAGGAAACATTTCAGTGACTCATAAAGATCAAGCTGGCAAGATTCAGAAAAAAAGTGTTGACTTCAGTAATAATGCAATTGCATTTCTTTTCCAAGACATCCGATATGAAATTAATGGTGTTGAAATCGATCGTATTCGAAATGTTGGAATTACTTCAACAATAAAGTCTTTCATTTCAATGAATAGCGGTGACAGTAAAGCAGCTGCTATGTGGGGTTGGAATTTAGACGGATTCAAAAATCAGAATGTAAATTTTAATGCTTTGATACCCTTGAATAAAATTTAAGGTTTTGCAGAAGATTACAATAAAATAATAATTAACTGTAAACATGAACTCATACTTATTAGAAGCAGCACTAACATAAATAGCGTTGTCATGGGTAACGATGATATTGTAGACATCGATATACAAAGAATTCAGTGGCGAGTGCCTCATATTAAAGTATCAGACCAGCAAAGATTAATACTTCTAAAGAAGTTAGAGAAAGATAACGCAATACAAATAGCATTTAGAAATTGGGATTTATATGAATATCCGCTACTGCCAAAAACTACGAAACATTCATGGGCGTTAAAGACAGCCTCTCAATTAGAAAAACCTCGATATGTTATATTTGGTTTGCAAACTAATAGAAAGAACATCAAAAACAAAGACAGTACAATATTCGATCATTGTACTCTAACAAATGTTACATTATTTTTAAATTCTCACTATTATCCGTATGATGCTTTAAATCTCAAGTTTGATGAAAATAAATATAGTATATTATATGACATGTATGCTAAGTTTCGTCAGTCGTTTTATAACCTTCCTATTGATCCGTTGCTCGATCTGCATACATTTAAAGAAAGAGCACCTTTATTTGTAATAGACTGCTCCAGACAAAGCGAAAATTTAAAAACTGGTTCAGTTGATGTTCGTCTGGAAATTGAAACGTCGCAGGAAATTCCAAGCAATACTAGCGCTTACTGTTTAATCATTAACGATCGTCTTGTAGAGTATAGGCCGCTGAGTAATATAGTCCGAAAACTATCATGAAAATTATTGTAGATGTTCAAGGATTTAAAGACGATCAGAATTACTTTCTGCCTAAAGAAATTGCTATGCTGTATAATGATCGAGTTCAAGTTTTGTTAATATTAAACCACCATATTCTTATGTATGTCTTACAGAGACAGAAAAAAAAACAGGTTAATTGGCTTGAAAGGAACAGAAAGATATTATGGCGCGAGGGAATCGTACCTTACGAGAACTACAAATGTCATCTTAAACATATTCTAAAACATAATGATATTTACATCCGAAATAAAGTAAGTAAGTACCTAACTATTTTTACTATTATAATATCCATAATATATTAACTAGTATTATTTATTTAAAGTTCTAACATTTATAATTAAACACTTTTATTTGTGTTGAAATAGGCTTACGTAGAATACTCTTTGATTTTTCATTACTTATTAATTAAACATTAAAGTTTGTCTAACATGTTAACTAACATTATTTATATTATTTCAGGGCCTCTTCATCATTCAATCCGTTTTGCGAAGACGAGGATTCCGAGGCCTTAGCACCGCCGCCAACTACGTCGAAGTCAAAGAGTGAAAAGAAGAAGCGCGAGGCGAGGCGAGGCGAGAAGAAACCGACCAAGAAAAAAGAATTAACTTCTGCCCCAAAAAATCTTTTTTCGAGTTGATCAGACTCAGAAGTCGAGACGCCTCCGACCACACCTACTGTTAAACGAAGAAAAACTTTTTTAGAATCCGAGGTAAGTTGTCAACTTTATTTTTTACCTCCGACTCCGCTCCCATTGAGTTAGGTTTTTCACAATTCCCAATAAGTATTTGTTTTCCCATGATAAAAAATAGACTATTATAATCTCCATGTTCAATTATATTTAATCACAAAATCATCTCGATCCGTGGCTATGTTGAGACGTGGTTGAAGGGCAGCCCAACAAACAAAACATTTATAAAATTAGTAGAGATTTTATTTTTAATTTAAAGTTTTCGACGAAATTGCTCTTAACAAGGAGGTTTTATTTGGTATTCTTAGTATGGATATTTTTTAATTAAATATTCAAGCATTCTTTCACACTTAGCTGTTATATGCCACTTTATGGTTTAGGAGAAAGAAAAGGTGTTAAGATTATATATCAATGGATTTACGTTAAGGAAGGCTAAAGAGTATACCTACCTGATAAAAATTTCATCATGATCTGATAATGAGTTTTGAAGATAGACGTCGGAATTGTACTTGTACTTTTAATAATAAAAAAATATTAAAATCGCAAACTTAACTAAAGTGCTTTAATGTTGTATGTCGTAGTGTAAAAAACTTTTTTTAAATTGAATTTTTTTTTACATGACACTAAATTGAACTTTTTACAATTTTCAGGAGGAAAGCAAACCCCTGCGCGCTGAGAAATTAAGAAGTTTCCTAAGTCAGCGCGTCGCGTCGGGTTATACAACTCAATCCGATCCCTCTAAACGAGGAAATTATTTTTTCGAGTTTCGTGTATACAACGCTGACGAAGTAGAGAAGATTCCTGCAACCGAACGCTGGAAACACGCAATTTGCACGTTAAAACTTGCCACTAATTACCAGTCGGCGGTATGGAAATCACTTACTAAATTAATAAGGGATAGTAAGGATGAACTAAAACACATTCAGCCTATTTTATACCCAACGAATGAAAAATAATAATTGTGACAGAAGTTATGTAGAATTTTTTTGGTCATATACGTGTTGTAACCTGCTATATTATATAACAATAAAATTACTAATTCTCATGTTTTCTCTGCAGCTAGCTTATTACTTTTTTCCTTACAGCAAAACCAAAACCATAAAATATAGAACCATAAAACTAGAACCATACAAATTTAGAACCATTCAAATCGAGATACTAGATAATAAGGCACAAAAGGTTTGAGATATATAACCTGTCACTTACATATTTGATACAAAGATGGCCGCAGTTAAAAGAGTTAAATCCTTGATAATTATTGTAATTATAATTAATTTTCGATCCCACATACTTAACGAATTCTTTTGGTGGTTTTAAATCGCCATAGCTATCAAAATATTCAATGTAATTATTTATCTTTGCATAGGCTACCCAATGCGTTCCAGGATTTGAGAACTATCTAGGTTAATTATACCACACTCTTTTTTAAATGGATGTTGTGGCAATTCATTTCTCATGAATACACCTCTAAAATGAGGAATATTTTTAGAAATCTTTAAAATATCAATGTTACTTAGAGCACGATTAGGTAGCCGCCGAATCAGTTTTTTTCCTTCTTTGTATATATTCCTAAACAATCACCATAGGGTTTAATAAATAATCCTTTTCCGATACACAATGTTTCCATTTTTTCGTTATGCCTTTTTAGTTCTTGAAATTTTTTTTTCATTAATTTAATAGCATTAACTGCTTTTACAATACTAGCAGCACCACCTGCTAAGCTACCAGCAGCAGACAATCCTGCAAATATTGGAATTAATGGCAAAACACCACCTGTCTTTGGTATAGGTATTACACGTGGTATATTAACTGTTGAGTCACTAAGGAGTTTCTTAGCCGCGGCAATAGCTAATTCAATTGCTGCTTTCTTGCATTTAGGTTTTAGTTTATGAATATGCTTATTTGCGGCGGACATCATTTTTTTAAAACTTTTCTTTAAACCTGCACCAGAATTACTCGTTTTCGAAGAATAAGATTTATTTCTCGATTTCATTTTACGCTTAGTCGACTTCTGCTTCTCCATTTTAATAAAAATAACTCTGTCCTGCACCGTTGACAATAAGAGACTAAAAATTATTAATTGAATAAGTGTGTATACAACATTTACTTTGTCTATCCAACTATTTTCACTAGACGGCAGACCCTTTTTTTTTTTTTAACGTTGGGAAATGCATTTACGCACGACGTGTGGGACTCACCGGCGTAATACAGCCAGTACTACCCACTAAAACCCAACAAAACCTTCCTCCATCTTAATGGGGCGTCGCAGGATCGTTTACGCATTCAACTACGACGCCCCGACGGCAGGTCTGCCGAACCACAACAGACCACCACAACCATGGGGTTGCTCCACAGTCCACTCTGCTATCAGAGAAGTACCAGGAGCAACCCGCATGGTACACTACCCTCCGAAGAGGGCCACCTCCCACCGCCCACCGAAGTGGGCAACCTCCCTGTGCGTTTCTTAGCTTCGCGCCCGGTTGGATTGCCGGGCACTACTGTGCCCCCCCACCACGACAAGGTGAACGCACGTTGGGGGGGTAGACGGCAGACCCAACCATTTGACATATAACTCATTTCCTTTTCTTTTTAGAACCTTTTCAATAAGATATATGTTAGGACGTTGTGTTTTTTGCAATTCTTCAGTATAGAATGATCCTAATATAGGTCGGTGTCTTGAATCTTTAAGAAGGTAACTAATAGGTCGAGTATTTTGAATCTGAGCTATATTAAAAATTTCATTTGACCAGTTGGGAGTATATCCTTTTTCAAAAGTTCCTTTATATTTGTTTATTCGAACATAATCCAATTTTGAATTTCGAACGTTTCTGTGTTGGCGATGACAGTTGTAATGATCTGTATCTTTCAAGTATTTTATTTTTATTATTTTCATTAACTTCATCTGGAGCTATACCGATTGTTCTATGACGTGTGGAGTTATATTTTTTCATGATGGAGTCAAGGGTTCCACTATTATATTTGTAACTGCCTTGCAAGCTAAATTGTTTGTAAATTTTACTTTTCAATGTTCTTATAAATCTTTCCACTATTGAAGCCTTCTTGGTGGAATAAGTTGAGTAATGATTTATACCGTATTTTTTTAATAGTTTTTTTGAAATAACTATTATAAAATCCGGTACCTAAATCAGTTTGCAGATTTTTGGGAGCACGACCTTGTTTTAGTAACTTACTAAAAGCTGCAGTCACAGTTTCTTTATTTTTATATTTCAAAGGAAATATGCCCAAGCATACTTTGAGAAAGCATCAATGACTGTTAGGATGTATTTATAACACGAATTGTCTTTTGAGAATGATTGCATATCAATTAAATCGGCATGCCATACATCATCAATGTCTTTAAGTATAACATGTCTTCGAGGAAAATTTTTTCTTACATTTTTATGAATTTCATTAACAACACTATCTTTGCTCATTTTTTAAATTTACGACTTATAGAATCTATACTTTTTTTGACACTGTTTATTTCTGAATTTAATTGTAACAATGCTTGCTCGACTGATTTCAATCTTGCGAATTTCTCATCTATGATTTTGTCGACGTACAGCTTAGTGGCACAATCATTTGAGTCTATAGGTATTGGGTTATGGACTTAAATGAAACAAAACACTTCACTTTTAGATAGACTTTATATATTTGAACTTTATAATTAACACTAGGAAGGTATCACACAACCGAATATTTACACTTTAAGAGACAGACGTTAACAGAACAGAAATAGCAAAGTTACGCAGATTAAATACGCTTAGCCAATATTAGTCATAACAACTACTTATTTAATTAAGATTAATTTTTGAATATTAAATTGAAGTTAATAATACCAACACGCCCCCTCAAAAATTAATCGGTAACATATTATTTACATATAAGATCATAGAAACCTTCCTAATGCTTCCCTGGGAGTACTAAAATCATTATGGTCCAACATTTGTTGCTAAGGGCCAGGAAAACCCAGGAAAACCTGACCAGACCACAATCACAAAGAAAAAATATTAATTACAAAGACAACATATGTAAAATTAGTTAACAATTTGTAAATATAAAAAAACAAAAATATAATGGTTATTCTAAACCCATATTCAACCTTAATTGTTGAAAGGCAACTGCTGGAAGTGGCTTAGTCAGTGCATCTGCTAATTGGTGATCTGTTGGAATATAATTTAATTTTATTATATTTCTTTCAATCTGTTCCCTAGAAAAATGGTATTTTATATCAATATGTTTTGATCGTTTATGATTACTTGGATTACTGGCAATACTAATACACCCATTATTATCTTCATAAATTGCTATGGGTTTTGTAATACATAAATTAATACTTGTGGCTAGAGACTTAAGCCATAACGCCTCTTTAACAGCTTCATACAAAGCCATATATTCAGCTTCGGTAGAAGAAGCTGCTACAGATGCTTGCCTCTTTGTATTCCAAGTAATTGTACACTGTTGAAATAACTTAAACAAGTAACCCGTAGTGCTTTTTCTATCACTATTATCACTACCACCCCAATCAGAATCTACATATCCACTTAATATATTATCATAGTCACTAGACTTTCGGTAAGTTAATTTTAAATTAATTGTGCCTTATAAGTATCTTAGTACTCTTTTTAGACACTTCCACAATTCTTTATTATTTTTATTAGTATATCTACTTAATATATTAACACATGTACTTAGATCAGGACGAGTACATAACATGAGATACATTAAGTTGCCCACAAGACTTCTACATGGTGCATTATAAGTGTCCTCTGATTGTAGCGCTTCATAATTTACTTTAGTTTCTAAAGGTGTACTTATAGGCTTACAATCTTGCATATTAAATTTATTTAAAATAAATTTAATATAAGAACTCTGATCTAAAGTTATTATATTGTTGTGGTGCCTGGTGACTTTAATACCAAGAAATAATTTAATTTGTTGCAAATCAGTCATTTGAAATCTTTTCATTAAATAACTTTTTATTTCATTCAGTATGTTAATATCACCACAAGCTATTGCTACATAATCAACATACAATACTAAATAAACATTTTTACTCACATTACCATTATTTAAAATATATATACACCTATCAACTGACGAATTTTGAAATTTTTTTTCTTTTAGCACCTGTTCAAAAACTTCAAACCAACATCTAGCTGCTTGTTTCAATCCGTACAATGCTTTGTTTAATTTACACACATAGTTATTGTTACTTACTATACCTTCAGGTACTTTCATATAAACTTCCTCATTTAAGTTACCATTTAAAAATGCTGTTTTTACGTCTAAGTGGTGAATTAACAAATTAAAATGGTTAGCAAAGGCAACAATAAACCTAAAGCTAGCTATTCTTGCAACCGGTGCAAAGGTTTCATTATAATCACATAGATATTGTTGATTGAATCCTCTGGCAACTAAACGGGCTTTGTACCTTATGGGTTTTCCGAATTCATCATTTTTTATATTAAAAACCCATTTGCAATCTATAATACTTTTGTCTTTTGGTTTTGGAACTAACGTCCAAGTTTTATTGATTAAAAGTGATTTTATTTCATCTTGAATTGCATTTTCCCATAATGTTCTGTCAGGATGAGATTTTATTTCATTATAGGAATTTGGTATATTACATAAGAATTGAGCATACATTAAATAATCATTATCAGTTTCATCATAACAAATTGGGTGTTTGCTTTTTAATCTATCACTCCTCCTAAGTTCAACTATACTATAAGTATTTTGGTTAAGATTGCTATCTAATTGTGAAGTTAAATTATCATCACTTATTTTGCGAAATTTTGTGGGACTGTTACTTATACGTATGACGACACGTTTGGCTCAGTTTGTTGTAACCCTGCTTGCTGTGCCAGCGGTCGCGGGTTCGAGTCCCGCTGGGGGTATTCATTTGTGTGATGAGCACGAATGTTTGTACTCCAGTCATGGGTGTTTATATTTATAATATTTATGTATTTAAAATTATATATATTGTAAGGTAGTTTGAAATTTGTGCGCCGTCAACGTTAAAGAGTGGGGTCTACAGAATAGTATTTAAAAATGTGTCGTTACCTATTGAGGCACAGTTATTCATATTTTTCTCATGTGAGTGGTTATTATGTCAAAATTGTGATTGAATATTAAAATAAATAGTTTGTGTTGAAAAGTGTTTCTCTCTGAGCATTTCCTTTTAGCTCAGAAGTGAGATGAACTATTGCCCACAAGATCGAAGTTATTATAACAAGTGACTTATTACTGCCGTTGTTATTTTCATTGAGTTTAACGTATTTTACTGTGAGTGTGTTTTAAATAATGGGGCGTCATAAAAAAGATAAAGACCGTGAATCTCGATTGCGTCGAAAGTTATTAAAAGCAGTGGAAAAACAAAAATTAACAAATAGGTTAGATGCACTAGAACGAGAATTAATAAAATACCAAGATACGCGTCATATTAGTAGTGAGTCATGTGTAAGTGATGAAGTGAATTTAGTGAACAATCCTGTTTTGCGTTCAGTTGTTATCGCTCGTGAATCTGATGTCCCGTTGATATCGAACGAGTCTCCGCGTTGTGTGTCGGTCTGTGAGGGGCCACCTACAACTGCCGCCACGGCGGGACCGGCTGTGGCTGGAATTTCCACAATCCCGCCCATGGCTCCACCGTTCCTTACCGAGGCTCCAGTGCCTCTGGTAAGGACACAGTCAGTACAACCAGGCCCTACTTTGGAACAAGGGCACATGGTGGAACCTCTATCTTACGCTCCACATTATGCGGTAGGTGCTACGCCATCAAGCAACAAAGAAGCATTATCAGGTATGCCAAGTACTGATAATTTATTAATACAACCATCCTGCTCCCCGGTAGTAAGATATGTGGGTCGGAATGATCCGTTACCCGAATTCGACCCTCAAATGTCAATGATTACAATGGAACAGTGGATTAGAAAAATAGAAGGTTTATCTAACATGTACGGTTGGGATGAAAAAACGATAATATTTAATTGTACATCAAAATTGAAAGGTTATGCCCGTCAGTGGTATGATCAATTGAGTGACTTAAATTTAAATTGGAACGAATGGAAAATACGACTATTAACGGCTTTTCCTTCCAACCGTAGTAAATTAAATATGTTACGTGATTTGGTAAATGTAGTTAGACGACCCGAACAGGATTATTTGCAATTTTATTATGATAAGTTAGCTTTAGGTAATGCGTGTGGTATACCTGAAAGTTTGATAATAGAAGCTATCGTAGGAACAATTGGCAATGATCTTATAGAAGTTGGGGCAATATCAGCCAGTTGTCGTGACTCATCATCGTTATTAAGATATTTGTCATCATTTGCACATCCATTAGTAATAGATCGTAATAAAAAAATAATAAATTATGAAAACAAAATAAAATGTAATATATGTCAAATGCGTGGTCATATTGCAGCAAAATGTAAAAATAAATTGGGTCATAGTAGTAAATTTAATTTATTGTGTTCCTTTTGCAATAAACGTGGTCATACTGAAAAAGATTGTTATACAAAAAATAAAAAATGCAGTTACTGTGGTAAAAATGGTCATATTAAGGATGAGTGTCTTAAATTAAATAATCGTAATGCAAATAATGAAAATAATAAATCTAATAAAACCCAACAAGCTGTTCGCGTAATTAAAGATATATCGGGTAGTTCAAAATATTATATGCAGATAAAAATTAACAATAAGCAAACTTCAGCCTTTATCGATTTTGGTAGTACGTGTAATACAATAACTGAAACAGTTTGTAAGGAATTAAATTTAGATTTTTATACTTGTACGCGTAATATCGTTATAAGAGGTTTCGGAGGCTCAAAGATAACACCAATTGGCGAGGTTGTAGTAAATGTTAATGTTGATGAAGCCGTTTGTGAAACAAAGGCTTACATTGTTCCTGACATTGCTCAGGACATTGGTGTTATTATCGGGCAACCTTTTACGGAATATCCAAATGTTTACGTGATTAAAACTCCTACATCATTAAAAATTTACAACGCAAATATTTTAACCGAATTACCGAACATACATGAAACAGCAGATCGCATTAGACTCGTGACCGATGAAACTGTCGTTTTACAACCCGGTGTTAATAAAATTGTAGTATCATGTTTACAACCGATTTTTGATTCTGTTTTGATAAATAATACGGAACATAACACTCCGCGTGCTGAATGTATCATTTCAACTTGTGAAAACGATATGATACAGGGTAAAACTTTTTTAAAAGTTTTTAATAAGACTAACGATTTCTTTAGCATACCCGAAGGACATTGTTAATATAAAATAAAATTAAAGGAGTCTCAGGACTTCTCATAGCCATTAAGAAGGCTAATTTTTACCGGTCATTAAGAAGACCGAGTTTTACCAGTCTTTAAGAAGACTGAATTCCACCTGTCTTTAAGAAGACAGAGTTCTAGCAGTCATTAAGAAGACTGACTTTCGTCATTAATGAGACTTGAGTATTATTAGTCATTAAGAAGACTCAGGCTTACTAGCCATTAGCACTGCTGAATCATTCCAGTCACTGGGAAGACATTTTATTAAAGCCATTAAGACGGCTCTTCGTGTATGTGTATGGCTAAAAGTAATCTTCATCGATAGTGCGTTATCCATACGACGAGCTGCGCGGGTCGCACAGCAGAATCAGGAAGGCCGACTGTAAGGTAGTTTGAAATTTGTGCGCCGTCAACGTTAAAGAGTGGGGTCTACAGAATAGTATTTAAAAATGTGTCGTTACCTATTGAGGCACAGTTATTCATATTTTTCTCATGTGAGTGGTTATTATGTCAAAATTGTGATTGAATATTAAAATAAATAGTTTGTGTTGAAAAGTGTTTCTCTCTGAGCATTTCCTTTTAATATGTAGTGTATCAACTATCTGGTATCCATAACACAGGCCTCGTAGCTTACCATGGAACTCGATGGTAGTGTGTTGATGTCCCAACATATTTATTTATTATTTATTTTATTTATTTATAACATCAGATTTATCAGTATCTGATTTAGAGCTACTAGGCTCCTGAGACTTAAATGACACTGATTTAGATGCATCAGTTTTATTATAGGAATATTCAATATTATTCCTTTCAGGCTTTAAGACGGGCCTGGTTTGCATGATAGTTGTCTCATCAATAATAACATCCCTTACTATAACATATTTTTCGCATTCTACATTCCACACTCTATACCCATTTGGTTCATAGCCCACCAGTATTCCTTTCCAAGACTTTTCATCAAATTTTGACGTACTGGTTTTATTGTGGACATATACAGTAGAACCAAAAACTTTTAAATATTTTATACTAGGTTTCCTATTATGCCATAGCTCGAATGGTGTTTGAGAGACTTTTAAAGCTTTAGTCGGTGTTATAATAATTAAATAAACGGCAGTTAAAACTGCATCACCCCAAAAAACTTTATCTAATTTAGCACCATTTAATATAGTACGAGCCTTTTCAGTTATAGTTCTAACCATTCTTTCTGAAACACCATTCTGCTGTGGGGTTCCTGGTACAGTTAAATGGTAAGTAATCCCTTTTTCAATACAAAAATTTTTCATTTCAGTAGATAAATACTCCCTACCGTTATCACTATAAAGATTAACTAATTTACAATTAAACTTCGCTTCACTTTTCGCAAGAAAATCTTTGAAAACTGAAAATACATCTGATTTATATGTTATGAGGTACGTAACACAATAATGAGTAAATTGATCAACAAATAATACGAAATAATTTTTGTTGTTAAGAGTAGTAGGAGTGATAGGCCCACAGACATCCGTATGAACTATGAATAATGGTCGATCAACATAATTTTTATCCTTAACCTTATTAAATGACAACCGTGTTTGTTTTCCGTTAATACAAGCCTCACACAAGCTATCACTAGGAATTATAGATTCTATTAGATTTATGTCATCAACAATATTATTATTCTTTAATTTAAAAAAAATATTTTTACTAATATGGCCTAAACGTTGATGCCATAATTCATAAGTATTTTTACTGTTACGCAATTGTGAAACAGATTGACAAATGTTAGGTATTCTAAATTCTATAGCAATTAAGTTGTTCATACGCTTACCTCGTATTATGGTTTTTCCATCCTTGAGTATTTGGGCACCTCCTTGATCAAAGATCACCGTCATTCCAGCTCGTTGTATCTTCGAAACGGATAATAAATTGTACGGGACTTCTGGGCAGAAGAGTACATCCTCCAAAACCCCTTGAACATCCATGTCGCTTATAACGTTAATACTTCCTCGCTTAGTAGCTGAAATAAATTGATTGTGTTTAGCAACAGATAATTTGACAGGTGTTTGTAAATTAGTATATTTAATGAAAAGATCATCCCTGTTAATGATGTGATCTGATGCTCCCGAGTCTAGTAAAAATATTAACTCATTTTCTTGCACATTTTGTCCTAAAAATTGTTGTTTAATCATAAATGCAAATCCAGAAGAATTATTTAGTTGTGATGTCGATTCTGGAGACAATTCAACTGCCTGCACTGTTCTTGTCTTTTTCTGTTGATTCAGCCTTTTAAAATAATAACAATCTTTCTTCATATGTCCTTTTCGTCCACAATGGTGACATTTTTCAATATATGATTTCGTCCTTTTATTGATTTTATTGTTTTGTTGATAATAATTATTTAACGGTTTTTGATTACCAAATTTTCTTCTTTTATAACTGTCGTTTTTGTTTTCTATTTGTAAAATCTTTTTACTGGTATCACAACTTTCATTCTTTAGTTTTACTTCATGATCCAACAGTCTAGTTCTGACAAAAGATAAGGTTAAATTGTCTTCAGATAAAGTTTCTATAGCAGTTATAACACCATCGTAGGTATTTGGAAGTGTAAGTAATAAATGTGACACTTTATCGGTTTCTTCTAACTTAGCTCCCGCTGCCATTAATTCCGTTATTAAATCATCGAAAATCATAAAATGTCTTATTAATGGTGTATCACCCTGTAATTTCAACCCCAATAATTTCTTTCGTAATGCTAGTTGCGTAGCAAGACTTTTACGTTCATATATTGCATCAAGACTGCTTAGAATTTGTCGAGCTGAGCTGTCTTCTTTAGCGAAACAAAGAAATGAATCGGAAAGATATTCAACTATAATACTCTTCGCTATTCGATTACTATTCTCCCAATCCTTGCACAATATAATTGGCGGTTCTTGATCAATCACTTTTAAAACGTCCATTTCGTTAAGTAGTGCACGTATTCGAAATTTCCATACACTATATTTTTCTCCGTTAAACGGTGCAATGTTCCTTTTTATCTTTAAATTTTCCATCGTTTATAAATGCATATTTTTTTTTTTATGAAGGTATTTCAATATCGCGTTATATCACTTTTAAATAGTCTTTTAACATATTGAAGCCTCTGGGCCCATAACCTATTGGGTTATGGACTTAAATGAAACAAAACACTTCACTTTTAGATAGACTTTATATATTTGAACTTTATAATTAACACTAGGAAGGTATCACACAACCGAATATTTACACTTTAAGAGACAGACGTTAACAGAACAGAAATAGCAAAGTTACGCAGATTAAATACGCTTAGCCAATATTAGTCATAACAACTACTTATTTAATTAAGATTGATTTTTGAATATTAAATTGAAGTTAATAATACCAACAATAGGTGTACCCAAATGCTTAATAATTTTATGTTGAGCATCAAATATATTTTCTAAGTCAAAATTAACCATTTTTAATTTTTTGTGCACATGATGACCAAACTTGTTGACATTCATGTTCAACAGTGTTAAAAGAACTAGTCTAGATAGTTAACAAATCGTTATTTTATATATTTTATTTAATAATGCCAGCTTCCTTTAGCTCTTCGATAATTGATATGATCTCATTGTCATGACTAGTGTTGCCAGCATCTTTTGAAGCGATTAAAATTTTCAATCTATCTACTAATTCATTGGGATCATCCCAATATACAAAATTTGTATTTTTACAGTATTTTTTCAGAGTTGGCATAAAACCGCCTTGTTTTGATTCCTTGGTATTCAATTCAATTTCAGAAAATAGTGGTTTCACGATTTTAGTGCATTTAAGTCCTTTATCACCTTTTATCTTATTTAAAGGGTTGTAGTCTCTTTTGTGCGCGCAAGTGTTACATAAAATATCCTTATAGACTAATTTGTCTTGCTCAGATACCACTGTTAAATCTGGTTTACTCGGAAATAATAATTCTGCTAATCCTGGGGTCACTTCATAGCTGTTTCTTCCTATTTTTGCCATCATATTATTATTATGAGTATCTTTGGCGTCTAAAATCTCAACTTTGGAATTTCCAATCATCAGTGTACTATTTTCATTTCGCACACCGAAAGGAATATTTAAATTTTTACGTACTGGCATTGGTAAGGGAGTACGGATTTCTTCAATATTTTTAGAATTTTCGCAAGAAATTTTAAATTTTGGCGTTAGATAATTTTTATTATCGTTTTCAATGTTTACATCTACTGGTCTGTTATCTTTGTTTTTTTTTTTTAATCTATTTTTATTTAGGGACTTCTTAGCAACAAAGCTAAATGTCAGTCCCATCGTTCCCTTAAGACACTAATACACTAATAATACTAGTACCTCTAATTATAACTTATTTTAACTTAAATTGATATACAGTTTTGGCTATCTCTGAGTTAGGTTTAGACAGTGCGCTTTGAAAAACTCCCACATCATTCCAGCAAACGTTAAAACGGCGCATCAACTCCTGTCTCCTATCCGCGTTACGAACACATTCCACTAAGAAATGATGTACATCTTCCTCTACACCGCATAAATTACAATTTGGAGAATTAGATTTTTTCATTAGAAACATAAATCTGTTAAGTGGAACGTGTCCCGAACGCAGCCTAAGAGCCATAACAATTTGTTGACGCGTCAACCCTGAGTCGCAGAACCACGGGATACGAGGAGGCTCACTTTGTATAGTCTTATACCATATTCCCTTAAGTTTTGATCTTTCGTCAAGGTACTCTTTAAAGCGGTTTACACATTCTTGTTTATATTTAACTAAAAAATCAGAATAATTTGGTCTTAAATTTATAACTGTCCCTACAAGAGGAGCTTGTTTTGCAAGAATATCAGCCTCCTCGTTTCCCGTTAGTCCAATGTGAGAGGGAATCCATTGCAATTTTAAAGACTTTCCGATAGATTGTATTTTAGTTAATTCATGTAAAATTTTGTAGGCTACAGATACTCCCCTTGTTCCTCTTACGCAACTTATAAGATGCAGTATAGCACTTTCGCTGTCTGTAAAAATCACAATGTTATCTCTATACACATCTCTAGAATAACGTAAAGCCTCCAAAATAGCAACAAGATCCACAGTCATTATTGATGTATTAGCAGTTATTTTAAACATTTTATTAACATTACAATTTGGATCGTACAAAGAACAGCCAACGTTTGTTTTATCTTTAGATCCATCAGTATACAGACAATACCACCCAAAATAATTATTATGTATTTCCTGTATAATTTCTTGTCTTAATATATTAATATCGTAACTATTTTTAGATCTTTTTATACACTTTAATTTGGAGTTGCATACATTTTTAATATTAATATTTGACATCCATGTATCTAAATTAAACATCTCTGAAGTGCTAGATGAGCTGACATTTTCATTTTTTGTTTCCAGATATGTAACGCTTAATAAAGGCTTCTTTTTATTATTCCAATACCTTTTACCCAAAGATAAACTCAAATCAGATATACATTTTAAAGTTTCATTTTCAGACCAAG
The DNA here is from genome assembly GCA_947093115.1 of Brenthis daphne. Classification (NCBI taxonomy): domain Eukaryota; kingdom Metazoa; phylum Arthropoda; class Insecta; order Lepidoptera; family Nymphalidae; genus Brenthis; species Brenthis daphne. Next base: position 210,090 of record CAMUPN010000006.1, on the reverse strand, counting down.
ACTGACATTTTAAGCAAAATTTCATAGCTAGATATAGCCTTCTTATATAAAGAGGTGGCAAACAGAGGTCACTCTCCATCACATGAATAGGAGTAGACCTAATATATCCTCCAATAATACGCATAGCTTGGTTTTGTATTTTATCTAGCTTGCATAAGTGAACATTAGCACTATTGTTATATAAAAACGAGCCATAGTCCATTCTACTTCTTATCATAGATGTGTACACTGTACGCAAATGCTGTGGATGTATCCCCCATCCAGGACCGGCTAGTGCCTTAAGCAATTGTAAAAACCTTTTAGTTTTTGAACATATTTCATTTATGTGTGCTCCCCACCTAAGAGACCTATCCAAATGAAAGCCTAAATATCTAATACATTCGACAGTCTCCAAGTTCAATCCATTAATAGTAATATTTATATTATGTTTACAATGTCCTTTACTAAAAACACATATTTTAGATTTAGTATCCGATAGCTGTAAGCCTAATTTATCCAATAAGTTAATTAAAATATATAAAGCATTTTGTAAATTTAAAATAGTATCTTGAATCTTTGGAAGAATAGAATATAAAACAATATCATCAGCATATTGACTTAAAAAAACATTCTGAATGGACCGAGATATTTCTATTGTAACAACATTAAATAACAAAGGGGATAGTGGGTCTCCTTGAGCCAGACCTTTACTTGTCCATCTCTCATAAAAGGATTTATCCTTATCACATCTTATTCTTAAATGTCTTTCATTTAAAAAATGCCACAAGTACTTGCAAATCAAAGATCCGCCTTCATAGTTATCCAAGGTAATTACAATATTTTCAATAAGAACATTGTTATAAGCTCCTTCTATATCTAAGAAACAACCCACAGTTTGAAGATTATTTGTGAAGCCTAATTGAATATGAGTGATTAGGCGAGTTAAGTTATCTAGACACGATTGTCCCTTTCTAAAGCCCGTTGTTCTTGGCGAAAAAAAATGGTTTCTTTCAAAGTGCCATTCCAAACGTTTATTAATCATGTTGTGAAATGTTTTAGTTACGCATGATATAAGGGAAATAGGTCTTAATTTACCATTATCGTCTCCAGACTTAGGAATGGCTACAATCTGTACTATCTTCCATTGTTTTGGGACATAACTGAAGCTAAATATAAAATTGAACAATTTTAATAAATAACGCTTGGCAATACTAGGTAAATTAACTAACATCGAGTAAGAGATATTGTCATCTCCAGGAGAACTATTTTTTTGTTTTAAAGTATTGTCCAATTCGGAGTACGTAAATGGAGATTCTAATGCTTCATTTTTTGATCTTAATAATGGTATGTTAGGCGATACAAAGTCGGGAGCCAATGACTCTAATAATTTCTGTTTTCTCTGATCTGATGTACAAATTTTAGCCCTTCTCAAGCCTTTCATCCATTGCATCTTACGCCACATATCCATTACAGTTGTATTTTCATCGATATCACTACAAAAAGAAAGCCAACTCTCAGACTCAACTTTAACTATTAACATTCGGGCCTCAGTTACTTTTTGCTCTAATATATCTAGATTATGAGGGGTTGGATTTCTTCTAAGATTTTTAAGTGCTAACCTCCTCTCAGCAACTATTTTAGATAATGTTTGATTCCAAAAAGGTTTGGGAACAAATTTTCGATCTAAATTATTACAGTACTTTATATATAGTATAGCTTTATCCGCAGCTAAATTTATTCGCTGAATGAACTTATCATACATAATTTGAATATCATTTGTTTCAAAATCAAATTCATTAAATTCTTTTTCTAATATATTTTTGTATTCTATCCAATTAGCATTTTTATAGTTCCTTTTTTTAGTAAACGATAACTTATCTTTATAACGGAGAGTATACTTTAACATTAAATGATCGCTGCCTAAATTTTCATCAATAGTTGTCCAATCTAAATTCATAGCTATATCTGTAGAGCAAAAAGTAATATCTGGTGCCGATTGTTGTAGTAATCCGTTAACAAATTTAACTCTGGTATAGCTTTTATCGTTAATAGATATAAAACCATACTGTAGTGAGCTGTCGAACAATTGATTTCCTCTAGAGTCTATTTTATCAGACCAACTTGTATGTTGTCCATTAAAATCTCCCGCGATTAATAGTACACTTGGAAAATAAAGAAAATAAGCTATCCCAATTAGCTTGACTTGTATTAACACTAGAGGGGCATTAGACAGAAACTATATTTTTTCAACAATTTACAGTTCATAATTTTAACATGCACTAATTCAATACCAATATTATTAACATTAATAGAACTTTTAAAGGTTTTAAGAGACTTATGTGTAATAATTGCTACACCCCCGTATGAGTCAACCCTATCATGTCTATAAACGTAATATTGACTAATATTTAAATTTGAGCCTTGCTGTAACCATGTTTCACTTACTATGGCGATATGTATATTTTCTCTATATAGTAAAGCTTTAAACTCTGTCAGTTTCGGCCTTAAGCTTTGAGAATTCCACTGTAAAATATTTACAGAGAAATCCTTTATCCTTATATTATCCATCAAAGAAGGATAACGTTCTCTTAATCACTTCACCTACTTTTCTCAACGATGGAAATGAGATACAAATTTCCTCTATCACTAAGTAGAATGCATCACATATCTTTTCTTTAAAGTCTCTCTTCGATAGAATAATTTCTTTCAGCTTCCTGTAAAAATCTTTAAATTTATTTAAATTGTCTTTCTCTACATCCTGGTTATTGTTCAATTCTTTAGAGGATGCTGACTTCTCGGTGTGTAGATAATTAGTGTCGTCAGTATTTACATTCTGAATTATAATTGAATTCTTTTTTCTATTCTCTTTTTTTTTATTACCTCGTGAACTACATGGATTCTTTGAATAACCTTCAGTATCATCATCATTGATTTCTTCTACATCATTTGACATATCTTCGTGCTCCTCAATACTTTGCATTTGTTTTGTTGTAATTAAAACATCTCTATATGATCTAGTCTCTAAAATTTTATTTGTATTAACTAAGACACTGTTATGCAAATCATTTTGTATTTCTTGTGTTTCTGTCAATCCCACTTCCTTACTTGTATGCTGACAGTAAAATTCAAGAGCCTTTTTGTAAGTAAGACTATTCTGACACATTATTTCCCTAATCTTCTTTTCTTTTACAAACATAGGACAATTTTTATCCAGAGCCATGTGGGGTCCTTTGCAATTTAAACAAATAAAATCTTTAGACTCACAGTTTTCATGATCCTGTCCCTATTTTGGGCATATGATTTTTTTCGTTGGGCAAGATCTACTCAAATGGCCGAACTTCCAACACCCAGAACATTGTGACACTGGAAATGTGTATGGCTCAACCTTAAACTGACACCCGTATCCTAAAATATACGGGGGTAAGGTAGAACAGCCCAACCGAACTGTTGTACTTAAACCCATTCATTTTTATCATTTAGTCTCCGCAACCTCCTCATGCTTACAATTTGAGAATCACAATAAAAATTGTCCAATATTTCCTTTTCTTCCGTCTCTAAGTCTACATCTTTAACAACACCGTAAATAATTTGAACTTCACTGGTCGATTGACATCTGTACTCTAATTCCACCAATTTTTGGCAATTTATTAGTTGGTCAGCATCATTTTTATTACTAAATCTTATAAATGCCTTGTAAGGACCTTTGAATTTAATACTAGGTATGTTATTAATGTTTAATGATTTCCTTAGCTTAGCCATACCTATTTGTTTAGGTAAGGCCTGTTTGGAAGATGAGCACACTTCATATATTTCATAATTGCTAGACGAACTTCTATGTTTGCGTTTACTCCGTCTCTGTACCGTAATAAACTCTTCATTTTCATTTTCCGTGTCGTCACTGTTTTGTCTTTGTCTTTTCTCCACAGGGTGGGATTCCGCCATACTTGTTGCCAATACTTCCTTTTCCACTAGTTGCTCACAATTATCATTATTCGATATGGTCTCCTCTTCAACATCACTTGAACACAATAAAATTATGTTACTTTCGTTAAATTCATCCATTATCGCAATATTTCAACATGGGGGTAGAATTACAAAAATAAAACAATAAGATACTATTGACGCTTGAATAGACTGCCAACGAACCGTGCACTAGCGATGGATATCGGCGCGCGAATGATCTTTGTTTGTGTTGTTAAATTTTATAATGTTTATTACAGGATTCCAAGATGATGGTAGTATCCAGCTATCTTCCCTATGGAAGTTAGTATTAACAGATAAACACGAAATTTTCTTATAGGTACTTAAAACAACGGCCATTGCTTCCAGCTCATACGAATGATATTTTGTTCTACAACCAAATTATATTACGAAAATAAGCAATGGGTTTTAATTCCCCGTTTAATTGTTTTTGAAACAATATATTGCCAACGCCATGACCTGACACGTCTGTATGTAATTCGGTCTCAAATTCAGGTTGAATATTGCAAGGATTGCCTCCGATACTAGAACAGTTTAGATGTCATTAAATGATTTTTATTGTTCATCCCCCCAGTGGCATACTTTATTAGATTTTAGCAACATTTAAAGAGTGTATCCTATTAGCAAAATATATACTAAATTTTCGAAAATAACTAGCCAAGCCTATGAAACGTCTTAAATCATGAAGATTCGTTGGTTTTGCATATTCATTAAGTGCTTTTACTTTGTCAGGAGATGGACGAATCTAACCACTAGTTACGACATGTCCTTGATACTCAACTCGTTTTTTAAATGAACATTTATTCCATCGTAATACTATCTCTAAATCACATTCTCCTACCCTTGTATGATCATCAAAACCATGGCTAAATTTTGTAACAAATTATCGAAATTAATGATATTATAGTCTCTTAAATCAGTGTCAAGATTTATTTTAGGCAAACCACGACCTATACAATTTGTGGAATAGGGCATGAGTGACTAATATTGTAAATTTATTACATTTATACCTATTCTAATCAATATTTCCGTGATTTTTGTAATTTGTTCAGGAATATCTACTTCTTTATCCAAAGACCTATGTTCCGAACGTTGTATGTTTATACGGTCTGTGTCTCAGTTTCTTAAGGATCATTACTCATTATTAAAACAGACGTGTTAACACTAACTCCATCTATATTCAATTTTAATAAGCTTTCACCTTTTGGCGCTATAACTTGACCTGCATGCCCTTTTATACTAGTATTACACTGATATTATACGATAAGTTAATTTTATTTGCATCAGATAATTTCATAGTATTATAAGCACTACCTACCCAAAACGATGTACGCGCTTAATTCAATACAGTTTGCAATGACAGTCTTATGATATTTACGGCCACCTATATCCATAGGATGAATGTGAAATAGTTTTGATTTTTCCTCTTCCGATTTATATATGTCATCAACATTGTTATTTTTAGTAATATTTAGTTACTCATATTGTTATTTAACGATAATTAAGATATTGTATTGACTACACGCACGTACCTAATAATAGATGGCAGTGCTTGTGAATGCATAAATAGGGGGTATATATTGTCAAGAGGACAGTCTCTCACTGAACGCCAAAGAGACAAGTGTCAACTCAAAGTGGAAGTGTTGTATAGTGATTATTTAATAAAACAGTGTATTTGTGCAGTGGAGGTGTGGTGTTTAAGTGTTGTGTAGTGCATAAGTGTTGTTTCGCAACGTGTGGAGTGTCAGTGTAAAAAGTGAGACAAAACGAAAGAATAGTTGTGAGTATTGTGTTAATATATTTTTAGGAACCAGAAGTGGAATAGGTTTTAAAATTTATAAAAGTAATAAATTAAATGAAGGTAATTAAAAACTACAGTCTTACAGTTTAATGATTATTTTATTTGGAATTAATTCTTGAACTTAAAACAACATTAACGATCTAAAATTATAACTTTTAAAGAGAGCCAGCTTAGAAAAATAACAAACACAATACTAGTATCCATAAATCACAAAAATTAACAGAAATAATAACTATCAAGAAACAATCTCACCGGTTCAGAAGTCTCGAGCAAAATGCCTAACTTACTTGATACAAAGGTTTATATACTTGACTTGATGAGGGTGTTTTGAAAAAAAAAATATATCGCGTTCCGTTTTTCCTAACACGGCCTTCCTGAGGTGGCGCCGTCCTCGTGCGCGTCTTTGGCAGCATGTGAAGGACCTGCTTCTTGGTCAAGATCATCACCACACTCTGAAAAAGAAACATGCTTTATAAGTCCTCTTTTAACAAGTTAAATGAGTCGTATTGACCACTCTCATAATGCACACTTTCAAGGCCCTTGCTCATTATTCACTTACATACGTAAAAAAAAATATGACTTTCAAGTTTCATAATTCACACAACCATACATCATCAATTCCATATAGCAAACACAATACAAGTAACATATATTTCTAGCGTAGTTTTACAAAAATTAAGCACAACAGTCATAGGCCTCCATTACGCTTAACTGTATGGCTTCATGAGATAGAGGCCTCCATTACGCATATCTCTCATTCATACATTTGCTAGTAACATTAGTACACACCCTCGAAAAAGGCTGCACAAGTATCGGGGCACCATTCTCCTTTCCAAGGCACCATGTATTGTGCCGCTGCTTGGGTGGTTTTCCCATAAGCACCACTCAATAGTGTCAATGCGTATCGCCCGCTGGGTAAAACCTTTGTGACACGATATGGCCCTCGCATGCCAGGGTCAAGTTTACCAGTTGACTGCGTAAACTTAGTAACGAAGACAAAATCATCCACCTTAAACTCTCTGGGTGGTCTTCTTAGCTGGTTAGCGTAGCAATCTTGATACCTCTGGTTGTTGCTCAGCAATTCACATGCTCTGGTACGACTTAGTTCGCGCCAAGCTTCGCGATTGGGCTTAGTACCTTCCACTGCTACATCACGCACCAACGACCGTATTATAGGAGTTGTAGCAGCAATCCCTGTCAACAAATTTAGCGCAGACGTTTGCGTAGTTTTTTGTTTAGTAATATTTAAAACCAGCTGCAGCTTCCAAAGCGTTTCTGACCATGAAGATTTTTTATGGCGAGTTTCTATGCGAATCATGTTGAGCACAGTGCGAACATAGCGTTCCACCTGACCGTTAGCATGGTGCATTTCAGGCGTAATATAATGCACTTCCATGGACAACTCTTTTGTAAGTCTCATGAATTCGGCTGACTCGAACATTCGACCTTTATCGCAAACGAGTAATTTGGGTGCCCCAAAGAGAGAGACCGTGTTAAGAAAAATTCTTTTAAGCTCACTAACATCTTGTCTATATATCGCATATAACAGACAAAATTTTGTAAAGGAATCTACAATTATTATTACAAACTTATAGTCATTTGACTGCGGCAAGGGTCCTAATACATCGACATGTAATGTATGAAAAGGCGTATCAGGTTTTTCCCACGAAGTAATATATTGCAAGGGAGCTCTAGGTGCCCTTTTGCTGGTTATGCAAATCAAACAATGCGCTATATACTTCCGAACAAACTGTCGTAAGCTAGGGAACCAGAAATGCTTTAAAATCAAGTCTATAGTCTTTTCGGCATCGATATGGTCATGTTCATCGTGAAAAATCCTCAAGAGACTAAGTCGATGCCCTTTTGGAATATAGCATAGCAATCTAGTCTCCTCTCCCACGACAGAATATCGGTAATAGAGCACATCGTTTTGATTTACGTAGCGCCCCATGTCTAAATGACCTTCACTTAACTTTTGCATTAGCTGTTGAGTTTCACTGTCAGCAGCTTGTGCAATTTGAGCCCAGTTCCTTGGTTTTTGAATATGATTAACTTGCGCTACTGGTGGGTTGCGACTCAAATAATCAGCGTGAGACATCATGATGCCTTTCCTGTATTCTATTGTAAAGGTGAAGTCTTGCATGTAAACCCACCAGCGTGCAACACGTGGGAGCAGGTCCTTCTTACGTTCGGTCGATTTTAAAGCATTGCAATCTGTGACAATTTTAAAATTCAAACCAATCAAATAATGGCGATAATGTTGCAATGCTTTTACAACCGCTAAGGTCTCCAATTCGTAAGAATGGTATCTGCTCTCAGCGCCTTGTGTTAATTTACTAAAATAGGCGACTACTTTCTTTTTGCCATCTATATGGGTCTGCATCAGGACAGCCCCATAACCTATGCTACTCGCGTCAGTATGCAGTTCGGTTGCTAAGCTGGGATTAAAGATAGCAAGAATTGGTTCACTGGTTAATGCTTTAATTATCTCTAGCCGAACCCTTTCCTGTTCACTTCCCCATTCGAATTTAACATCTTTTTTTGTTAAGCGAGCTATACATGCGGTTTTTGACGCATAATCCTTAACGTAACGTCTAAAGTACCCGGCCAACCCCAAAAATTGTCGGACCTGACGAACATTTTCTGGCACCGGAGCATTAATGAGTGCACTTATTTTACGAGGGCTCGGCTTTACCTGACCACGACTAACTACTCGTCCTAAATATTCGATTTCTTCCGTAAGAAAAGAACACTTGCGAAGATTGATTGAAAAACCGGCGTTAGTTAAGGTCATCAACACTTCACGCAACAATCTTATACCTTCTTCGATAGAAGAACTGAGTAATAATACATCATCAACATAAACAATTACTTCACCTGCATCGATAAATTTGCGTAAAGTATTGTTGATTATCCTTTGATAAACGACTGGAGAATTAGTTAGTCCAAATGGCATCTTCATATATTCATAATGGCCCTCAGGGGTCACAAAGCCTGTTTTATGAATAGATGAATCGTCCAAGGGAATCTGGTGAAATCCGGTTGCCATATCAAGACTGCTAAAAAATCTACAACTTCCTAACCTATCAATACAGTCGTCTATCAAAGGCATTGGATACCTATCCTTAACCGTTACTCTATTTAGGGCTCGGAAATCAACGCACATTCGATCCGACCCATCTTTTTTTTTAACGAGGATAATAGGACTCGAATATGATGATTCCGATTCTCTGATAATTCCCTTGTCTAACAAATCGCGTATTATCTCACGCACCTTTAATTTTTCCCGATAAGACAATTTATAGGGATGGTAACGATTGGAGTGTCGTCAGTGAGGCGGATATGCATAGTTCCCGTTTTAACAGTGGAGGTAGCAGTACCGGAAATAAAATGATCAGAAAACTCGTTAATTACTTTTTTCAATATCTCTAATTTTTCTCCTACTAAGGGTGTCCTAAATTCGGTATGTGTATTCGCTTTTACTACAGAACATATTTTTGAACAAGTAGAAGAATGTGTTAAATATTGTTGATCTTTAGTCCTCACAAAGACAATACCGTCCCTATTTAACACATCAGTGCCAATTATTATAGACGCGGTTATGTACGAAGATGGGACAACTAAAAGGTCTACTTCAACAGTAATATTACGAAACTCTATATTAAGTGTGACATATTGCTTAATAATTATTTCTCGATCACTAATGCCTTTAATTGCCACATGAGTAGGTTTAGGTTGACACGACAAATATTTAAGTACGTTGGATGAGATTAAGGAAACTTCCAAAGCTCCACTATCAATAAGAACATCTATTGCAACTCCCTGAATTACTGCTGTGGCAATATCATTGTTAAAATCAACATTAAATGACTTACAAAGGTTAACTTTCCGGAAGTCTGAACGACTTTTCGTGAAACAATCTTTCTCGGTATGCCCTAGTTTTTTACAGAATGTACAGCACAGCTTAGAGACATTTTTAGATGACCTATCTTTCTGGGGACAAAAAAAAGATTTATGCCCGCGTTGATTACAAATAAAGCACGTCTAGCTGGTTATATCGGTCTTTGAACGTTTGCTATTTGGTAAATTATTTTGTTTAAATACCTTATTGGCTATAGGGGGCTTGTTATACACGGAGAGAAATGATACTAGATCTGTAGTCGAGAGATTCGCGTTTGCGGCTGCAACACGTACTTGAGGCTCAGTAATTCCTCGTATAATTATCTGAACTATAAGCTCTTCACTTAGACCTTTTATTATACGCAACCGTAAAAGCGTTCTTCTCGCATATTCTGCATATGTAGAATATTTATCCGAATTAGTTTGCATCGCTTCATAAAGAATATTTGCATAATCTAGTCGTCTCGGGCAAAGAGACAAAAACTCTTTCTTAAAGTTTGTCCACGACCTATCATTCGTTGACCATTCGTTCAACCATGTTTTTGCGTCACCTTTCAGAAAACCAGCCACTCGTGATAAACACTCCATATCATCCCAACGATTGATCACTCTCGCTCGATCTACTTCTTCAAACCACGCATTAATATCATGTAAAACTGGATCAAAATTCGACACGTAATAATTTCGTGGTGTAATAATATTACTAAGAACATCTACTATATTTTGATTACAATCTGGATTCGATACTTCTACCGGCGATGTAGAAACGTTACCAGATACATTCAAATGGGGGGTAGTTGTCGATTTACTTTCGAGGGTATTTAAGCGTGAAAGAATCGAATTTAAAGTTTTATTAAAGATGCTATCACGGCTAGTAGTCGGTGATTTAGACGGGGTATAAGTTCTACGTCTGGTACGTCGTTTTCGAAGATTAGAACGCGAGCGTGATCGCGGACGCGACCGCGACCGTGATCGTACAGGGTTTCTTGAACGAGGACGAGATTGACGCAACATAGTTACACAAAACCAGTAATTAAAATTTTAAGCTGGCTCTCTCTTCAGAATAACTCGAGCAAAGTGGGAATTTACGTGGATTGTATCCCACTTCTGATTTTAGGAACCAGAAGTGGAATAGGTTTTAAAATTTATAAAAGTAATAAATTAAATGAAGGTAATTAAAAACTACAGTCTTACAGTTTAATGATTATTTTATTTGGAATTAATTCTTGAACTTAAAACAACATTAACGATCTAAAATTATAACTTTTAAAGAGAGCCAGCTTAGAAAAATAACAAACACAATACTAGTATCCATAAATCACAAAAATTAACAGAAATAATAACTATCAAGAAACAATCTCACCGGTTCAGAAGTCTCGAGCAAAATGCCTAACTTACTTGATACAAAGGTTTATATACTTGACTTGATGAGGGTGTTTTGAAAAAAAAAATATATCGCGTTCCGTTTTTCCTAACAATATATATAAAAGTGAGTATAATTATAGTTTTATTTACATCCTTAATTTTAACACCGATGAGTAAATAGGGCCTAATCCTGCAGTTTCAGAAGTGGGATCACAAAATTAATAATATGTAATTTATTATTATTATTATTACTTTTTTTTTATTTTTTATTATTATATTATTATTATTATTTTTTTTTTGTGAAGGTATATACATATACATTATTTAATTTGATTATCTTATATATTTTTTTTGTGTTTTATATGGGACGTAAGTATTTTAACTTTTAACTTACTATTTTAACTATTTTACTATTTTAACTATTTTAACTTTTAACATTTATTTTTTTATTTTTTTTTTTATCTTTTTTTTCTCTATTTTCATTATTTATTTTAATGTTTATTATTTATGTTCAATTGTTCATATTATATTTGCCGTGATAATTTTCTCTACTTCTGCACTGTCGTGTTACTGTACTTTATCCTCTTTTCCCCTACCTTTTCCAATTTTTTTTTCTCACCCTCCTACTTATCTCATAAAATAATAATAATAATAATGTATATGGGTTAATACAACAGTTTAGTATTATGATACTACATAATGTGAGCACTACACTATGCGAGTAATAATCTTGGGCTTTGCAGTGGACATTCAAGAAAGTTCTCGTTCATCGTGCCATATGGATAGGTTGGCACAGCGCTCTCGGAGCCCAGTGGAGTTCATGAGGTCGAGTGCAGCTCGCAGCCCGATTCTCAATCGGCCATGCCCACGAGGGGTAAGGTCACGCCAGTTACGTAGCCCTGACGGGCTCCCTTCTGATAGTCAACAACTAGAGCGATCACGTGGAAGGCCGTCGAGTCGGCCTCGCAGCAGATCGTCGAGCCGACTCCATATCAGGCAGCCGAACCGGCGTCGCACCGGACAATGCAGCGAATCTCGAAGCAGGAATCTTCACCATCTCCGTGTCCCCAGCCATCGACAAGGTCGGTCGCGTAGCCATCAACGAAAACGATTACGCAGTCGGGAACGAAGTCGTTCTCGCAGTACGCCACGCAGCCGGGAGTCAAGAAGAAACGTTCGCACCCAGAATTATCCTAGTAGCCATCGTGGAAGACTATTGGACAATGGTGAGTCAACTCAGTTCGCTAATAGTGGGTTACAGCAATTACTCGATGCACTTAAATATGCTGGTCGTACGGATAACAATTTAGATAAGTTAGTAAATATGAATAATACCATTCCCGAATTCGATTCCTCGAGGAAAGAACAGACTATGACAATGTGGTTACATAAGGTTAATGAATGCTCAACTATTTATGGATGGACTGAAAAACAAATAGTTCATTTTGCTTTACCAAAATTACGTGGAATTGCCCAGCGTTGGTATGAAGGCTTACCTTCTGTTCTTTTCTCATGGGATGAATGGCAAACTAAATTGTTGTCGGCATTTCCGTCCACAGAAAATTATGGGCAAATGCTTAGTGATATGCTAGCCAAGCGCGCCCGATTCGGAGATTCACTGGAAACTTATTATTATGATAAAATTGCTTTATTGAATCGATGTGGCATAACAGGTAGTCGAGCTGTAGAATGTATTCTTCATGGCATAGACGATCGATCAATTAGATTGGGTGCAGAGGCGGTTCAATATGATAATCCTGATAAACTACTTGCGTATCTTAGAAATACCAGGAACAGTCGCACGAATGAGCGTAAAAGGAATCAATTCATGAGTAGAACTCAGGAGTCTTCATTGAAACAAATGAGCAAGGGACCACGCTGTTTTAATTGTAAGCAAGAAGGACATACAGTACCACAATGTCCACAACCGGTTAAGAAATGTGGCAAGTGTCAGAAAGTAGGTCATGACGCAGAGCAGTGTTATTCTAAAGGACCATTGACAACGGATAAGAATGTTCTGCGCGTGACTAATGATAAACAACTTGGGGAAAAATATTTAAAAACGATTGAAGTCAACGGGATTCCTTACAAAGCGTTTCTGGATTTTGGAAGCGATTGTTGCATGATAAGGATATCGGATTTTATTAAATCTCATAACCAATACGAAACTGATGCTCTCCCGACTTTAAAAGGTTTCGGTAATTCCATTGTTAATGTTTTGGGTAGACAGTAGGTAACGATAAAAATTGATGAAGTAGAAGCTGATGTAGAACTATTTGTGGTACCAGATGAAGCTATGCATGTACCAGTTATGATTGGCCAAACATTTACAGAGCAACCTCATATTGTAGTCCATAAAACAAGCGATAAACTTGAACTCCTTCCGGCTTTTAATTATTCCAGTAAGCATTACAAAATTAAATTGTTCTGTAAATGTGAAACTTTAGTTTCAGGTACATCAGTTATTAGTGTCTATACTGAGCCATTAGTTACAGGTGACGTATACATAGAGGGAGGATTAAGATTAATAAAAGATACTGTCTTTTCCGTGTTAGCAGGTCTGTTTTCCATTAATGATAACGGAGAAGGAGAGCTATTGGTTAGTATTGCATCAGGTAAGAAAATCACTATAAACAAGGACTATTTATTAGCTCGAGGATATATGGCAGAAGAATATAAGGATACTGTAGATCCAAAGGTGATGGCGGTTAATAATGTAACTCAAGGTCTATATCAACCGATAAGAATGGACGAGGTTAAAACCGGACCTAATATTTCTTCTGAGGAGAAGGAGAAACTTCTATTGCTTTTAAACAACTTTAGAAATTGTTTCGCAGCGAGTTTGGCAGAATTAGGTAAGGCTACAGTTGGAGAAATGTCTATAACTCTGCATGATGATGAGCCGGTAGTTTACCGACCATACAGACTGTCCATAAAAGAAAAGGAGGTGGTGAGAGAAATGATAACAGAGCTGCTTGACAATGGGATAATTCACCCATCCACATCGTCATACGCCAGCCCAGTAGTACTGGTGCGCAAGAAAACTGGCGATTACCGTCTGTGCATAGATTATAGGGCGCTTAATAAAAAACTGTAAGAGAGAATTATCCTATGCCCCTGATCGATGATCAGATTGATTTATTAGCTGGAAATGAGTTCTACACTACTCTAGACCTTGCTTCGGGGTACTATCAAATACCCATACGAGAAAGTGATAAACACAAAACGGGCTTTGTAACACCAGAGGGACATTTTGAGTTTAACAGAATGCCCTTTGGTCTTGCAAACGCCCCTTCCACATTCCAACGTATAATGAACCAAGTTTTAGGGTCAACTCGTCACAGAGAAGCTCTTGCATACTTGGACGATGTAATAATTCCAGCCAAGGATTTCCAAGAAGGTATAAAGCGCTTGGAAAAAGTTCTGAGCTTGTTCTCTAATGCTGGGTTGACACTTAAACTTTCTAAGTGTATATTTTTTGGTAATAATGTAGACTATTTAGGATTTCAGGTGTCAAAAGGTGGAACACAACCAGGTTCTAGTAAAGTAGAGGCTGTAGCGAAGTTTCCAGTACCACAAAATCAACACAATGTGCGGCAATTTCTAGGTCTGGCAAGTTTCTTTAGACGGTTCGTACCCGGATTCTCCATAATAGCTAAACCCTTGACACGCCTCCTCGGTAAGGATACGTCATGGAATTGGGGGCATGAACAACAGTCCGCTTTTAAGGAGCTTCAAAATAAATTGACACAAAAACCTACTTTAGCTCTATACGATCCAAACGCTGAGACGGAGCTCCACACAGATGCATGCAAGGTAGGTGTAGCTGGCATTTTAATACAATTGAATAAGGAAAGAGTACGCTTGCCTGTCGCATATTTTAGTAGACAAACTAGTCCAGAAGAACAGAATTACTCCTCATACGACCTCGAGACTCTCGCTGTGGTGGCATCCCTTCGGAAATTCAGAGTATACCTTATTGGCATAACTTTCAAAATTGTAACCGATTGCAACTCTTTGCGTGCAACATTTCAAAAACGAGACATGATACCACGAGTAGCTCGATGGTGGGAACAGATGCAAGAGTACACTTTTAATATTGAATATAGAGCAGGTGTCTCTATGGCTCATGTTGACGCCTTGAGTCGTAACCCGGTTCCAAATTCTTCTCCGATCGTTTCCTGTATGGTAAGGAGCGTTACTGAGGAAAGTTGGCTTGCTACCGTCCAGAGTGCTGATTCCGAGATTCAAAGAAAAGTCCAGATACTTAAAGATCCAAATTTAGATGACATAATAGATATAAAAACTAATTTTAAATTAAAGGGTGAAAAATTATTTAGGATTACTCCAGACGGTGACAGATGGGTAGTACCTAAGGGGGTACGTTGGCAAATACTAAAAATTAATCACGATGATATAGGACACTTTTCTATGGATAAGACATTGGGAAAGGTTAAATCCGTGTATTGGTTTCCAAAAATGCGAAGCTTTATAAAAAAATATGTCGCTTCCTGTCTTGAATGTTCTTATGCCAAAGCAACTGGAGGTAAGAAGCCTGGTTATCTTCATCCTATTGAGAAGATTGACATTCCATTTGATACCATTCATGTCGATCATGTCGGCCCATTTGTGCGCTCCAGTAGAGGCAACATGCATATTCTAGTAATAATCGATGCTTACACAAAGTATATTTATTTAAAACCGGTGAGAAATACTAAATCTAATAGTACCATTAGAATACTCAAGGAATATTTCGGAATTTTCGGCGTACCACGAAGAATCATTTCAGATAGAGGAACTTCTTTTTCTAGTAGTTTATTTAAGAAATTTGTCACCGCGAAAGATGTTAAGCACGTGATGAATGCTGTGGCCACCCCAAGGGCAAATGGGCAAGTGGAGCGTTACAATAAAGTTATTGTTGACGCATTGACAGCCAAGTCGGTTGGTACATCCGAAAATAAATGGGATGACCACTTGCCGGATATTCAGTGGGGTCTGAATAATACTTTCAATAAGGGCATAAATCGAACTCCCGCAGAAGCTCTATTTGGGGTAAGACCTACGGGATCCACTGAAAGTAAAATAATACACGATTTGGACAAGAACAGAGCTAATATAAGGGATGAAATTAACACTCATATTGAAGCATGCCAACAAAATCAAAAGGAATCATTCGATAAGCACCGTTGTATCCCTCCGAAATATAATGTAGGGGATTTGGTAAGAGTGGAACGCCAAGTACCTGCAACAGGACAGAGCAAAAAACTTGTGCCTAAGTTTCAGGGACCTTATAGAATCGCATCTATTCTAGACCATGATCGCTTTGCCATAGAAGACACACCATTGACTTCAAAGAGAGGAAGAAGCTTCTCGACTATCGTAGCTATTGATAAAATCAAACCATGGCTTAATTTCAATAGACCACACGTGAGTGGGACATACTTCAGTGAATCTGACGATGAGGAATCTCGTGAGTAATGAACTAAGAATGTTTTATGTATGAATTTTATTTAAATTTTGTCTGAATATATAATTACGAAAAATAGTTAATAAATAATATAATTAAATATATTGATTAAATATAATAAATACTCTTTCGTTGTTAAGATAATTGATTTTGTTATGTAGTAATGGACTTGTGTGAAATTAATGTTTTAGTATCATTATACATTATACAATCTTTCTATCTTTATAGGTTATTTACCTTAAAATATAATTTTGTGATTTTATATAATATATTATTGGTCAAAATGCGTTTATTGAAATGTTTACTGTCAGAGAGCATTTTTTTTTCGAGTATTCAGGATTACAAGGGGCCTGTTACTTGGTATTCAGGACGTAAGGGGCCTGTTGCCATGTATTCAGGACTACAAGGGGCCTGTTACTTGGTATTCAGGACATAAGGGGCCTGTTGCCTTGTATTCAGGACTACAAGGGGCCTGTTACTTGGTATTCAGGACGTAAGGGGCCTGTTGCCATGTATTCAGGACTAAAAGGGGCCTGTTATTGGTATTCAGGACGTAAGGGGCCTGTTGCCATGTATTCAGGGCTACAAGGGGCCTGTTACTTGGTATTCAGGACGTAAGGGGCCTGTTGTCTTGTATTCAGGACAGAATTGTTTTAAAATGTAGTAATTAATCAAGTTTACTTATGAATGGTTTTTATGTTTTTCTTGTATTTTGTCTTTGATTCTTACAATGAGTTATTTTGTTTAAATCTCGTATGAGGTCATACGATTCTATTCGGATGGCCGACTGTCATCAACATTGTTATTTTTAGTAATATTTAGTTACTCATATTGTTATTTAACGATAATTAAGATATTGTATTGACTACACGCACGTACCTAATAATAGATGGCAGTGCTTGTGAATGCATAAATAGGGGGTATATGCTGTCAAGAGGACAGTCTCTCACTGAACGCCAAAGAGACAAGTGTCAACTCAAAGTGGAAGTGTTGTATAGTGATTATTTAATAAAACAGTGTATTTGTGCAGTGGAGGTGTGGTGTTTAAGTGTTGTGTAGTGCATAAGTGTTGTTTCGCAACTTGTGGAGTGTCAGTGTAAAAAGTGAGACAAAACGAAAGAATAGTTGTAAATATTGTGTTAATATATATATAAAAGTGAGTATAATTATAGTTTTATTTACATCCTTAATTTTAACACCGATGAGTAAATAGGGCCTAATCCTGCATATATATATGACGGCGCCTGCGCCGTCGCACGTACCCTCTAGAATTTTGTAAACAACGGGTGCACCGCTCACGCCACCGAGCGCGTCATTTAATTCTCCCCCACTACGCAACACTACGTGTATAAAAGAGTCGGAGCGACCACCGCTAAGGCAGTCTTGGCTCTGGCGTGACTCGGTGCACTTGTTGTACTAGCTAGCTTATCCTTGACTCTGGATAATTAATTTGTAATTAAATTAATTATTATTCTCAACTACAAATAGTCTCAGTACAATTTATAGTTGATAAGATTGAATCTATGTAATTAATCTGTTGGCGTGGGTAGGCGTAAATAAGTGAACACAAAGTTTTTATTAAGCTCTACAAATATTAATAATTTAATATAATAAAACAATAGTGAAAGTGTATAAATGCATATGTAATTTCCAGAACCCACCAGGAAGTTTTGTCCTTTATTATTTCACTTAATAACACACTAATTAAACAACTCTTTAAAATATGGAAGCTATCAAGGAGTCCCTGTCTACAATGGCTGAAATGTTTAACAGTAGAATGAATGAGTTCCAACAAGACCTGAGCAAAACCTCTACAGCACCTTCAATAACATCCATTGCTGCCGATTTTAGTAATTTTAAATTATTCATCCAGGCTGCATTAACTTCTCTTCAAAAACAAGTAGAGTTGCTAGGCCGTGAATTGGATCGGATGGAATTAAGAAAGAGGCGAAAAATGCTCCTCTTTCATGGTGTTGCTGAGAAGAAGTCGGATGACACACTTGGTTTAATAACTTCCATAGTTGCTGAACACCTGGATTTGCCTAACTTCTCCAGTGCTAGTATTTCGTCGTCATACCGTTTAGGACATGTGATTGGTGAAAAACCCAGACCAATTGTGGTAAAGTTTGTGGAGGCGCAGGTCCGTGACAGTGTGTGGTTCGCGAAGGCTAGACTCAAGGGCTCTGGTGTAACTGAGTCGGAATTCCTGACCAAGAATCGTCACGATGTGTTCATGGAAGCAAGGCGACGTTACGGTGTCGGGAAATGCTGGACGAAAGACGGTTGCATTAACGTTTTAGCGTCCGATGGCAAGCGTTATCGTGTGGAGACTCTGTCTGATCTTCAAGCCATACGTCATACAACGCTGGCATCGCCTAAAGCTGTTCAAGACACTGTAGTTGTTCCAAAAAATTCAGGTGCTAAAATAACAGTACAACGTACAAAACGAGTATTAAAGAAGTAGGTAGATAGTTTTCATTTTATTTTACGTAGTTAACTTTATTTCGTCTATATTGTTGTTATACATTATATATGTAAGTGAATCGTCATACGGTGTTTTGTTCTCTTTTTAATGATTTTTCTTGTATTATACTTTTTTACTACTTTTCTGTACAATGTATTATATTAAGGTTTGCAAATAGTAATACTTATTACTTAATTTTAACAATAATAGATTTTATTTTGCCAAAATCACTTCCTAGTTATACTTCTACAGACTACATTTGACAATTACCATTTACCATCATGGCACCCTATAATACAGATTACAGATTATGTAAGTCTCATGTTAAGTATTGTTAATTGCACTGGACGGGCGGGCTTTGGCCTGTTGTTTCGTTACATATATATATTTTATTTTTATTTTTTCTTCTAATTGTATATAAAAGTTCAAAAAGTCCTTATAATTATGATATATATATATATATATATATATATATATATATATATATATATATATATATATATAATTTTTTTATTGTATAATAACTTATTTAAGTTTTTATTTTCTCATAATATTTTTGATATTGCATTAGTGTTGTTTTATCTCTTCTTGCAACTGGCGGATGCGAATAAGTTTGTTTTAGCGTATTTTTTGTTTGTGTTATATTATTATTATTTTTACTATTAAGTTTTTATTATCTTCGTTATTAATTTATTTTTATTTATATACTATTGAATATTATTGTAATATAGATATCTATATATTTTTCATTTATAATGGCAAGTAATCATAGCAATCTCGATGAATCCTTTTTTTCCTTATCCTCAAACGATGGGTTAAGCAGTGACAGCAGTTTCCACAGCATCCCGTCTCTAAGTGAATCTCTTAATTCTGCTTTCTCGGATGTACTGAAAAATTTTAATATTGTCCATATTAATGCTCAAAGTATTCCTGCACACTATCCTGATCTACTGTCTTCTTTTGATAGCAAAAATATACATGCAGTTTTAGTTTCCGAGACCTGGCTGAAACCATGCCTATCGTCCTCTTGTTATTCTCTTCCAGGGTTTCATTTGATACGTAATGATCGCATTGGCCGAGCTGGTGGTGGCGTTGGTATCTTCTTACGTTCCCACATACCGTTTACTATAGTGGACCTTTCTCAACAACAACCCGATGCTGGTGAACATCTTTTTATTGAGATAATTTTTGCTCATACCAAAGTTCTCCTTGGTGTTTATTACAGCCCATGCCTTACGATCAATTACTTTAGTTCTTTTGAGACCCTGTTAGAGCGACTCCGACGTGTCCTCTGTCGAACATGTAGAAAAACACGGGCAATGCTCTGCCTTGGCCTTTTCTTACCATGATCTCCTTTATTTATCCTATAAAATTAAGCCCCCTAAAGCAAAGTCAAGAATTCATCTGCAGCGTAATTTTGCAGGAATGGATTTAGAGCGTTTGCGAGACGATGCGAGTAAAATTGACTGGTCTGAAATTTTTTGCAGTAACACAGTGGACAGACAAGTAGCAATTTTAAACTCACAATTAACACAATTGTACGACAGACATGCTCCCATACGACCTGTACGAATAAAGCATCTCCCTGCCCCGTGGCTTACTCAAGAAATTAAAAAATTGCAACAAAAAAAGAACGCTGCGAAAATGAAGTATCAGGTCAATAGCAATGAAAAAAACCGTCTCAAATATACTAAGGCTCGGAATCACTGTAACAGAGTATGTAGAGATAATCAACGACGCCATATCTATACATCTGTGGTAGAGGAAGAAGACTCATCCAAAGTTTGGACATTTCTAAAATCTTTAGGAGTGGGAAAAGCACGCCAAAGCGTAAACCCTAATAATCTTAATTTAAACGAGCTTAACAAGCATTTCTCCACTTCAAGTATCATGGATAGTACTATTAAGCAACAGACTCTTAATCAACTTTCAGCTTTATCCCCTCCTAATATTCCACAATTGTTCTTTAGTCATTTTACTGAAAGTGATGTTAAGAGAAACATTCTTACTATAAAATCAGATGCAGTTGGTGCTGATAGTATTAGTCGGAAAATGATCTTACCTATCCTTGATGTTTTATGTCCTGTTATAACGTTTATATTTAATCACTCTATTATCTCCTGTGAATTTCCTTCCTCCTGGAGAGATGCTCTAATTGTACCTTTACCTAAAAAATCTAATCCTGTTCTTTATAATGACTATCGTCCTATCTCAATCCTTCCTTTCTTATCCAAAGTACTTGAGCGTCTTGTACTCCATCAACTCAATCTATTTCTTTCTACTCATAATCTCCTCAATCCTCTACAATCCGCTTTCCGTCCTGGGCATAGTACGACTACTGCTTTAGTCAAGATCTCTGATGATATTCGCAAAGGCATGGATAAACAGGAAGTCACAGTACTTACCTTACTGGATTTTAGCAATGCCTTTAATACTGTTGATTTTGACATCTTACTTGCTACGTTACGTTCTCTTAACATATCTCCTAAAGTAGTTGACTGGTTTCTTTCTTACCTGCGTGGACGCCGACAGCGTATACGGATTCATGATTCGTATTCCGACTGGTCAACAGTCAAGTCAGGTGTTCCGCAGGGTGGCGTGTTGTCTCCTCTTCTTTTTTCAGTATTTATTAATACATTATATCATCAGATTTCTTCTCACTACCACCTGTATGCAGATGATCTACAGATTTATATTCACGCGAAAATTACTGAATTACCGAGAGCGATTGATAAAATGAACGAAGATTTAAGGAGTATAGCCTCATGGAGTAGATCTTTTGGACTCCATCTTAATCCGGCAAAAACTCAAAGTATAATTATTGGTAGCTCGAAACTCATTGCTAGGGTCGCGTCGTTATCATTACCATCTATTCTATTAAATGGCATAATTATACCTTATAGTGACACTGTCAAGAACCTAGGCGTGATTATGGACCAGAATATGTCCTGGGCTCCGCAGTTAGGTGAGACGAGCAGGAAAATGTTTGCATCCGTAGCATCACTTCGTCGGTTACGCAACTTTCTCCCCATTCCTACTAAAATTGCGCTAGCACAATTTCTCCTACTACCTATCCTTGATTATGCTGACTCTTGTTATCTTGATCTAAGAGAGGAGCAATTAAATAAGCTTGAGCGGCTTCAAAATTTATGTATACGGTTCATATTTGGGTTGCGAAAATATGACCACATTTCTGAATTTCGCAGAAAGCTCAAGTGGCTCCCTATTCGCCTTCGCAGGAATACGCATGTCCTTCATCTTCTTTACCGTGTTCTGTTTGATCCATCTTCTCCTCCCTATTTAAGAGATAAATTTAAATTTCTGGGTCTTTCTCATTCGAGAAACTTGCGCTCCTGTCAAAATTTAATTTTAAAAATACCTCCTCATTCCACTTCATTTAATGATAAATCATTCTGTGTAACAGCCTCACGACTTTGGAATTCTCTCCCTTTGAGCGTAAGAGGCGCCAAAACGTATAATACTTTTAAAAACCGTTTAAAACTGCATTTTCACTCTTTTTAAACCATATTCTTTTTACCATCTTTGTTTGTCTTTTTTTTAATGCCATTTTACTTATAAGTTCTATTATTATCTATTTAATATGATATAATATTATTTATATATTTATGTACCCATTATATATTTAATATTATTATTATTATAAGTATTTTGTCTTGTATTAATCTTATCATATTTATGTAAATATAATATTATTATTATGTACATATGTATGTATTTTTGATACGTAAGTTTATTCATAGTATTAAAAAATGAATTATTGTTATTATTGTATTATTATTATGGTTTTATTATTATTATTATTACTACTATATAGTTCACACCCCTTCCCTCTTACAGTTTGTCAATTCCAACACCTTAAGGTTGCCTGGAAGAGATCGCTGTTTTAGCGATAAGGCCGCCTCTTGTACATAACTCTTTTTATATATTTCTTGTAATTTTTTTCTTTTTTCTCTTGTGGGTGTACAATAAAGAGTATTTATTATTATTATTATTAATCTGTTGAAAATATAAGATATATATTGTTATACCTACCTATCTTTTATTAATCATGTCTGACCCACTTCCTATATATATTTTTTTTTTGACATTAGCACATCACCATCTAGTTCCATGGTAAGCTAAGAGGCTTGTGTTATGGATACCAGATAGTTAATATACTACACATATATAACTTTAAATACATACATATTATATATAAACACGCATGACTGGAGTACAAACATTCATGATAGTCACACAAATGAATGCCCCCAGCGGGACTCGAACCCGCGACCGCTGGCTACAACAAGTAGCGTTACTACAAACTGAGCCAAAAGTGTCGTCATTTGTTTTTATGTTCATTGGTTTTTATGTTTGATATCTTGGGGGTATCTATATTTTTTTTTACCTATAACAATCCGAACGCTCGTGACCTACTTTCCACAGTGATTACCTTTTTTTTTATAATCGATAACTATCCACTGTATGACCTAATTTATCACGTAACCTAAAATTAAACGTAACGTAAACTATCTTCACACCTGGTTGAAACGTGACCTCTACGACCACATATAAAACGTTTATTTGTATTGAAATTTTTGTTAATAAGATAATTTTCTGATCGGGACGCTAAGGGGTCAACAGCGGTGTCTGTTAAATAACACAAGAGGGAACTTGTATCTCTATAACCTGCACCACGAGCTCCCGCCGTTAATAAAGGGTCTCCTAATGTATACCTATATGATTACACCACATGTCACATGATCACTTAAACTTCAAGATTCACATATTGCAAATTTCTTATAATAAAGTTCTAATACCTGTTCTTCTCGAGTAGTATCGATGAATTCATGTAGCTTTGCAGCGAGTCCACGATTAGCGGACAAGTAGTCCACAAGTAGTTTTTCTAGTCTTGCCAGATGTCTATAGTCTCTTGATGTCCAAACCATAGTAACGCGTTGCCTTCCAGGTTGCCGGTCATGTGGTAGATTCATGTTTTTTTCCCATCCCATCCGCATATTTTCGCCAGAGACTCCAACCGATGTAACCATGCATAAACAGATAAAATATTAGTACATGTATCAAATTAAGCGACGTGTTTGAGTTTTACTATATATCTTGTAATATTTTTGCAATCTATAATAAATAGGTGCACAGTTTTGTGGTACAGTAGATGGGGCTTGGGACTTATTTAATTCATTGACTTCGTTTATTGCTCCTGAGGGTATTTGTTCAGTAATTCTGATCGGATCATAATAATTTTATATAAATGATGATAATGTACATGGATGTTAATCACAAGTTTGTATCGGATTTGAGATTGGAGGCTATGTACATGAATTATTGAGGGTAGTTTGCTGGGGCTTAAGTGGTACAAAAATATCAACAATTTGGTTACCTGCTGTAATTCTGACGTCCTAATAATTATTTATTCTTCTTGCGGCGGAGCACTATTTACTAATTCTGTAAGATTTTCACACGGAGGCGCTGTTAAGTTGCGTTGATTAATTATTTTTCCAGTATTTGCTCCAATCGGCTTAGGCGTTGTTTGATTGAACCGCGTCGTGCGTTTCGAGTTTTAGTTTGCCTTTTTGGTGGTGGCGAAGCCCTTATTTCGTCCTCGGAGTTGCTAGATATAATTCTTGATAGGATATGCTGACGGTCTATACTGGCACGCGGTAATAACAAAGTTAAATTCGGAACACTTCTGACTGTTAGTAATTAATTTTAAATAAGACTACAGAGATTCAGCAATTCCTCTTTACTTCGATCACTTAAGAGAATCCTTACAAAATGGCAATTATTACTATTTATACATTATTTCCCCACCGTTGGGTGTAACGTGGCGGCATCTGTCTTCTACGTATAACATTACCCAACGGTGGATGACAATACTCTTAAAACATTAATATTACAAATACAACTAACCGATATCGTTATTAATATCATAAAATTGTAAATAATAAATTATAAATAATCAATATCAAATTAATATAATAAAATATAAAATTATAATTAACAAAATACGAAGAATCAATAAGATCCTTAAATAATAAACAATAATAGTCAATTGAGCAACTATAATTAACACTATCTTGCTCTTGCCAAATCTTTATGCTTATGCTTAGTAGAGAAAACTACGTATCTTTAAAAGAGTGATGAAATTTATTCATCAGTTTCATACTTTAAGTATCATATACTTTAAATACTTCGGTAGCCATTACGGCGTGCAGCAGCTCTTTGCTGATGCTACAGAGCTTGCTTGCTTGAGAGATGCTTCTAATTTTATTTCTCTATTTCTCTAACTCTAAACAGCTACAAATTGTAAATTAAATCGCAAAGAATGAAGCTGCGAAATATAATTTATGATTAAACGAACTTACCTGTACGTGTAGTTCAATCATAATTATATGAGCAGCTTCATTCGAATCGATTTACATCCCACCCAGGTTTATACACCCAACCCTTTTAGAATAGCGAAATAAAAATATATCGTTCAAGTTTAAACATAATGAAGTATGATGACATATACCGGAGTGACGTAACTTGGTGGTGGGTTGTCAAAAATTATTTTGACTGCTCTCTATCCGTGGATGGCTGACGCGTAGGGCTAGTTACAAATTGTAAATTAAATCGCTTCGAATGAAGCTGCTCATATAATTATGATTGAACTTCACGTACAGGTAAGTTCGTTTAATCATAAATTATTGTTGAATGCCAAGCTCCAGTTGTCATGCTGGTGGTCTTGACTAAATAAAAATGCGTTTCGGTGGTAATATGGACTGTTTTATTGCTGTTGAGTTGTTGAGACGACCGTACGTGTGCAAACGGCGAGAGCTGGTGGGCGAGTCCCGGGCGTTCAGAGGGCACGGCGCGTCGCTGGAGTGACCATCGCGAAAACCGGTTAGTTTATACTAATGAAATTTGCAAAGCTTTGTAAGCTTGTTACTTACTTTTAAATGCAATAAATAAAGGGCTTTTTATTTTATTATATTTATTATTATTATTATTATATATCTTATATATTTAAACGAGCTATTCTTGTATATAAATATATATATATCTCAATATATAATCTGAATCTCGAAAACGGCTCCAACGATTTTCATGAAATTTAGTATACAAAGGGTTTCGGGGGCGATAAATCGATCTAGATTAGTCTTATTTCTGGGAAAACGCGAGTTTTCGAATTTTCATGCGATTTTCTTTTGCATTTTTACAATTTTCTATTGCATTGTCACTTCTGGTGGGTGGGAGGCGCCACTGTGCAACTGTCAACATCGTGTCCGTATTTACATCAAGTTTAAAAATATTTAAGTGGAAATAATCTAAAGAAAAATGGAATACATTTTTACAAATAAATCGATAAAACCTATGAGCAATATGTAAACATCACCAAGTCTTTATGCGTTGAAGAACAAATGAGCTTTTAAAAATTCACCTACCAAACAAATACAAAAGTGACAAACATAACATATAGATACTATCAGTGCAAAACCATCTTTTCTGTGTGT
This sequence comes from Brenthis daphne, assembly GCA_947093115.1. NCBI lineage: Eukaryota > Metazoa > Arthropoda > Insecta > Lepidoptera > Nymphalidae > Brenthis > Brenthis daphne. The sequence continues at coordinate 183,619 of CAMUPN010000006.1, read as the reverse complement.
GATGACAATAAAACAAAATAATTTGTGAAGTGAAAGCGTCAAATATTAAAACATAAGTTTATAACCTCAAAAACTAATACTCTGTATAAAATTGCAATTCAACTAGGTATAATTGGTGCTCTTTTTCAATCAGCTTTTCTACTTCCAACTTCACACGTAAGATGGAGGACATAAAAAAGTTGCTAATAAACATGCAACAAGAAATAAGACAGCAGAAAACAGAAATGTTAGAAATGAAAGAAGACATTAAATAAAAGAAGTCTGCCTGTATCTCCAGAAACGCCTTACCTCAATTATAAACAAAAACTAACAAATAAACAACATACAAAGAAAACCATACCTGGTAATATTAAAGACTTTATATTACAAAAACCAAAATTAACTTTCAACCACACAAATGATAACCAGGAACAACTAAAAACAACACTGCAAGATACAGTTTATTAAACACAGTAGGAGCCTCCTCATCTTTATCCCCCAGTACGGCCGGTCACTGTGGGGGAGTTCGACCATAGCCCTCCAAAGAAAAACAGACATACAATGAACAAAGGTATACATATCTTCACCAGAAAAACTTCTAGAATTAAAAGCAGTATTTCCTACAACAAATCAAAAGAACACAAAGATAAAATTATAAACTTGATAGGCATATCAGAAACAAATTATATATTGGAAACAAAATTTGTAAAGAAACCCTTTGCAATCATACAAGCATAATCTCCAACGGAGAGCTCTATGCAGGACTACTTTGGAGTTAATCGAGAGGGGTCTATACATGAAAAAGACATTTACTAAATAAATACATTTAAATATGAAATTAAATACCTAATTTATAACTATTGTCAGAATTAATGTATGGAAAGAAATTTTATTTATATGTATTATTGTGAAATGTTTAGTATTTACTCAATTGAATTATTTAATTTACTGTCCTTGTTTATTTATTTGTTAATGATAATTTATATATATACAATACAATTTCAAATAATATTAAAGATTTTTAAAATAATTTAATTCCAGATTACAAAATTATTAGTTAAAAAATTATAAGTTAATAAATAGTCACTAAATTATATAATTTTACATTTCAGCAATGTGATATAGACATTTTTTCTGATAGTTTAAATTTATTTATTTATTTATTTATTTAATACTTTATTACACCAGAAAAGAGGTACAATTTTAAAACACATATTATATAGAAAATATTTCAGTGTAAAGGCGGCCTTATCACTTAAAGTGATCTCTTCCAGGCAACCCATAAACCGATAAGGGAACTCTTAAGGTAGAATGGATAGGGGTTGGCGCAACAAAAAACAATATAACATACTTACTTATACGGTACATACTATAAATTACACATAAGTTTACATAAATAACACTAAAGAGATAAATAAATATATATTACATAATATATAAGTTTAGACAATATACGTATATATTCCACAATAAACTTACATAAACAGGATGTACATAAATATACATAGACTTACAGGGATAAATAATAGTCTTTAAGACGACGTTTAAAAACTTGCACTGATTTTGATTGGCGAATATTATGTGGTAAAGCATTCCATAATATTGCGGCTTTGACTGTATATGAGTCACCATAGTTTTGGGTGCGACTGACGGGCAGTGCTAATTTACTGTCAGCTTGCGATCGAAGGTTTAGGGAATGGCCAGAACCAAGGAAACTAAACCTTGTTTTAAGGTAAGGAGGAGTGTGGGAGTGAAAAAGGATGGTGTATAGGAGAGTGAGGATATGCAAGTTACGACGCTGCTTGACGGTGAGCCATTTGAGTTGAGCTCGATATTGTGAGATGTGGTCAAATTTTCTCAAACCGTAAACAAATCGGATTGCCATATTTTGTAGACGTTCCAATTTATTGAGGTGAATCTGCGACAAGTCAGGATAGCATGTATCGGCATAATCGAGTAAGGGAAGGAGTAGGGTTTGTGCTAGGGATACTTTGGTTTTTATTGGTAAAAAATTTTTCCACCTCCTCAAACGACTAATTACAGCGAAGAACCTCCTACTTACTTCAGAAATCTGGGGCGCCCATGATAAGGAATTATCCATTATGAGGCCTAGATTTTTAACAGAGCTGCGAATTTGCAGTATAGTCCCGTCGAATAAAATAGGTGACAGGGATGACATATTAATTTTGGATACTAGCTGACGAGAACCAAATAGGGATACCTGCGACTTACTCGGGCTTACAAATAACCCAAACGATTTACTCCACGTACTTACAGCATAGAGATTAGAATTGAGTTTGGCTATGGCATCATGAAGACTATCTATGGGTGTTGTTACATAGATTTGCAGGTCATCAGCATAAAGGTGAAAAGGCAATGATAGAAGCTTAGTTATGGAGTTGATGAAGATAGAAAAAAGGAGAGGAGATAGGACACCGCCTTGAGGGACACCCGCTTTCAGGTAACAGAAGGATGAGTGCTTGTCCTCGACACGAATGCATTGCTTCCGATCATAGAGATAGGAGCGGAACCATTCAACAGCATTCAACGAAATATTCATTGTCTGTAGGATTGCTAGGAGAATGTCAAAGTCTACAGTGTTAAAAGCATTTGAGAAGTCTAATAACGTAATTATGGTAACTTGCTTATTGTCAATCCCGTTCCTTATATCATCGCAGATTTTAATCAGAGCAGTGGTCGTGCTATGTCCCGGTCGAAATCCGGATTGGTAGGGGCTGAGCAAATTATGCGTTGAAAGGTGTAATGAAAGTTGGCTGTGGACTACACGTTCAAGCACCTTAGAAAGAAAAGGAAGTATTGAAATTGGTCTATAGTGACAGAACGATGAGGGATTGGAAATTTTTGGAATGGGAATAACATGAGCTGAACGCCAGCATCTAGGAAAGGTATTTGAAGAGAGAGAATGATTAAAGATGTGGCAGAGAACTGTTAGAATGTGATTGAGAGCTAAGAGAATCATCTTTCTACTAACTCCATCGCTACCAATGGCGTTAGATTTTATAGCCATTATATGCATCTTAACATCCTTAGGAGAGATAGGTGAAAAATTAAAGAGCGTAGAATTAGGCTTAGGGTCAAGAGCAAGAGAATAAAGAGTGTTAGCTTTTATTGTATGTTCTATTAAGGGAAAAGTAGTAAAATGCCTATTAAGGGCTTCCACGTCTATATTATCAGTCATGAGAGAGGTTTTACGATCCTTACCAATACCCATAGCATCTAGGAATTTCCAAACACTAGCAGAATCTTTATTTTCCACTGAGGCATGGACATATTCGCGCTGAGCATCTCGGCAGAGTCTATTGCATTTGTTACGTAAGTACTTAAATTTAAGCAAATTATCGGCTGTGGGGTTAATTTTATATTTGGATCTAGCTCTATTTCGTTTGGTCATTAGCACTCTAATTTCATGTATCAACCAAGGTGCCGGGAGATGCTTGATTTTAATCGGCCTGAGTGGAGCATGTATGTCAAACAGATCCGTAAGTATGGAATTAAATATATGCAACTTATCATCAGTGGACGAGGCATTTAAAACTGAATTCCAGTCAATCAAACTAAGATCTTTCATAAAGCTGTCATTATTGAAGTTCTTAAAGCTGCGTCGCATAACCACCGTAGGCTTGGCTTTGGGTGGACGTATTTTATAGGACAGATAAACTAAGTCGTGGTAAGAGAACGCGTCAGCTGAGAGCTGTCCGTGCACATTAACGAGGTCAAGTGAAGAGACAATCATCAGATCCAACAACGAAGGAGTGCAATCAGGAAAAAAATGAGTCGCACTGTTAGAGTTGACTATATTAAGATTAGCGCCCTTGATAATGCTGTTCAAGCGCTTTGCTCGTGAGTCATCCCTAATCAAACAGGTATTAAAATCCCCCATGATTATAGAGTGATCAGCATCTGGAATAAGTCTCTCCATTAAAACCTCAAATTCATCAAAGTAGTCGATGCGCATTGAAGGACTATAGAAAACTCCCAACAAAAGTTTCAAACAACCGAAAAGAACCTCAATTATAATATATTCAGCTGACTCAGTGTATTGGGAGGGGGATTTGCTTAAAATATTAAAAGGAATGTGTGATCGGAGATAAATAGCAACCCCTCCACCACCCTTGTCTGTTCTATCGTTCCTAATCAGATGAAATTCCGGCAAAGCATACGAAGTAGAAGGAAGGCAGGGTTTAAGGAAGCTTTCCGAGACCAGGATTGCATGTAGATCTTTGACGTCAAACGTGCTTAATAGGTCCGGGTAGTGGGCTGGGATACTCTGCGCATTAATGTGGGCAACATTGAAACTTTTTGAATAATGAGAGAAGATAGAGTGTAAGGTTTCATTGAGGGGAATGGAGGGACTGGGGAGACTGGCATCGTCAGATGATGAGGAATCACATGGATAGTAAATGTCGTCGTTTGAAGTATTATCATTTTCGCTATATGTCATATTCATATAATACTATATAATAATAAAGATAAAGTATACACTAAATAAAAAAAAAAAAAGATAAATAAATAGTAAAATAAAACTGTGTCATTTGCTAACCCACCAGCCATATCCGTAACCAAATTGCCTATACACAATAATTGTGAGACATACCATAATTATAGCCTTATAGTAAAAATAACATAGAGAAAAAAATAAATAAAAAAGTAGTATAAAAAAATCAAAAACATCAAAATCTGAACAGCGTTATAACAAAAGCAAAACAAAAAAAAAATATTGCGTGAATAAATGGTAAAGTAATTATCAAAAATAAACCAATGCAAGAGTTTGATCTCGAGTTAAAATAACAGAAGATATATTATACACCTATTAGTAAAATATAAAAGAATGTTTAATATTTATTAAGGTAACATTTTTAATTATTTCTAAAAGACAATAAATTGAACTAATTTTAGAACGGAACTTAACATGACGCTGTTAGCTGTCAGTTTGGCAGTGACACTGTCACAGTGGCAGTGTCATTTCACAATTCGTAATATTTGTATCTATGGTTTAAACAACAAATCAAGTAAATAATTGCGGGTATACCTTTCCGATACATAATTATTTGTAGAAATAGTAAAGTTAGAGTGCAAAACAGACATTTTATAAAAACAACTAGTATAAATGTGTATTACCCGTAACATACAACAAAGCATCATTATCACTTCTTTATGTTGCGTTTGGCCCGGTTCACTTGCGTTGGCGGAGCTGCTCTTGCTTTTGAAGATATAGGACCAGGCGCAGAACCAGTAACAGCAGTCGACACATGGGCCTCAGATAAACTGGAAATATTGTCGAGCTCCGATCGCGAACTAATGCGATGTCGAGTTCCACTGGGCGCAATAACAAATACGACTCCTTCCCTGGTCCAGCATTTAGAGATACCGAAGCGCTGCCTAGCAGCCATGAAGGCATCGTGTCTGGTTTTAGTAAGAAATTCAGATATGGTTATACCTGTACTTTTAAGTTTGGTCTTAGAATACCAAACCTTATTCCTAATCAACAACAGCTTAAATTTGATAAGGACTACACGATGTTTGTCATTTTTGGAGCTTCCTATGCGATGACAACGACTGATATCCTCGATTGAGAGTTCTGGCATGCCAAGACGGTCAGATAGGAGTTTGATCATTACTGTGGACACATCTTCATTTTTAGCTTCCGGAACACCGTGTACTAAGAGGATTTTCTTTCTAGTATTCATATCAAAACGATCTTGTTGTTCAGAGAGATGATTTACCTGCTGCTGCAGATTTTCAAGAGCTGAGAGTACAAAGTTTCGAAAAGTACTGAATTGTGCCGCTATGTTTGATGTTGGACTTGTTGCTGGAATTGAAGTATTTAAGTTCTGCTGGAACTCAGCCATTGTGGTGTTAAAGTGTTGTGCCAGGTTGTTAAGGGATTGCTTGATTGAATCCATTGTATGAAAGTGTCACAACGAAGTAGTGATTATGCACTAAGTAAATGTTTTTAGTGTAGAGGCAAAGTACTCTTATGGAGATTACTTAAGGAATTATTGCTGGTAGGTTTGTCACTTTTAGCACATAACTTGAGATTAAATTAAAGTTATTATGATTTTTAATTAAATATTATATGAAGAGGAGCTTACAAAAATATGTGTTACTATTTGTACACCTACCCTTTATTATATTTATATAATTTATTTAAAAAGAAAGTGTATTTAAATAGTTTGATTAGTTTTTTTTTCTTCTTTTGTTTATTGTACAACTAAAATGGCTCCTTATATACTTTTAACCAAATAAAATTTTAATGGAATACTTTTATAAAAAGCTGTGCATACTTTTAAATTAAATTTATATACAAATAGGTAAAATTATAATGTTAAATAAATGTTTTCATGTAAATTTAGTTAGTAAGCCTTTATAATAAATAAATGAATAAATAAATAGAGCTTTATTATTATTATGATTCCTTTTGCATTATTTCAATAAATTAATAATTAATAATTCCACGAAAAATATTATGTTCGATAATTTCGCATGCTCAGATATAAGCATCATGGTCAAGCGGCCAATGCGCAAATTTGACACCCACAGGTGTCTGGGTTCGTATCCCGGTCGGACACAAAGTTTTTAATTTTGTTTTTTTTTGTAGTTCAAATTCTTAGTTTGTTTTTTTTTAATGTTTTTATGGCCAAACACTCCGAGCAAGGCTCGGTCGCCCAGGTACTATATATATTGTTAGCGGAGAATGCTCAAGAATAGGGGCGTGGCTTGAGTGACGTCGTTTGTTGCGTGATGGTGGCGTGGTGGCTCGCTTGACAACGCACGAGTCGCCGACACTGGAGCGGCTAGCTTACTTTTGTCGTGGCTGCCGGAACGGACGGACGTTCACATCATCGCTTCTCTTATTTATTTTAGTATTGTTAATATTGTTAATTATTCGTTAAAAATTAATAAAAAGTAATATCTTTAATTTCATCGTGTATAATTTTTTTTATAATAAAGTTAGTGCATAGATAAAATCAGAAGTGGGATACGCATTAAGTTTCTATAGCTTGGTGTGTGTCCCTAAGCCTGCTGTGGCATTCTGATGTAACTGTTTTTGTAAATCTTTTAGTTTTGAGTGAAAGTTCGTCAGTTGTTTATAATGCCGAAATCAAGTACAAGTCAACGAAAAAATAAAAGTAGGACATGTGAACGTTCTCCGAGCCCTGGGCTGCTCCAACAACTCCAGGCGATTGTTTCTCGTCTGAATGTGTTGGAAGACAATTCCAGGTTAGGTTCAACTAGTGTGGCTACCATTGGGGGGCAGCCCGTAGTGGAGTCTCCGGGTCCGGCGGTTGGCACCATAGTGTCGCGTGCACCATCTACATCGCCAACGACGTGTGTGACGCCTCCGCTGCCGTCTGTGCACGCTTCGCAGGTCTCCGCCAATGATAGCGCTGCTATTGAGGTAGCCGACAAGATTGTAAGTGCAATCAATGGATTAATTCCGGTAAGGTCTAATCACAATGTTTATATATCGAATTTTGATCCTAATATAAATGATATTAATACTTGGTGTGACGAGGTCGACCATTTACGAATCATTCATCAATGGGACGATAGGGAGTGTTTGGCGCGTATTGGTAACTGCTTAAAGGGGGACGCTCGTGTGTGGTTGAATGACTGGGTTACTAGCGATCGTAGCTGGACTAATTTTAAACGTGAGTTCAAACCTTTGTGTCCGCGGAAGGTAGACGTAGCGAATATACTTTTTGACACTATGAAAACTGATTCTAATAACTACCCTACATATGCGGAGTATGCTAGGCGGTCTTTGTTACGTCTTCGTATAGTAAACGGACTTAGTGACGAATTAATATCGGCGATCGTAATCCGTGGTATAGTTGATCCACAGATCCGTGCGGCTGCTACCAATGCAAAATTAATGCCCAATGATCTGGTCGAGTTCTTGTCTATATATGTAAAACCCTCTCAGACGAAAGTAAATCATAATACCCGCAACATTTCTAGTCGTTTTCATAATACACCGACTTTATCGCGTAAAAGGGAACATAGTTCTAGTAGGACGGGTTGTTTTTCGTGTGGATCCTTTGGTCATAAGCAGATAAATTGTTCGAAGCGTGCAAGATTACATAATTCACCTACTAGAAATGATAAACCTACAACATCAAAAACAAGTAGCAGTTCCTCTCAGTCAAAGTCTGTTATTTGCTCGTTTTGTAAAAAAATAGGTCACAAAACAGAGGACTGCTTTGCCAAGCAACGTGTCGAGGCTAATGGAAAATCTAATGTTAATTTTTGCCGTGACACTGTAGATAACTATAGAAAGAATGATATAATTACGGCGGTCATACAGGGTATACCGGTCGATATCCTCATAGACAGTGGGTCTACGATCTCGCTTATGTCAGACTCTGTATCGAAGTATTTTAAATGCAAGCAAGTACCCTCTTTTTGTGTTTTACGCGGTATTAGTGATCGTGATATTGAATCCCGTTATTTTAGTACTTTAACAGTAGAGTTTCCGGAAATCACATTAGAAATTGATTTTCAAATAGTACATGACAAATTTTTGAATACCCCGATAATAATTGGAACCGATGTTTTGAACCGAGAAGGGGTTACGTATATAAGGAAGAAGGGTATTCAACGATTAACTCGTATGGAAAGGGTATTTATTGCTGAGACGACTGAGTCAAATTTGATCTCCGTTATTAATACTCCTTTGATAGGTGAAAACAAGGACAAGTTGTTGAATTTGGTTGAACAATATTCAAAATATTTCATTACTGGTACCGCGATCAGTACTGTTACTACCGGATCTATGCAAATTCGTCTCAGCAATAAAACTCCTATTGTATATAGGCCTTATAAACTATCGCATAGTGAAAAACTCCGCGTTCGGGATATAATTAAGGACCTTCTTAATAAAGGGGTCATAAGGGAGTCAGAATCAGAATTCTCGAGTCCAATATTACTAGTCAAGAAGAAAGATGGTAGCGACAGAATGTGCGTGGACTTCCGGGCACTTAATTCAAATACTGTGAAGGATCGCTACCCATTGCCATTGATAGATGATCACGTGGATCGATTAGGTAATGCCAAATATTTCACGAGTCTTGATATGGCTACTGGCTTTCACCAGATGCCGATGGCTAGCGACTCCATTCACAAAACTGGTTTTGTAACACCTGAGGGGCATTTTGAATATCTCAAGATGCCCTATGGGTTGGCGAATGCCCCAGTTGTTTACCAACGCATTATCACAAATACCCTAAAGACATTCATAGAAACAGGAAGGGCCTTAGTGTATATTGACGATGTGCTTTTGCCTAGTCAGACTATTGATGAAGGACTCCTCATTTTGCGTGAAGTTTTAGAAGTTTTAACTAAAGCCGGATTTTCAATAAATTTAAAGAAATGTAAATTCCTTACTAACGAAATAGAATATCTGGGGAGAACAATCAGCAATGGTCAGGTTAGGCCAAGCGCTCATAAAGTAGAAGCCTTGAAAAGGGCACCGAGGCCCAGTAATGTAAAACAAGCACGTCAATTTCTAGGCTTGGCGGGTTATTTTAGACGTTATATTCCTGAGTATTCATTAAAGACAATGTGCATATCCAATTTATTTCGAAAGGGTGTTGAGTTTCGATGGGGTGACGAACAAGAGCAAGTTCGCCAGTACATTATTACACGTTTGACTGGCGAACCAGTTCTTGACATTTTTAACCCCTTATTACCTACGGAAGTGCACACTGACGCTTCGTCACTAGGCTATGGGGCTGTCTTAATCCAGACTCATGAGAGTGGTAGTAAGCGGGTGATTGGGTACTTTAGTAAAGTTACTCAGGGTGCTGAACCGCGTTACCACTCTTATGAGCTTGAAACGCTGGCAGTGGTCAAGGCATTGCAATATTTCAGACATTACCTCATAGGTATACATTTCAAAGTAGTTACGGACTGCAACGCCTTGAAGCTCACACAGCGAAAGAAAGATTTATTACCGAGGGTTGCTCGGTGGTGGATCTATTTGCAAGACTATGATTTTGTATTAGAGTATCGCAAAGGCGCTGCGTTACCTCATGCCGATTATTTAAGTCGTAATCCGATAAATATTTGTGAGATTAGAAGACCTTGTAATTGGGCACAGGTAGCGCAAAATGCGAACGAGGAAACCAAAAACTTAATACAAAAATTGGAGGACGGTGTACTAGATGGGACACGTTATGTATTAAAAAAATAATATTCTGTATTATAAGTTTGATTCTGCTGGTCAGCCTACTAAACTTCTCTGTTTTATCCCTAAAGGTCACCGCCTTAGTCTATTGCGTGTGTTTCACGATGAGCATCATCATATTGGTGCAGATAAAACAATTGATTTAATTCTAAATCATTTTTGGTTCCCTAATTTAAGACAATTTGTCCGCAAATATATACGTCATTGCATAGTATGTCTTTCACATAAAAAGGTACCACGTCAACCTTTGCAGCCGATCCAGTCGTGGAGAAAACCTGACGTACCTTTTGATACGGTACATAGTGATGTGTTAGGTCCTCTCCCCGAGTCGAACGGCTACAAATTCGTTGTATTAATAGTTGATGCATATAGTAAGTTCTGTTTGTTGTATCCAATATATAAACAAGACGCTAATGAACTGAAGCGTGTCTTTGAGAATGCTATATCCTTATTTAGCACACCTAGGCAGATTGTAGTTGATAGAGGTAGAATGTACGAGAGTAGATTATTTAAACAATGGGTGTCAGACGTGGGCAGTAGTTTATTCTTTATAACACCTGAGATGCATCAGAGTAATGGTCAGGCTGAGCGATATTGCAGGACAATTCTGAATATGATTCGTGTGGAGGTTAATTTTAGAAATGAAAGTTGGTCAGAAGTCTTATGGAAACTGCAGCTCACTCTGAACATTACGAAACAAAAGTCCACTCAATATTCACCCTTATTTTTGTTAATTGGCAGCGGTGGTGTGACGCCCGTTATCCGTTCAGTTGTGCGTGATGTGGCCCTTGAGGGAACAAGTGGCAATCGCGAGGCCTTACGTGAGCTGGCCAGACAAAGAGCATCTCAATTGCTGGATCAAAACAGAAAACGGCAAGACACTCGAGTAAATGAACGGCGCAAGCCCCCACATGTTTTTCATGAAAATGACATGGTCTTCGTACATAAGAACAGTCAATCTGTGGGCAAACTTGACTCTGGCATGCGCGGTCCGTACAAAGTTGTGCGCGCATTGCCTCATGGTCGATACGAGCTGAAGCTTATTTCTGGCTCACTCGGGAAGACCACAGAAGCTGCTGCTGAGCATATAAGTGCTTGGCACGGAGAATGGACACCAGATGTGTGCGCCGTATTCTTCGAGTGTGAGTATATTTGTAACTGTAATAGAGACTATTTGCATTGTATCACTTAAGCGATATAATAAAAATAGTACTTTATTACATGTTGGTCATCCTGTGGGCTCTGACACATAACATGTTATGTATAATTGTTTTATTTTGAGATATACCGCGGTCACTGTCTCGGTCATCCTGAGGGCTCTGACACATGTTAAAATTCATGTATTTAAGAACATGCTGCGGCCTCTGTTGTTGAATTACAATTTTTCAGTATTTTATGCTGGTATGGTTTATTTTGTTGGCATAATTCCATCGTAAACATTATATTTCCAGGTGATGAGAATGAGAGCTGCTCTGACGATAGCATCGCTGAAAGTCACCATAGCTGAAAGAGCGGGCGAGGGCGCTCCGCCGTCAGGAGAGGCCGTGTTAGCGGAGAATGCTCAAGAATAGGGGCGTGGCTTGAGTGACGTCGTTTGTTGCGTGATGGTGGCGTGGTGGCTCGCTTGACAACGCACGAGTCGCCGACACTGGAGCGGCTAGCTTACTTTTGTCGTGGCTGCCGGAACGGACGGACGTTCACATCATCGCTTCTCTTATTTATTTTAGTATTGTTAATATTGTTAATTATTCGTTAAAAATTAATAAAAAGTAATATCTTTAATTTCATCGTGTATAATTTTTTTTATAATAAAGTTAGTGCATAGATAAAAATATATATACTGTTATTATTATACTGTTTTAATTTTTTTTTTAAGAAGTTATGGAGGGGCTTTTTTGGATGTATTTAGGGAGTTTGTTCCAGAGTAATGAGGCATATACTGAGAAAGAGTGCGAAAAAAAAAGTGTCTTACTCTTTGGTATGTCGAGCATTGACATGACGCAAGACCGCCTGGAACGTGAGGGGATAGGGACAAGTTGGATACGGGAACGAAGGTAGGGAGGAGAATTTGGGTCGTTAAGAATATTGAAGAGTGGTGCAGCAACGATCAGCCAAAAACTACGGCGGTCTTCAAACAAAACGTTGACTATTTCGAATTACGTTTAATTTCGTGTTTTACAATGGTTCGTATATAAAATATGTTCGGAGCATTACGAGTTAACAAAGAGAATGAAATATTTGAATTTCCACTTGTAACTATCTAATTAATGTCTATGACTTGTCTATGATGTTACACACAAAAAATAGACACCGGGAAAATCACCGTAGCGCCACACAACGGCCAACGGTGGCAACTACTTCAAGTTCCATAGGCAGTTGCCTTATGTACAAGCTAGATGGGGTTAGCCGCGACATACCCCCCGCCTTGGAAACACCGGCTTCCAACATCAGGCTTCGTCGTTGGATGGCTGCAGGGGCAAAGGGCAAATTTTCGGAAACGCCCTCCTCGTCGTTCCGGTTGCGGTACGGATGTCGGCAACACGTGTGACACCATCAGTCCCCGGGTATATGCGAGTTATGCGTCCCAAACGCCATTTAAGCGGTGGTAAATTTTCATCTTTGATGAGGACGAGACGATCAAGGGCTATATCGTCATGATGAGTTTTCCACTTAGTTCTCTGTTGAAGTTCTCCAATGTATTCTCTGAACCACCTCCGCCAGAACTGCTACCGCAGCTGCTCCACGCGGCGGTACCGGTTCATCGCCAGACCTGTAGCATCAGAAATGGTCTCGCATGGCAGCGAAGTTAACGGTCGGCCTGTGAGGAAGTGACCAGGAGTGAGGGGAGTGAAGTCTTTAGGATCGGTGGATAAGGGGGACAGTGGACGAGAGTTTAAAACGGATTCGATTTGAATTAAAACCGTATTCATTTCTTCGTATGTTAATTTGGCGTTACCAACAATACGTTTAAGATGATGTTTACAAGACCTTACACCACTCTCCCACAGACCTCCAAAATGCGGCGCAGTCGGTGGAATAAAATTAAAATCAATACCCTCACATGAGGCGTAATCGTTTATTTGTTGTGAATTGTCATGAATTAAATTTCGAATTTCTTTTTCAGCACCAACAAAATTTCTACCGTTGTCAGAATAAAGAGCTACTGGTTTTCCGCGTCTACCAATGAAACGTTTTAAAGCTAAAATATAGTCGTCCGTCGAAAGGCTCGTGACTAGTTCGATATGTACAGCCTTAGTTATGAAACAGACAAATAAACAAATATACGATTTAATTTGCCTAGCACCTCTTCCTTTACGGTTCATAATCATAATAGGTCCAGCATAATCAACGCCGGTCCGCTCAAACGGAAATCCCGCATCCAGACGTTCAGATGGTAAATTTCCCATTATAGGTTTAGGTATCTTATTGTTAAAACGAGAACATGTAACACATTGACGCACGATTTTTCTCACAAGACCTCTGGCACTTAATATCCACCAGGTCTCGCGCAGGGTATATAAAATAAGTTGAGGTCCTGCATGAAGTAGCCTCTTGTGTTCATGACTCACTAATAAATTAGACATCCAGTGTTGACTGCACATTAAAAACGGATGCTTTTTATTAAAATCGAAATTAGACGCGTTTCGAAGTCGACCACCAACTCGAATTAATTTTTTATCGTCGACACGTTTAATCCAGATACACGATTTAATTCTTTATTATTACCTGTGTAACTTCCTTCATTCAGCAAATTATCATAAATAGTCGGAAAGGATTGCCTTTGTGCAAAACGAATCAATGTATACTGCGCTTCTTCTAGTTCAGACACCGATAACAAACCGGTTTGCTTTGTTTTGCGTCTATTAGCCCCACTCCCTCGTACGTTGTTTATGAATCGAAGAACGTAGGCCCATACGCGTTTAAGTTTTGTGAATGACGAGTATTTATTAAATTGAATAAAATCTAAGTTATCGAAACTGCTAAAATTATGTACTACATTAGATTTTAAGTCAGGCAAATTTTCTAAATTCATTATATTATTATTATTTAACGAATCAAAATTACTATGACATTGCAAGTAAGACGGACCGTTCCACCAAAGCTCACAGTTAATTAACGAATCAAAGGCTAATCCTCTAGACAATATATCAGCTGCGTTATTTTCGCTTGATACATGTAACCACTCGGAATCACCTGTCAGCTCATTTAACTCGGTTACGCGATTTTGTACGAACGGCTTTAAGAGATGTGGCGACATCTTAACCCAACCGATGACGATGGTCGAGTCAGTCCAAAAGATGACCTTTGAGAATGTTAAACGAATAACGTCGATTATTTTTTTATAAAGCCTTGCGCCTATTAAAGCACCACAAAGTTCTAACCTCGGGATAGATATGGACTTTAAGGGGGCAACTTTACTTTTTGCGCATAATAATTTTACGACGATTTCGGAATCATGGTTATAGGTACGTACATAGGCACAAGCGCCGTATGCACTCTGTGACGCGTCGGTAAATATGTGCAGTTCTTTGTATTGCGTGTAGCCGCTCATTACGTAACGGGGAATTTTTAATTCATTTAATCGTTTTAAAACTAACATAAATTTATTCCAAATAAGTTCGATATCGCGAGGTACTGGCGTATCCCAATCGAGCTTACTCAGTCATAATTTTTGAAGTAAAATTTTAGATATAATAACGGTGGGCGATAATAAACCCAACGGATCGTAGATCTGTGATATTATTGATAACATTACTCGTTTATTCAACCTAGGTATATCGTCATACTCGTCTATTTGTGTAGTGTAATGTAGGTAGTCACTCTCGCTATACCAACCAATACCTAAGGTTTTATTTTGCGTGTGTTCACCGTTAAACTGCTGTGTTGCTTGAGTATGAGCGAGTTCCGAGTTAAATATCCATTTACGTAGTACAAAACATCCCGAACGTAAAACTGCTGAAACCTTTTCACAGATGGATATTAGCTCATGACGATCATCACTGCCAGTAACCAAATCGTCAACGAATAAATCTTCGATTATTACCCGAGCTGTGACGGCGTCATCACAATCGTATGCGAGCTGACGTATACAACGCATACTTAAATACGGCGCAGACGCCGTACCATAAGTTACGGTGTTAAGTTGATATATACCTAACGGATCTGTAGGATTGTCACGCCAAACAATATACTGCAGTGACCTTTGATCCTGCTGAACAAGGACTTGACGAAACATTTTTTCTACGTCCGCACAGGCTACGTATTTATAACGCCTAAATCGTAAAAGTATAGAAAAAATGTCATTTTGAAGAGCAGGTCCCGGGTACTGAATGTCGTTAAGTGACTTAGAAGAAGTAGTTGTAGCACTTGCGTCGAAGACCACACGAAGTTTAGTAGTTGAACTGTGCTCTTTTAAAACACCGTGATGCGGCAAGAAAAAGTTAGGATATTCAACCTTATTCACACGTGTCATATGGCCTAACGACTCATATTCGTTTATAAAGTCACGATACAGACGTTTATATTCCGGTGTGCGCTCAAGTTTACGTTCTAATGCAAAAAAACTATTTTTTGCTAAATTATACGAATCACCTAAAACATCTGGTGATTGTTTCAAAGGAATGCGTACTGTGAACCTACCATCGATGTCTCGTTTAGTCGTATTTTTAAATAGATCTTCGCATATACGCTCATCAGCAGTAAGAATATTACAGGACTGAGATACGTTTTCTAACTCCCAGAAACGTTTTAAATTGTCGTCTAAAGCTTGATTAAAATTACAATAAACTTGATCGGTTTCACTGTCTTTTAATTGCGACGTATAAAGCGGCCCACACAATAACCATCCTAATTTAGAATTTTGGAGGTAAGGTCCCCTTTCTAATCGAATTCTATTATCGTTTAATAATAATTCCCAGAATAAATCAGCACCGATTTGTAAATCGATAGCCGAGGAAATATTAAATGATGGATCCGCAAGACGAATATTATTAGGAATACGTATAAATTTATTATCAATGTTTGTCGTAGGCAAACTAGACGTAATGTGCTGCAAAATGTAGCACCGCACCTTTGTACTATAATCGTTTATCTTAGAACGTATAATTATTTCGCACGATTTATTCGATTGCGTTGTAGACATACCAACGCCCGATATACGTATAGTGGACTGTATAGGTTTCGTATTCAAACGTTTAAATAATTTTTCTGAAATAAAACTATGTTGACTGCCGTTATCCAATAGCGCGCGAGCTGTAAATATTTGATTATTCCGATCCATTATATCTACCAACGCAGTGCATAGCAAAACCGGTTGTAATGCATTTCGCGGCAGCGCGTGGCTAGTAGATAAACTGTGAAGCGCGGTCAACGGGCCGGCTGCTTCACGAGTCTCGCCGAAATCAGCTGATCGCACGCTTTGCGTATATTCGAATTTATTTAAATTATTGTTAACATGTAATAACGTATTATGTTTGTTCCGACATTGCTTACACGGTCCGAACATACATTCCGTTGCAGAATGACCTGAACAACGTAAACAATTACTGCATAGTTTGTTATCTTCAACGAATTTTAGCCTATCTTTAATAGACAAATTTAAAAATTTATAGCACGTATAAAGTAGATGATTACCATTGCATAAAACACAACTATTATTGTTTGGAGAAATGCGTTTATTAGAACTAAATAACTTCTTAGAATTATTATTTTTATTAGAAATAGTAGACGTGTAGGTATGTCCTATGACATGGCCTTTTGGTTGGTAATGCTTATTTTCGCTTATAACGTGAGGCTTACATTGAGGCAACTTATTTTGACTAGAACTAATCATCTCCAGAGTATTCGATTTGTTTCTTAAGAATGACAATAAATCATCTAATTTTAGTCGTTTGTTCGAATCAGTTAAAATTGATCCCTTAAAATTCTCCCATTCCCGCTCAGTAGATGCGTCTAACTTAGATACAACTAAGTATATAATTATTGTATCCCAGTGTTCAGTAGGTTCGTTTAATGATTTTAAAGCACGAAGGTTTCTGAGTGTAGTATCTATTAACCTACGAATCTGCAAGTGGGATTCCTGTTTAAGCGGAGTGATAGAAAATAATGATTTCAAGTGGTTCTGTATAAGAAGTCGCGTATTATGAAATCTACTATGAAGTAGATCCCAGGCATGCACGTAATTACTCGCTGTAAATTCTAAAGCGCTTATAACTTGTAACGCACAACCGCTTAGTGAAGCCTTTAAATAATGAAATTTCTGGATTTCGTCTAAGTCTGAACGATTGTGTATCATAGTAATATACGAATTCCTATATTCTAACCACTGATCAAATGAACCATCAAAGGAGGGTAATTTTATGTCCGGCAGTTTAACATTCGATTGCGCTGACGATTTACTGTTACATTTTAGACTTTCGACGGTATTTTCGACTATACTTTCAGCTGTAGCTAAAACGTTAAAATATAATGATTCGAAAGATTCTACATACTCAAAGTTCGCTGTATATTCCGACTCGGGTAAAATGAGCTCAATTTGATTTTGAATGTCGTTAAAAGTATTAAAATGATCTTGAGCTGCTTGCATTCTAAATTTAACTTCTTTAACTTGAACTTGAGATATAGAATTAGAAGGCAAAAAATCTAAATATTTTTTAAATTGTGTTAACCGACCTTTTAAATTACCTCGCTATTTTTTGAGTTCAGAAATATCTTTTGGTCGTTTTCCCGAGGGGGAAGCTGCCGAAAGCACTGATAATTTATCTTCTGTGGACATCTTAGAGGTCTACGTGTAAGAATAATGTAAGGTACTCACGGTTATATGAAGAATCGCAAAGAAACGTCACTAGCCTGAAATGTAAATGATACGATTTTTAATTCAAACGTTTAAGGGAAAGGAGTAGAAAGGAAATAAGACCTGACCGTTGACTGAAGAAGTAGCTGCGTCGATTTTCCTTGACGAGGACCAGTCGGCACGAAGTCCAATTTCTTGGTAAATCCGTCTCGAAGACCAAATTATGGTGCAGCAACGATCAGCCAAAAACTACGGCGGTCTTCAAATAAAACGTTGACTATTTCGAATTACGTTTAATTTCGTGTTTTACAATGGTTCGTATATAAAATATGTTCGGAGCGTTACGAGTTAACAAAGAGAATGAAATATTTGAATTTCCACTTGTAACTATCTAATTAATGTCTATGACTTGTCTATGATGTTACACACAAAAAATAGACACCGGGAAAATCACCGTAGCGCCACACAACGGCCAACGGTGGCAACTACTTCAAGTTCCATAGGCAGTTGCCTTATGTACAAGCTAGATGGGGTTAGCCGCGACAAAGAGGAAGGAAAGGATGTGCATATCACGGCGAAGTCGGATTGGGAGCCATTTAAGTTGAGCACGAAAGTTTGATACATGGTCATGCTTGCGCAAGCCAAAAATAAAGCGAATAGCTAGATTCTGGAGACGCTCTAGTTTGTCAAGTTGCTCCTCAGTCACATCCAAATAGCACACATCAGCGTAGTCACCCTTCATCTGTGACGCAGACTTATTAAGTCTGATCTTATTTCTACTGTCATACGATTCATTTTTCTTTAATTAAAGCCGTAGACTATTTCTATTCTGCTCATACTTGCACAAAGTGTACTTAAAGAAACAAGGATAGCGTTAAACATTAGACGACGTTCATAAAATACATCTACATCGAGATATAATCGGCTAACGTCGGCCCCTCAGTTGCGTTGAAACGCCCGACAGCGCACGACCCGTGCGCATTGTTTGCGAGTGCTTTGTGTAAATATATATTGTGTAGTGCAGTGAAAGTGATCATAAAATGGATTTACATTGTGACTGGGTAAGTAATGAACAGTTTTAATTGCTTTTAAAGAACAGTTAAATAAAATTTCGTATAGAAAAGTACTATTTTAACAAACATCGCCGCCATTTTGCCAGGCAAAATGGCGTCATTCTCGTCGAGATGTTTTATTATCTTTATTATAAACGTTGTATAATATATACGTTTTATATAATATATTATATACGTAGCCTATTATTGTTATTATTTCTACTAAGCATTTAACTTAAAAACAAACTTAAAAAAAAATAGTATTATTGAAATAAAAAAATAGGTACCGTGCTTTAAAAGATGTCTACACAGACGGGGTATTTAATTTGTTTATATTAGAAATATTTGACTAGTGAAGCTTATCTTTTTATTGCGCTTAACGATTTGTTATTATAATCATATTTCAGAATATTCATTAGTGTTTATAAACAATGCCAAGAATTTATAAATAATTGCCGTAATTTGAGAGGCCGTTTTCTTATCTCTAAATCTCAAGGTCTTTGTTTATAGTTTGAGTCATCGTAAACTAAACACTTCAAACGCTTGAAACGCCGTCTTTTATAAGTACGTGCTCCGTATTATATAAAAAGTTATTAGCCTAAGCCACTCGAGTTACATTGTTTTCGGTATCGAAGGTTAAATATTTTTTTTTATGGCGCGCGCGCGGGTAATAAAAAACAGGTTATTGTTTTGCTACCCTTGTGTGGTGAAAAAAATATATGGGGAGGTGTGTTCTTTTTTGTTATAAATGTGAGATAATGTAGTTAGTTATAAAATGAGAATAATAAAATTTGAAATAATGGTTCTATTTTTAAGTTATAAAGATTTTAAGGTAGATTTTTGGTAAGATTGGTGTACCCTGACTTCAGGGTCGATTTACTAATATATTGCATAAAACTAGAATAAACCAATCTTTGTTATGTTAGGTTATTTCATAACGATTCCAACGACACAAGTTACTTATATAGCTCCCATACAAAACTTTAGAGATTTTGTCATTTTTGGCCCCCGGGGGGTGGTTTTTTTTTTACTATTTGTTTATTTTTTAAGTACCTACACAGATCCGGCCATCTTGGCCATCTCCCACCTCCACAGATGTTAGGATAAGGGATTGGAACACCAGAAAACTCGACTTGAGGTATTGAAGTCCAGTCGATTTTGCACCTCAGTCTACTACTGCCAAATATTATGCACTGTGATATGCTGGGATTCACAAGAAGGCCGAAAGACTCAGCCCATAGTTGGACTTCAGCAAAGTTCGAGTTTAATGCACCAATAGCGTCATGCAACTCGGTCAGCTCAAAGTGTCGGTATATCTGTAAATCATCTGCATACAGATGGAAGGGAGAAGAAATGACTTTTGAAATGTTATTAATGAAGATGGAAAAAAGCAAAGGGGAAAGTACGCCGCCTTGAGGGACACCAGCAGTAAGATCTAACCAATCCGATAATGTATCGTTGATTTTCACGCACTGCTGTCGTCCGAAGAGATAAGAGTGAAACCAGTCTAAAACAGTAGGAGAAATGTTGACCGCACGAAGAGTTTCAATCAGGATGACAAGGTCAACAGAGTTGAAAGCACTGCTAAAATCAAGCAAGACCATCGCAGTGAGCATGGTGTTATCCATTGCACCACGAATATCCTCCGTAATATTCAGCAGGGCTCCCACCGTGCTGTGTGAAGAGCGAAAGCCGGACTGGTAAGAGCAAAGAAGATTATGGTGAGACAGATAAGAGTAAAGTTGTTTATGAGCCAATGATTTTATGAGTTTCGATAGGATAGGAAGGATAGATATAGGACGGTATTGGGAGAGACAGGTAGGATTCGAGGTTTTAGGCAGTGGAATGACGATGGCTTTCTTCCACACTGATGGGAAGACATTGCGTGTGAGTGAGAAATTAATGATGTGGGAGATCACAGGTGCAATATCCTCTAGTACGGGAAGAACCATGTCAAGACTGATGTTGTCACTATCAATGGCTTTTGTTAAAATAGAGCGGACACACTTCTTTATATCATCTACTGAAACTGGATTAAAGACAAATGGTGGTAGGTCAGGGGGGCAAGACTGGATAAGAATGAGAGAGTAGCAGTTTTTATGTCTGAATTTAAAGTTATGGGTGGAGTGGTAAAGTGATAATTTAAAGCATTAAGATCCACAGAACTTTGACAAGTTTCTGTGGTCTTGCCCACACCCAGTGACGATAGGAATCTCCAGACTTGCGCTTGACAGAGATCCTGAATCGTGGAATGAATATAGCGACGTTTGGAATCCCTACACATTCTGTTGCAGGTGTTACGTAATTTTTTATAGGCATCGAGATTTTCAGTTGAAGGGTACTTTTTGTTCCTAGCTTTGGCCCTATCGCGCTTGGCCATGGTCCTCTTGATCACAGGCGATAACCATAGAGCGGGAGCATGCTTCTTCTTTTTCTTGTGGGTAGGTGCAAACTAGTAACATATGTTTTTGAGTGCTCTATATTTTATAGTATTTAAAAATAAAATATAAGAGATAAATAGTGATATGTGCTAGTAAATAAACCTTAAACCTACCAGCTTAACTTTCCTCTATAATAAACAGACATTTGTGCACTTATTAGCAGAAATTATAAATAAAACACCAACACAAGTATAGTATATATTAAAAATTAAAAAAAGAAAAAAACAAAATGGAGTCCATGAAGCACACAATTGCTGAGCTCAGTGAACATTTCAACTCAAAAATGGCAGAGTTTCAAAAACAGCTCCAGACTTCTTCGGCTTCAGCTACAAGCCCAACTACTACTATTGCTACCGAATTTAGCACTTTTAGAAGTTTCGTCTTGACTGCATTAGAAGGCCTCCAGAAGCAGCTTGATGTTCTCTCTAGAAAACAAGATGAATTTGAAATGAGGTCCTGGAAGAAAATTTTATTAGTCCATGGTGTTAAAAAGAGTAATAATGAAAAAATTTCTCAAGTTACAACTAAAATAATCTCTGAGAACTTAAATATCCCTCTTAATGAAGATGCTTTTAGTTATTGTCACCGCTTAGGGCATTCTAAATCAGATAAACCTAGAGCAGTCCTTGTTAAGTTTAAAGATTTATCTCTCCGGAACAAAATTTGGTATTCTAAGTCAGGCTTTAAGAATACTGGGATAACTCTGTCAGAGTTCCTTACCAAGGAAAGGCATAGCACGTTCGTGGTAGCCCGACAACGTTTGGGAGTTTCGAAGTGCTGGACAAAAGATGGATACGTGGTGGTTGTGGGGCCTGACGGTTCGCAAAGTCGCATTTTCACGGTGGCTGAACTTAACGCCATTTCTCCTTTGCCCCACGACGCACCAATGTCGACCTCCAGCTTTCCTCGTGTTTCCTCTGGCCCCAGCAACACAGGCAAACTCCCCAACATTAGGACGAAACGAACCATCAAAAAGTAACACAGTTCACTTGTATATCCTTATAACTCTGCATGACTAAAATATGATTATTGATTATTACCAATATGGCCTTATTTCTATATTTATTTAAGTATTTTTATAGTATATTAGTATTTAAGTCCTTTAAACATAATTTAGTCGGTAGATCTGCTTTTGTTTACTTTTATACCTTCGTGTTTTGTATCAATTTTTCTTTCTGTAAAATGTCACCTGTCAAATTTTAACGTTTCGTTTCATGTTGTTATCTTTTGTATCTGTGTCATGGGACTATATCTTTTTCTTTATTATCTTTAAAATTTGTTTTTTTTTTTAATTTATTAATGCTAATTCTTATCTTTGTTTTTTAATATTGTAATAATTGTTGTTATTTTGTTCTTTCTTATTTTTATTTCTTTCATATTGTCTGTATTATTAGTTTCTTGCTACTTCTTTCTGCTGGTGGGTGAAAGGATTAATTGTTATTTAGTTGTATACACTAAGTTTTACATCTTATCTATTACTATATATTATACTATATTACTTTATTTTTATTTTATAATTATTTTATCTTAATTATATTTTAATTATTTATCTATATATTTACATTTATAGGCATATTACTTATTTATAGTTATATTGTTACATTTTATAGTTATAAATTATTATTGTATATTGTACTTATTTAGCTTATTTGCTTTTTTTTTAATGATTACTGATGACAGTATTAGTAATGGCAGTTCACATAGTGATATATTTTATCAATGCGATACAACATCATCTGACGGCAGTTTTCATAGCGTTTCTATACCTCTTAACACCTCTCTAGAAAACACTTTTGGCGACTTGTCAAAATTTTTTTAACGTCGTTCATTTAAACGCGCAAAGTATACCCGCTCACTACCCAGATTTACTAGCTTCTTTTGATGTAAAGAATGTCCATGCTGTTCTAGTTTCGGAAACTTTTCTGGAGCCTTGCTTACCCTCAACTGCGTATGCTTTGCCAGGTTTTCACCTAATACGGAATGACAGAACTGAGAAGGGGGGAGGCGGAGTTGCTATATACCTCCGTAGTCACATTCCTTTTTCAATTCTAGATAAATCACCATCTGTGTACTCCACTTCTGCTGAGCATATTTTTATAGAAGTTTTGTTTGGTACCCTTAAGGTTCTCCTCGGTGTTTTCTATAGTCCTAACTTACATGTAAATTATTTTGATTCTTTTGAAGCTCTTTTGGAAAAATATGTTTCAAGTGTTGACCACACCATAATTATGGGTGATTTCAACACATGTTTAATTAAGAAGGACTCGCTCGCAAATCGACTAAAAGCCATTATCGACAATACGAACCTCAACTTTCTTTCCACGAATGCTACCCACCTGTTTCCTAACTGCTCTCCATCCCTATTGGATCTTATGATAGTTTCATCAACGGAACGTGTTGCCACTTATGGTCAAATGTGTGCTGAGGCATTCTCGTATCATGACCTCATTTACTTGTCATACAAAATCCGACCACCTAGAATCAAACCTACAGTAGTGATGAGAAGGTGCTTTAATAATTTCAATCACGATAAATTTATGCAGGATCTTAGTCATATTGACTGGGAATGCATATTTAATGCTTCAACAGTAAATGATAAGATCAGCATTTTTAACTCAATCATCACTGAACTCTTTGACATCCACGCACCACTCCGACCAATAAAACTTAAACATCTTCCAGCACCGTGGCTAACACAAGATATAAAGTTGCTCATGGCTAAGCGTAACGCTGCAAAGTCTAAATATAAAATAAATCCCACTGAGAAAAACCTCCAACGGTACAAAACACTGCGGAACCGATGCAATAAGACTTGCAGAGACGCCAGGCGTGCTTCTATTTGCTCATCAGTTGACAGTAACAATTCCGCTTACACATGGAAATTTTTAGATGCTATGGGGATTGGAAGTAGGCGTGCCAAATATGCATCTTTCTTAAGCAACTGTACCGATTTAGATTCCTTAAATAAATATTTTACAACCGTTGATGCATTACCCAGTAGCATTAAATCGAGTACCCTGCAATCCTTGTCACTCCATCACGACCCTTCTATTACTTCCTTCCACTTCACGAATATTACACCTGCAGAAATACACAAACATGTGATAGGCATTAAATCTGATGCTATTGGTAACGATAACGTCAGCAGAAAAATGATTTTATTAAGCCTTAATACTGTTCTTCCTATCCTATGTCATATCTTTAACCATTCTCTAAACTATAATGAATTTCCTGATGTCTGGCGACTTTCACTAGTGATCCCTATACCGAAAACATCTAACCCTACATCCTTCTCACACTACCGACCAATTTCCATACTTCCTTTCTTATCTAAAGTCCTCGAACGTATAGTCCATCAGCAATTATACCTACACTTGAATAATGATAACATCCTATCTCCTTTCCAGTCTGGCTTCCGCCCTGGGCACAGCACTGTTACTGTACTTAATAAGGTCTGTGATGATATTCGACACGGATTAATAAAATACCATCCTCGCCCTGCTGGATTTCTCTAATGCATTTAATACTGTAGACTTCGATATTCTACTTGCCATTCTCAAGTCCATGAATATCTCCTCGAATGCTACTAAATCGACACTGCCGTAGAACAATGTCGGATATGATAATACAACGAAATTGATTTTTTTACAGAATTAGCTATAATTAATAATAAACTATTGATATATTCAAGAAAAATTTAAATATTCGTAGTACTTTCGGAAATATTCAATTGAACAAAGTATTATTTCAAAATTGTTCCCATGAAAATCGTCGCGAGTTCAATAGCGCCACTGTCGCTCGGTTGTTATCGCTCCGCGTAAGCCGCGCCCTGCACGGCGATCGTCACTAGCGGTGATGTTCGACGGAAAGCCGGTCATATTTAACAACAACACATGATAGATAGTTATGGTTACACCTCGTCCATCCGCTTTAGATTAAGATTTACATAGAATAAGAGAGACGCAAACTCAGCGTCTAGTCGGCCCACCCGGCATCCGCCGGCCGAGTATGTGTTTAGACATTAAAGGAGCCTCAAATCGGCTACATGTCTCACATTTAGTTTTATTTTTTTCCTTAATTTAATTTTAAGTTAGTATAAATAGTTTTCAAAACGCTCCGAAACCAAAAGTAGATTCTACATTAGCGTATTATTACAATATTTTTAAAGTTTTTAATACAAAAACAGCTTAAAAATGTCTTGGTCATAAAAAATATTAAAGTTAGTGATAGATAATGAAGAAATAAGTGACTATTACGCCGGGCAGGACTTCAGCATTTTAAGTAATTCAATCGAAAATACGAACAACGAAGGTAAGCCATTATTATAAATATTTACTTTTATGGATATAAATGCCTTTTATTATTTTTTTCATACTAAAAAACGATTGGCTAACATTTTATATAGAATTATTCAAAATCCGTGTCATAACTTAACAATCGACGTTGTTCTACGGAAATGAAAAAAAATTAAATTTATTTAATAAAAATATATTTTGATGATGTTTTCTTTATGTACTTTATTTAAATTCTTTATTTACTTATGTTATGGTATCGGATATTTTTGACGTCGTATGTTTCCTTTTTTCGTTTTTCTCCCAAACTCATTTCAATTATACAGATTGTTTGAATACTTACGGCGTTATTCTTCGGAAATCTTACACATTTTTGACGTAGCGTATTAAGAACTAACTATGTTCTTCGGCATAAAATTATATAGGATTTTGTTCAGCATGTTTGAATGCTAATTATAGATATATAAATGACTAGATCTTTTTATTTGAGAATTTTCTGTCTTATTTTGCAATATCTTTAAATATTTTACTATGTTGCAGGTCTTGGAGTTGAAAAACCAGAATCACCTTTACTCCCTGGAGCGGAAATCATAGTCAACCAATTAAGGGAAATAGCGCAGAAAGCATTTGCAGATGGCGATGAAGATCGAAATTTAGTTAAAGACTTGACACCATTTGGTATAGAAGATACCAATACCATGTTTTGAGGCTTCTCCTTCTGTGGTCATCGAAGAAGTTGAAAACCTACACCTACGTCACCCTTAATAATTCTTACTCCCATACCATTACTGACTAATAGTCACAAGACATGTAATGACTTATTTTGTGCTTTATACGACCACTGGATAGTCCCAGTACCATCTTCACCTAGTACTGTAAGTGGAATAAGTTCTTTTTCCGAATTAGATACCAATTCAGTACTGTCTCCAGGACGAAAAAAAAGAACAAAAATAGAGAATCATGGTCCAATGTAAAAAGAAAAAGCTTAATGAATTCAGGTAAAAATATGTGTCAAAGAGGGGTAAAGTTCTTGATGAAAAAGGTTATGGGTATGCGTTATAAATGTAGTGAGAAAATTACTAATGAACAAAGACTATTGTTTTAAAAGATTTTGGAATCTTGGTAACAATGAGAAACAGTAAGGATTTGTGGTTAAATTTTATTTAGAAGTAAATAAGCATCGATGTCTTAACACAGATCAACTTAATTTACGTAAATTTACTTATAAGTACAACTTACCAATAGCTTCTTCTTCTAAAAGCGAAAAAAAGTGTCTATGATCACGTCAATTCTTTTATCTCATTACGTTAGGAAGAGATCGATCAAGCTATACTTGGACGGTAATCGTAGTATTGGATGTATGTTTCTATTATACAAAGAATGTTTTAATCCTACAAAATATGTTAAGAGGGCTTCAATCGAACGTATATATAGAGATATTGTTTCCAAACACTTTAGTTAAGATTTCATCTAAATTCTATGGAATCAGATAGTCCATGTCAAAAAAAAAGATCCCACTTAATTATAATATTATGCATATGATCTCAATGAAAGTGGTTATAATATGTCTGGTCATTGGATCTAGAACCAGAAACTCATCATCAGCTCTACCTGATTTAAAACCTATTTCTAACAGCTTGTATAAAATATCGAAAGATAAATATAATGATCTTGTTCACATGTGCAAAACCGGTGTAATCATTTCTGAACATAGCATTTATTTCAAATCCCTACCATTTGATGATAACTGATTTTTTATTATTATGTTGTTAATTAATAAATTAACCTCAATCAAATAAAATGAAATGTCATTAGACATTTCATTTTATTTGATAGTTTTGTTTAAGAAAATACATTATTTTAAAACTAAATATTTCTGAAGGATTTAAACAGATCTGAGATAATTTTGAAGAAAAGTATTTTTTGTTACTACTAGTTTTTGAAATATTTATTTTATTTTTTATTGTGAAGTGAATATTAATTACCTGCTCAATCATATTCGTAGTATAAACATTAAGTTATATTTAATATTTATCTAATAATTATATATGGCTAAAGACCTACTCATATCTGTTGTTGATATAGATATTTAAAATGTTATTATTTCTGAGATCTCATATTTGTTAAACAGTCTTAGATTTTTAGTATTTTGAAATTTTGTGATTTGACTGATTTATTTTGTTACCGATTGAGACTGATCATAAACGAGTCGCACAATTAATATTAAGAGTTTAACTACCAAATGGCAAGATTTTTTAATTAGATTTATTCCTTGCTTGTGCAATTTTCAAATTGTATTTTGGATAAAAAATAATCATTGGTTATATTTTTCATTTCTTTACTTATATAGATATACCTTGTGTATAAGCAATAAAAAGTTTTTTTAGAACCTACGTAATTTTTAATTTATCTAGAAAAACATACGACATCAATATCCCTTTTGGTAATTCCACAGAACAGCATGACATGTATATATACGTAGTACAATTTTCCATCGAACAACTTCGGAAAGTCACAACATATGTCCTATGTTACGTAATATAACGTCGGATTATAATATACAAACACATTTTTTTTATTTTATAAATAAAAAGTTATTATTATTATCTAGTAATAACTCTTAATAAAAGACAAAAAGCTATTCCTAAATTTTTTTTTCAATTAATTACATAGGAGAAAAGTTATGGTTAAAAATGTGACTTCAAAACTTTAAACGGCTCTCTTGTAAAGTAACTATTTTGTAGATCCGATTTTGTTCTACGACAGTGTCGATGTATTTAATAGGTAGGCTTTAATTACTTAGCCTGTCACGGGCGTGGTCGGAAATGAAAAGACCGAGTCCCATGCAAATAAATTTAATTTATCGAAATAATCTCGACCCGGTGGAGAGAGAGAAAAAAATATACTAACGGGCGGGGTCGAGCACTTAACCCACACAAGTTCCTTTGTTAAGTCGGTTCAGGTACTCTCCTGCGTCACGCCGTAAAGATGGTGATCCCGGGAGCTACGTTCTGGAATCCGCTGTCGGCTGGATGCGGCAGAAATGGGTAACCAAACCCGGCGGAGAGTATTCACGTCGTGGTGGTGAAAGTAGAATAAAAACTTTTTAACAAAAAAATAAAAACCGACTTCAAACAAAAGCACTAAAAAGTAAAAAATAACTGATTGCTAGTTTTCATTTACTATACATACCTAATCAAATATTTTCGAAGTCGGTGTGCTTTGCTTTGCATGGGCTGGCACCGATTTCGAAAATATTTGATTAGGTATGTATTAATAGGTAGGCTTTAATTACTTAGCCAAAGCACACCGACTTCGAAAATATTTGATTAGGTATGTATAGTAAATGAAAACTAGCAATCAGTTATTTTTTACTTTTTAGTGCTTTTGTTTGAAGTCGGTTTTTATTTTTTTGTTAAAAAGTTTTTATTTTTCCCTTTTTAGTGTACACAGTAGTAGCAAAGTGAGGATTCTAACGTGTTAGGCTTGTCAAATCAAACAAAATAAGCCCAAACTCAAAGTATCTACTATTAGCCGTTGAAGAGTTCCACCTAACCACCTTCTGGCCTTGCCATCAGATCAGGTCAACAACACTGAACCACTGTACTATTAACGGAAATAGAAATACTTGCAAAGTTTCAAGTCAATAAGACAATTAGAAGTAGGTTAAATTCATCATTCGTTGTTTTTCCACCCTTAGGGGTGGTATTTTTTTTTGAAATTTAAATGGGACCAATCTGGAAGTATACCCTTTCAAACAAAACAAAAATTGTCCAAATCGGTTAATAAATGACGGAGTTCTGAGGTAACAAACATAAAAAAAAAAAAAAAAAAAAACATACAGTCGAATTGAGAACCTCCTCCTTTTTGAAGTCGGTTGAAAACATAAAGGGCGTGAGGGTATACCGGCCAAATTGGTAGCCCGAGCGTTGAACCCTGGAACGCGCCATCAAAATACAATTACAAGCGGTCCAGTACATATAGCACACATCCACGGCACTGCGTTATAAAAGAAAAGCACCTAAATTGTAGTAGTAGTGCCGTGGAATCATGACAATCAGAAACGGAGATTACAATTTCGAGAAATAAGTTAATTTATAAAGAAATTTACGAATATTAAAAAATTATTAAAAGCTGAGGGTGGAATTAAAAAAATGATGCAATCTTTTTATAACATTTCTATGTAAAATCAATTTATATTACTATTAAGAATTACTGTTGTAGTGTATGCGCAGGCGCGTGAGTGAGGGTAGACGCTTACCAGCTGTCAGCGAGAGTACATGTGTATTATTAGTCATTAAATAAATCTACCTGAGTGCTAGGAAGTGTGTTTTATTGGCTCCTGAGACACTACAAGTGGCGACGAGGATAAAAGTGAGTACATTTTATTAAAAAAAAAAGAGGAAAGAAAATGAAGGAAGAATAAATACATAATTATTGTTTATTGCTAACCGGTTGTTCACGTGTAACTTCGTTCCATTATAATAAAATATAAACATTAGATTAAGGAAATGAACACTCGTTATATGTACATTGAGTTATACCTATATCAAAATCAATACGAGTTAATACGTAAACAATTGTCATGGATAAACAAAATCATACCACTATCCTTCATTTCTAACGGCCATGCATCGTATAGGATGGAAATAAAATAAGGCCACGCAAATGCAAAAATATGAATATTAAATAAAATTGTATTGTGCACGTACATATGCAACCTAACGGTACCTAACCTCAATCAGTTAAAAAGTTAAATATAAATGTATACAATATGTATGTAATGTTTTTAAAGATATTAAAATTAACTATGATCAACTTAATAAGGAATACCTACATATCTAACTGTTCGCAACAAAATAGAATATAAATTATTTATTATTAATTGTTATATCTTTTCTGTACACAATCTATAGTCTCATTATATTCTATACATTAAAGATTATTATAGCTACTTATAGTTTAAACTTTGTTTTTATATGTTATATTTATTTATATTCTTGTAGTATTAAACACCGTTTATTTCATTACCTAAAATGACAGTTTGAATAATTAGGTACTTACCTATTCGTATGTTTGCACAATTCATATTGAGATAATCATAATTATAATAAAGGTTCACTTAAAGGCCACGCAATGAGTAAACAATAAAGGGCCACGCTTATTAATTAAGAACCTATTTAAGGGACTATGTATGTTTAAGTAACATATTACAAAAATATTATTAGGTCCACGCAATGTGTACTAACAACAATATAATAGGGCTATGCAGTTGTGATACTGTTACTGATTTCCAGTAAAAAGCCACGCAAGAATAAAAAAAAATCAATATTTTATTGCAGGCTGCCCCAAAATGACTCATGCATCATCCACACTTCCTAACTTAGACCATTTTGATTGCGAAGGCGATCCGACATCTGTCGGTACTCGCTGGGAGAAATGGAAGAGGGCACTTGAAATTTATTTACTTGCTGCCAACATCGACATACCTGTTAAGAAACGAGCTACTCTTCTCCATGTTGGGGGGTTAGCACTTCAAGAAGTTTTTTATAACCTACCTGGGGCTCAGGTTGAAGAAGGAGAAGGTGTTGATGTCTATGAAATAGCTATAAAGAAGCTCGATAGTTACTTTGCTCCAAAACAAAGTCGGATTTATGAAAGATATCTTTTCCGACTTATGAAACAGGAGGAAGGAGAGCAATTTGAACGATTTTTATTGAGATTAAGAAACCAAGCCGAAAAATGTCAATTCAATAATAAAGAGGAACATATTATAGACCAAATCACGGAAAAGTGTCGATTAGTAGAATTAAGGAAAAAAATTTTAGAATGTGGAGATACAATTACATTAGACGAAATTATTAGTAAAGCAAATGCATTAGAAGTTGTAGCCAGACAATTAGAACAATTTAAAATCTTAAATACAAACAACGCGAACAATTACAACAAAGCAGAAATAAATAAAATCGATAACAATAAAAAATATAACAAACCGTTTCGACAACAATCATCGAATACAAAATGTAGTAGATGTGGAAGCTCTACCCATTTATCTGAAGACACAAAATGTCCCGCAAAAGACAAACGATGTTTGAAGTGTGGCTTCATTGGTCATTTCCGGGAACATTGCAGGACTCGACAGAAAAGACAATTTTCATATAAGAAGACAGAGACTTTAAATAAAAAACCAAGATTAGGAACAAAAAAGGACGCCGATAAATCTGAAATTGATTATATTTTTAACCTAGATGAAAAAGGAAATACAAAAAGTAAGACCGACGAAGTAGGAGAGGACAAGACAGATGAATCACGAATAGAGTATATTTTTCACCTGGATGAAGATGAAACTGTGAAGTGCAATATGGGTGGAGTTACCGTTGACATGTTGATAGATTCAGGAAGTAAATGCAACGTCATTACTGACAGAACATGGCAATTTCTAAAAGAGAATAGTGTAAAGGTTTCTAACCAAATACGCAAACCTAATAAGATACTTATTTCCTATGGCAGTAAAGAACCTTTGGAGATTATGGGCTCATTTGACGTAAACATTTCAGTCATAGATAGTAAGAGTATAAAATGTACTGTTTATGTCATCAGAAATGGCACACGCAATTTATTAGGCAAGGAAACTGCGATTCAATTAGGCGTGCTCAAAATTGGGCTTCAAATTAATGCAGTAAGCAATGAGACCTCATTAGAGAAAGCGTTTCCGAAATTCAAAGGAGTCACTGTTCAAATCCCAATAGATCCAAAAGTTAAACCAGTCATCCAACCATATAGAAGAGTTCCCATTCCTTTAGAAGAAAAGGTTGCCAGAAAATTAAAGGAACTGAAGGATGCAGATATTATCGAGGAAGTAAATGGACCCTCACAGTGGGTATCACCAATGGTTCCTGTTCTTAAAGAAGGACAAGAAGAGGTACGTATTTGTTTAGATATGAGAAGAGCTAACGAGGCAATTATAAGAGAAAATCATCCCCTTCCAACAATGAATGAATTGCTACCTAATTTTCGTCAAGCTAAATACTTTTCCAAACTTGATATAAAAAATGCCTTTCATCAACTCGAAATTCATGAAAATTGTAGATATATTACTACATTCAGTACTAGCAAAGGACTGTATCGATATAAAAGGTTAATGTTTGGCATTTCTTGTGCACCGGAGATGTTCCAAAAAATTTTAGAAAAGATGTTATTAGGCTGCGAGGGAACATTTAACTTTATCGACGACATTATTGTGCATGGTGCCACAGAGAAAGAACATGACGAGAGGTTAAGTAAGGTATTGCAAGTTTTGAAGGAAAATAACGTCCTTCTTAATGAAAGCAAATGCACTTATAAAACCCAAAAAATAGAATTTCTCGGTCATGAACTTTCTGCTAGTGGAATAAGGCCACTTAGAAAATATTTGACTGCAATAAAAACTAGTAGGATACCAAACACTACTGAAGAAATTCAAAGTTTTTTGGGGTTGGTTAATTTTGTGAGTAAATGGATTCCTAATTTAGCTACCCTTACGGAGCCTTTGCGAGAACTGTTACGGTTAGGCATTGGAAAGTCAAATATTCAGAAATTTTGGACACCCAAGCAAGATGAGGCATTTGAAGCTCTGAAGGAAACCTTATCTAATATCCGAACTTTAGGCTATTATAATCCTTCGGATAAAACTCAAGTTATCGCTGATGCCTCTCCTGTGGGGCTAGGCACAGTGTTAGTTCAGGTTGGTAAAGATGGTCCCCGTGTGATCGCTTATGGTCATAAGGCTCTCACCGATTGTGAAAAGAGATATTGCCAAACAGAGAAAGAAGCCTTAGCGCTTGTTTGGGCAGTGGAGCACTTTAAAATATACCTGTTGGGCAAAGACTTTGAACTAATAAGCGATCACAAACCATTGGAGACCATTTTTGGAAGAACTTCTAAACCATGTGCCAGAATAGAACGGTGGGTACTTAGGTTACAGGCTTACAGATACAAAGTCATCTACCGTCCAGGTAAATCCAACATAGCGGACACAATTTCCAGACTTTGCAAAACTTCCTCGTCGGAACCATTTGACTCTGAAAATTATATTAACCAAATTATAAGTTACAGCAGACCTGTCGCGGTCCCATTGAATGAAATTGATGGGTCTTCTGCTGAAGACGAGGAAATTTTGAAAGTCAAAGAAGGTATTTTTAATAATAAGTGGCATGAGTCTATTAATAATTTTAAAATCATACAAAATGAACT
Source organism: Brenthis daphne (assembly GCA_947093115.1). NCBI lineage: Eukaryota > Metazoa > Arthropoda > Insecta > Lepidoptera > Nymphalidae > Brenthis > Brenthis daphne. The sequence continues at coordinate 149,621 of CAMUPN010000006.1, read as the reverse complement.
ATGTTTTAATGGAAATATTCTTCTTCGGGGAACTAGGATAGTTATACCCCATAATCTGCGTAAACAAGTACTGGAGGCGGCTCATGAAGGTCATCCAGGCATAGTAGCGATGAAGGCTCGCCTTAGAACAAAGGTGTGGTGGCCTAGGATTGACAAAGATACTGAACGCCTAGTAAAAGCTTGTCGAGGTTGTACACTTGTATCTAATCCTACTCTGCCGCATCCAATGAAAAGACGAGCACTTCCCGCTGAACCTTGGGTTGATGTAGCGATGGACTTCTTGGGGCCTCTTCCTAGTCGCGATTACCTGTTAATACTTGTTGATTACTATAGTAGATATAAGGAAATTAAAGTTATGCGCAGTATAACTTCTCTTGATACGATAAAAGTCTTGAAAGAAATATTTTCCAGATTAGGTTACCCAGCAACTTTGACGTGTGATAATGGAAATCAATTTACTAGCGAAATTTTCAAAAACTATTGTAAGGAATGTGGCATCCGTTTATATAATTCAGTCCCGTATTGGCCTCAAATGAATGGGGAAGTTGAGAGGCAAAATCGAGACGTTTTAAAGCGTCTGAAAATTAGCCAAGCTGAAAACAGGGACTGGAAAGAGGACATCTTCAATTATTTAATGATGTATAATAGTACTCCTCACTCTATTACAGGCAAATCTCCCTCGGAATTATTCTATAAAAGGCACTTTAGGGACAAAATCCCGGCAGTACCAGATATAGAATACAAAACAATAGATGAAGAAGTGAGAGACAGAGATCTGCAAAAGAAGGAAAAAGGGAAGGAGTATGGGGACCTCAAAAGGAAAGCCACAGATAATAACTTGGAAATAGGAGAAAAAGTATTGGTGAAAAATGTGATCAAAGATAATAAGTTGAGCTCCAATTTTAATCCTACTACGCATACAGTAACAGATGTGAGTGGCGGTGATGTCAGTGTTCGGAATGATGAAACCGGGAAGGAGTATCGACGAAATGTAGTTCATTTAAAGAAAGTGAATGATACATGGACTGTGGTTAACCAAAATAGTAGCAATGATGATTTTGGGGAAAATGATTAACTAGCGTAAATTCTTTGTTAATTGATATACATGTTATTTTATCGATGTTTACTGTTATGAACTACATTTATAGGATTAATATATCGATATAAGATTAAGTAAAATCAAGGCTGTTTATTTAAATTTTGTGCATAATCTGTAATAATAATATTTAAAACATTTGATTAGTTATCCATCACATTATAGAGGTTTAAGTTGGAATATTGAAACTTTGATTGTAATTTTGAAGCATTTAAATTCAATTAAAATAAAGAAGGGATGTAGTGTATGCGCAGGCGCGTGAGTGAGGGTAGACGCTTACCAGCTGTCAGCGAGAGTACATGTGTATTATTAGTCATTAAATAAATCTACCTGAGTGCTAGGAAGTGTGTTTTATTGGCTCCTGAGACACTACAACTGTTGAACACAAATATAAGTTTTAAATGATTACTAGCAATAATAACTATTCTAATTGCCTGTTACATTAAATATACCACTTACCCAGTTTAGGGGCGATCAACACTCACTATATATAGTATTAAAAAATATTCGAGGAACGCTTAGCGACGATCACGAAAAATTATAAATATATTACGGTTACGAGTTTTTTATATGATAAAGACACGAATTAGAGACCGTAAAAAATTATTGTGACGTGCGTTCACTCAAACTAATTAGATGCAAAGCAAAATGAATAATGAGTGGCGGCGACCGGTACTGCAGTATTTAACTTAACGAAGACAAAAGATTTACTTGGAACGCTAAAATGTTACATCGCGCGAGTATACAAATGCCGCTTGAGAAATAAATTTAACGTATTATTATACTTTGTAAAAAAAAATAAGTTATAATAAAATTGTGTTTTATACTTAGTTTGTTTTAATGTAGGATTTAATTTAATAGTTATTTTAATTAGTTTTAGGTATTGTAAATATTAAATTTAAGTGTATTTTAGGGTAATATTATGAATTATGTACATATAACGTTACATATACCCCTCCTCGTCTGGAAAAGGGTTTTGTCCTGAGATAAAACCCGCTTTAGACTGCTCCTAGCATTTCTCATACATTCTTCAACTTTCATTCTATCATTCAAAACCAAAAAAACATAAAAGCATCAACAGCATTATTTACGCCATTGGCGCATCCTATCAAACTTAAAGTCAGTAGTTATTATAAAGCTAGTGACTCATGCTAAAAGAACAAGATGTTATAGAGGATTCCTTTTATTTATTATTATTATTACCAAAGAGCTTTAGATCCTTGATATGCCAAACGCCTAGGTTGTGTCCGGACATATCTTCTAGTACATATACAAGTGGTGATCGTTTTTCACTTACTCGACATTTAATGTATTTTGGAGCCAACTTTTTACTGAAATATTTGTCTTTATCGCTCAATATGTATGTACGCTTAAAGACTTCGTCGCCTACGTTGTATTCAGCTGGTTTTCTGCGCAAATTATAGTGTGTGGTATTCTTCACATGTGCATTCCACAATGATGCTTGCACATCATTGAATATTGATGACAGACAACCTAAGTTCTCAGCGTATACGTCGCGTGGCAAGAACAAAACTTCGTCACCTAAGTCAGAGTCTGTATAGTGCGAACCGCATAACACTAACTCCCTACCGTACACTAAGAAAGAGGGAGTGTACCCAGTCGCTTCGTTTACTGAATTATTGATTGCGAATTGTACCTGAGGAATGTAAGTGTCCCAGGACCTATGGTCATTTTCAACGAAGGTAGATAGGCTGGTGACTATAGTTTTGTTGTAGCGTTCGACTAAGTTTATTTGGGGCGTGTACCTGGGTGTGTAATATACATTAGGGACTTTATATTTCTTAAACAAAGCTTTAGTAGTTGAGCTAATAAAATGGCTGCCATTATCTAAAAAGATAGTTTGTGGTATACCATAAACTAAAAATATTGAGTCTTCTAAAACTTTCACGACTGCATCTGCAGTAGCGCGACGTAGCGGGAAGATGTTACAATATTTAGTGAAGCAGCAGGTTACTACAAGCATGTAACTATTTTGCTTACGAGTGACAGGCAAAGGACCTACAAAGTCAACAGAAATCATTTGATAGGGGCGTGAGCACTGCTTTGGACGACCCATTTCTCCCAATGTAGTGTGATTTTGCGACTTGTAAGCTAAACAAACCGAACAAGAACCTACGTATTTTACAACACTTTCATGCATACCAGGCCAGTAATAGGATAATGCTAAACGATTGTAAGTTTTAAAAATACCGAGATGACCAGCTGTTGGCACAGAATGGTTCTCACTTACAATTTGTTCGCGAAATTCAATAGGAACGACTTCTTTCCATGCGAATTCAGATGTTAGATTTGATTTATTTTTAGAAAGCCGAAATAAGGAGTTATTTTTAATAGTAAAATTTGGATAGTGATTAGGATTATTAAGACATCCGTTATATATTTTTTTGTACCAATCATCAGAAGTAGTGGAAATAGCATTTGAAAGAGAGATGGCCGATATGGGAACAGCTCGTGAGAGAGCATCGGGTATCACATTATCAACGCCCTTTCGGTGCTTTAATTCAAAGTTGAATGAAGATAACCTTACTCCCCAACGCGCTAGTCTTCCGGTAGGATTGTCTAATGACAGAAACCATTTCAACGCAGAATGGTCAGTATATACGACAAATTTTAGGCCATTTTCGAGGTAGCATCTCCAGTGCTCGAGAGCGACTAACACAGCAAGCGTCTCCCTCTCTGTGATACTGTAGTTTTTCTCGGCGCCGGAAAGAGATCTACTCATGTAGGCAATAGGATGCTCTTTACCGTCAATATTCTGCGTTAACATAGCTCCAATACCATAGTTGCTAGCGTCTGTGTGGACCTGGAAGGGCTCAGTGTACACCGGGCAAGAGAGAACTGGTGCGGAGACAAGACACTCCTTCAGAGCATTAAAAGATGCATCAGCTTCTGGAGTCCACTGAAAAGGAGGTGACCTTTTTTTGTTAGATGTTAGTTTATTAAGTGGGCCAGCTATTGTACTAAAATTAGGAACGAAACGTCGGTACCAAGTAGCGGTACCGAGAAAGCGTTTCAGTTCCTTTTTGCTTGTGGGAACCGGAAAATTTAAAATTGCTTGTACCTTTTCTGGATCCGTGTGTAGACCACGAGCATCTACTACGTATCCTAGGTACTTAAGTTCGTTTCTGAAGAAATTACACTTTTCGAAATTTACTGTAAGATTGGCCTGTTTTAATTTCTCTAGGACACGCAGCAGATGAGACACGTGTTCTTCGAAGGTTGAGCCTATGATTATGATATCATCCAAATACGCAAAAGTTTTCCCCTCCATGTCGCCGAAAAGTAAGTCTACTAAGCGCTGCTGGGTGGCTGGTGCATTTGTCAGACCAAAAGCAGTGGTTTTGAACCGTAAGCTGCCTCGTCCTGGTACATAAAAGGCAGTCTTATCGCGATCCTTTGGTTCTATCGGAATCTGCCAGAAAGCTTTCGAAAGGTCCACGCTCGAAAGGTACTTTGCGTCGCGTAAATTGTCCAGAATCTCTGAGACATAGGGCAAATTATAGGCATCTTTTTTCGTTACAGCGTTGAGCTTCCGACTATCAAGACAAAATCTCGGCTGTCCATTCTTTTTAGTTACGATAAGAACTGGAGAAGACCACGCACTCTCACAAGGTTCAATAACATCGAGCGCTAACATTTCATCGACCTGTTCTAATAAAATGCGCTGCTTCTCTGGAGACATTCTATAATAACGCTGCCTTATAGGCTGAGCGTCTCCAGTGTCTATTCTATGGGTGATCAATTTGGTTCTACCCAGACCTTTCTCCTCTATAGATATAGATTTAAATTGAGCCATAATATTGTCTGCTATTGACTTTTGCGATGCTTCTAATTGGTTGTATGAATTAATGAAAGTTTGCGAGTTATTTAATCTCACCTCAGCTAAAGAGTTCTTTGACATTGTGATACTACCTAAATATTTGGGACAAATTTGGAAAATACGCCAAAAGTCAATGCCTAATATAATAGGTGTTTCTACTTCAGGGACCACATATGCCTTAATTACATGTAATTGGCCTTCGAAAGTAACTGGTAAATACATATAACCGATACTCCTCAGTGATTGTCCGCCGGCGGCTACCATTGATAAATTATCATCCTGTTGCAAGGTGCAATCAACAAAATGTAAATGGGAATTGTTACCTAAAATTGTTACTGCAGCACCAGAATCGAGTATACCACAAGCGTCGACATTGTTAATTTTAATATTTACATAAGGTCTAGAGTCATTTGTGGGTTTCGTATGCAGAATTGTAGATATTCTATAAGTAGAAGTAAATGAAAGCCAAGTTTCCCAGTCTTCCTTAATGAAATTTCTACAATTCTGCTCATCTAGTTTTTTTAAGTTATTATTTTTATTACATACTGGACACTCAGGTGTCTTTACATCCTTTAATCCGCATTTGAAACAAAATACGTCGCGACTTGCTTTACATTGTCGGATGTGATGTGAGTTACTGCGACACCTAGGGCAGTATGGTTGTTGTTTATTTGTATGAACTGAGTGTATAAAATTTTGATGTTGATTTTTATTGGGACTGTGTTGTTGATTTTTGTTATAATTTAGTTGATTAAAGTTATGATTTTTTGAAAAGTGACCTTTACTATAATTATTTTTATTTAAAAAAATTTGTTTATTTTAAATAAAACTATCTTTTCGGATTTTGTCGCGGATTTATTTGGATTTTTGTTTCCCGACGTTTCGAATGCTTTACAGCATCCATGGTCACGGGAGAGACTGAGGTGTTACATGTCTTGAATGTATAGTTGTTACAGACAGCCTACCCACAATTAACAAAATGAAAATTGCACTAATTACATTACAATATTTTTTAAATTTAAACATTTTTATAATTTTAATTATAATTGAATATGGAAAATTATTTATTTAATGTTTGCTATTATTTTTATAATTATTACAATTTTAAATATTAATTAGTAATCTATATTTAGTGTTGCCATTATTATATTTATAACCATAAAGAAAAATATAAAATATAGTATTAATTATTTAAGCCATATAATTGTTCTATGTGTAATTTAAAAAGTCAAAATTAATTAAGGATAATAATTTTAATTTAGTTTGCTATTATTTAAAAACAACTTACTAAGCAACACTATTAATATATACTTTTACAAATGAAAAATGAAAAATATTAATCTGATAAGCTGTCATTTTGATCTACACAGTATGAACTTACTACATCTGTCTGTCTGTTATGTTTATATTTATTATTTGATTTTATTATATTAATAACAGGATCCCATGACGATGGTAGTACCCAGCCATCTTCCCTATTGAAATTAGGATGTTTTTTAATTTCTATGGCTTCTCGAATCATTCTAGGGCGATATCGGTTTTCTTTCGCCAGGATTTGAGGTCTATCAAAGCGAATATAATGGCTTGGGCGGTCCTGACTATGTTTGCAGACAGCAGATGTTGTATTGCGACGGTGCTTCACATCAGCTATGTGTTCTTTGACCCGGGTTCTAATGGATCTCTTTGTTTGTCCAATGTAAGAGAGCCCACAATCACAATCAAGCTTGTAAACTCCTGCATCTTGTAGAGGGATGTGGCACTTGACAGGTGGTAGAAACTGACTAATTTTCTTTGGCGGCTTGAAGTAAGTTTTAATTGAAGCTCGCTTTAGAATGTAGCCAATCTTGTCAGTGACGCCTCTCATGTAAGGTAGGACTGCAGGGACGCGCTCGACTGTGGCTGGTTTCACTCGGTCCCTGTGACGTAGGCGCGGCACTTGCAGCTTGTTGTCTCGCAGAACTTGCTTGACATGTTGCAGCTCTCCGGCCAGGTGTTGCTCGTCACAGATCCCGCGTGCCCTCTGAAACAAAGATTTTCCCACGGTAGCTAACTGTGAAGGGTGGTGGTGAGATTCACCATTCAAGTACCTATCAGTATGGGTCTTCTTTCGATACACAGTATGACTCAAGGTGTTATCTGGGTTACGTATGACTAATACATCTAAGAAAGCTAAAGAATTATTAGACTCCAATTCCATTGTAAATTGTATTTTAGGGTTTATGGAGTTAAGATGTTCTAAGAATACAGATATTTTATCAGATGGTAATATTGTGAAAGTGTCATCTACATACCGCTTGTAGAAACGAGGGGTCACAGGTGATGTGTTTAGGGCGGTCTCCTCGAAGGCCTCCATGAAGATGTCAGCTACAACGGGAGAGACCGGCGAACCCATGGCCACTCCATCCACTTGCTTGTAGAATTCATCATTCCACAATAGATAGCCAGATGTAAGGCAGTGTTTCAAAAGTTCAGTGTATTCTTCTTGCATACTATTATCCCGTAGCTTTCTTGATACTATTTTGACACAGTCCTCTACTGGTAGGCTGGTGAATAGAGACTGTACATCAAAACTGACCATAGTTTTATTGTCCATGAGTTGTAGGTGTTTTATCTCATTGACAAAATGGTACGAGTCCCTTGTGAACGCTGATGTTTGTCCTCTGAGTGTTGAGAGTACTTTCGCTACTAGTTGGGCCAATTTATAAGTCGGTGTGTCGATTTGACTCACAATTGGACGTAGCGGAGCGTTAGGTTTGTGTATCTTTGGAAGTCCATACAGTTTAGGCGGCTTTGCACAAGATGGAACAAGATTTTTGACATCAAGATTCAATGCATCGGAGTGTTTCTTAATCAGCTTTTTAGTATTATTTAACACAGTGGTGGTCGGGTCTGTTTTGACCTTTTTATATGTACTTTCATCCGACAAAAGTTGTTCAATTTTTCCATTGTAATCTGATGTATCCATCACGACGGTGGCATTTCCCTTGTCTGCGCGTAGTATGATAATGTCTGACCTGCTGCGTAAGTTCTTCAACGCTAAATACTGTTGTTTGTTGAGATTAGGTTTGGGCCTTGAACTACGACGTAACAAAGATGAAACATCTTGACGTATGGCCTCCATATCCTCAGATTTCATAGTATTTTTGGCCAGGGCATCTTCAACTGCACAAATAATTTTCTCATAAGGGATGCGTGTCGGCGCAACAGCAAAATTTAAGCCTTTACTTAGTACTTGAATAGTAGATTCGTCCAATGTTTGTTTTGACAGATTGACAACTGCTTGACGTACGCACGAATTTGAAACTGTGGTAGACGGGCGCGTTCCGTTATTGTTTTTGGTTTTCTTTTTGATGTTATATTTCTCGGCTAATTTTTGGTATTTTAATATATGTTTGTTTTTGCATTGGTTAAATTTAGATGTTTCGCGCTTATTTAAAGTTTCAATGCAATCATTGAAATCACTTGGTGTCAATACTGTCTTTATATTAAGGGACGTTTGTTCTACGTACCGGTCGTTACTGCGCAGATCACGGCGGGTTTGACGAATCACCGTCCGTAACAACTTAAAACTTGCCTTGTTAACGATCTTGGCGCTTCCCCGTATGTTCTTTTTAGATGATATTTTCACACACGTAGGAATGAGACGATGATCCCGACATCTCTTCAAGAATGTTAAAGATGTTAATAATCTTGCGCGCTTTGTCTTCAGATCTTCTAACCGGCGTATTTGGTTTGCGATTTCCAGTCCGTACTGGTTCACATAATACTTTCTTAGATTTACGCGAATATTTGACATTTTAAATAAAACTATCTTTTCGGATTTTGTCGCGGATTTATTTGGATTTTTGTTTCCCGACGTTTCGAATGCTTTACAGCATCCATGGTCACGGGAGAGACTGAGGTGTTACATGTCTTGAATGTATAGTTGTTACAGACAGCCTACCCACAATTAACAAAATGAAAATTGCACTAATTACATTACAATATTTTTTAAATTTAAACATTTTTATAATTTTAATTATAATTGAATATGGAAAATTATTTATTTAATTTTTGCTATTATTTTTATAATTATTACAATTTTAAATATTAATTAGTAATCTATATTTAGTGTTGCCATTATTATATTTATAACCATAAAGAAAAATATAAAATATAGTATTAATTATTTAAGCCATATAATTGTTCTATGTGTAATTTAAAAAGTCAAAATTAATTAAGGATAATAATTTTAATTTAGTTTGCTATTATTTAAAAACAACTTACTAAGCAACACTATTAATATATACTTTTACAAATGAAAAATGAAAAATATTAATCTGATAAGCTGTCATTTTGATCTACACAGTATGAACTTACTACATCTGTCTGTCTGTTATGTTTATATTTATTATTTGATTTTATTATATTAATAACAGGATCCCATGACGATGGTGATGGTGGATTAGTTATACGTAACCCAGATAACACCTTGAGTCATACTGTGTATCGAAAGAAGACCCATACTGATAGGTACTTGAATGGTGAATCTCACCACCACCCTTCACAGTTAGCTACCGTGGGAAAATCTTTGTTTCAGAGGGCACGCGGGATCTGTGACGAGCAACACCTGGCCGGAGAGCTGCAACATGTCAAGCAAGTTCTGCGAGACAACAAGCTGCAAGTGCCGCGCCTACGTCACAGGGACCGAGTGAAACCAGCCACAGTCGAGCGCGTCCCTGCAGTCCTACCTTACATGAGAGGCGTCACTGACAAGATTGGCTACATTCTAAAGCGAGCTTCAATTAAAACTTACTTCAAGCCGCCAAAGAAAATTAGTCAGTTTCTACCACCTGTCAAGTGCCACATCCCTCTACAAGATGCAGGAGTTTACAAGCTTGATTGTGATTGTGGGCTCTCTTACATTGGACAAACAAAGAGATCCATTAGAACCCGGGTCAAAGAACACATAGCTGATGTGAAGCACCGTCGCAATACAACATCTGCTGTCTGCAAACATAGTCAGGACCGCCCAAGCCATTATATTCGCTTTGATAGACCTCAAATCCTGGCGAAAGAAAACCGATATCGCCCTAGAATGATTCGAGAAGCCATAGAAATTAAAAAACATCCTAATTTCAATAGGGAAGATGGCTGGGTACTACCATCGTCATGGGATCCTGTTATTAATATAATAAAATCAAATAATAAATATAAACATAACAGACAGACAGATGTAGTAAGTTCATACTGTGTAGATCAAAATGACAGCTTATCAGATTAATATTTTTCATTTTTCATTTGTAAAAGTATATATTAATAGTGTTGCTTAGTAAGTTGTTTTTAAATAATAGCAAACTAAATTAAAATTATTATCCTTAATTAATTTTGACTTTTTAAATTACACATAGAACAATTATATGGCTTAAATAATTAATACTATATTTTATATTTTTCTTTATGGTTATAAATATAATAATGGCAACACTAAATATAGATTACTAATTAATATTTAAAATTGTAATAATTATAAAAATAATAGCAAACATTAAATAAATAATTTTCCATATTCAATTATAATTAAAATTATAAAAATGTTTAAATTTAAAAAATATTGTAATGTAATTAGTGCAATTTTCATTTTGTTAATTGTGGGTAGGCTGTCTGTAACAACTATACATTCAAGACATGTAACACCTCAGTCTCTCCCGTGACCATGGATGCTGTAAAGCATTCGAAACGTCGGGAAACAAAAATCCAAATAAATCCGCGACAAAATCCGAAAAGATAGTTTTATTTAAAATGTCAAATATTCGCGTAAATCTAAGAAAGTAAAATTTGTTTATTTGTATTTGTGACAAATCTGTTAGGGTCTTTATTTGCCTCTTTAGAGTACGCAAATTCAGGTGCAACGGTTTCAAAATTCACCCCGGGAGGCTCGTGAAATTGTAAAAGTCTGGAGTGAACAATCTCATAATTACGACAAAGTGTGCGTAAGACATCTATGGTGTCAATCTGAGTCACTGATGCGGCTAGTGTGCTGGCATAACAAGGCCTTATATTATGAAGCAAGATCTCTAGTTGTTCCGCCTCGGTAAGAGGTTTAGAAAGACGGGAGAACATTCCACTCATAATCGAGAGATAAATGGTTATGTTCTCGCGTTCCCCTTGAGTGCGCGAACGAATTTCTGATTTTAAGCGGTAATCGTAATCCGACTGATCAAAATCTTCCTTGAGTTTAGAAGCGAGCTCAGACCAAGATAATATTTTGTGTTTTACCGAACGGTACCAGTGAAGAGCGTCATCCTGAAATATTTCTGTAGCGAAAGCTTATATTTTTGAAGGGATTATGTCTCGTGCAACAATAAACTCATCAACGCGCTGTATGAATGAGCGCACACACGTTTTACCATTAAATTTTGATTTAGTTAAATCAGCTGCAGTACGATCGCATGTCACCGAAATTAAATTTTGCACTTCCGGTGGCAAGGTCGAGGAGAAGCCAGAGCCCGAGTTAGATGGTCCAGGAATTGGTCTATTTACTTGAAGAGACGCGAGCAGCCCCATTGGTTTGGTGGTCTGCCTAGTATTTAGGCAGACCTGCCACCGGGGCGCCGTAATAGTTATGCGCAAGCGATCCTGCGGCGTCCCACTAAGGCGGGGGGAAGGGATGTCGGGTTTAAGTGGGTAGTACCGGCTCTTCTAGCCGGTGAGCCCCACGTCACCACCTGGGGGATCAGGTGGTATGCGTAAATGAATTTCCCGACGATTAAAAAAAAGGATCTTTATAGAAAAAGATTGTGACCCTATGGCACTTGTTAATGTGCATAGAGTGCAAACTTTTAATCAATGAAATTAAATATATTAAAATTTAATCATGATATAAATAGTCATTGCAAGCACCGACACAATTAATAAAACCATTTAAAATTAATACATTACATCCTATTTTATTCATTTTATCATAATATCTGTCTTGCCAGATCTTTATGCTTATGCTCATATAGAGAATACTACGTATGTTTAAAAGAGTGATGAAATTTATTCATCGGTTTTATAAAACCATACTTTAAGTATCATATGCATTGAATACTTCGGTAGCCATTACTGCGTGCAGCAGCTCTTTGCTGATACTACAGAGCTTGCTTGCTTGAGAGATGCTTCTAATTTTATTTCGCTATTTCTCTAACTCTAAACAGCTACAAATTGTAAATTAAATCGCTTCGAATGAAGCTGCTAATATAATTAAGATTGAACTTCACGTACAGCTAAGTTCGTTTAATCGTAAATTATTGTTGAATGCCAAGCTCCAGTTGTGATGCTGATGGTCTTGACTAAATCAAAATGCGTTTCGGTGGTAATATGGACTTTATTATCGCTGTTGAGTTGTTGAGACGACCGTACGTGTGCACACGGCGCGAGGTGGTGTGCGAGTCCCGGGCGTTCAGAGGGCACGGCACGTCGCTGGAGTGACCGTCGCGAAAACCGGTTCGATCACGAGCCGGTGGCGTGATCCGATGTGACGTAGGAACAATTATGTAATCCTAATAACAATATTAAGTTTATATTATTGAAATTTGCAAAGCTTTGTAAACTTGTTACTTACTTTTAAATGCAAGAAATAAAGGGCTTTTTATTTTATTATATTTATTATAATATTATTTTTAAAAGTCTTTTGTTTTAGAGAACAATTGATTTACCAACTAGCATAGATGTTGCTAATTGTTTAATCCCAGCTGGCTATGGTTACAAAGAAAACTGTATTATTTCGAGAAAGTGTTGGCGCTCGAAAACATCACAAATAAATGCAGGTTACATAGACAGATGAAAATAGTTGTAAAATTATCGGAGTGGAAGGACACTTGATAAAATTTAGGTCATTGCTAAATTTTAAAAATATGAAAAAAAGTAAGTCCAAAATACACCAAGGTGCAACCACCGTTTCCCTTGGATACCTTCTATTGATACACCATTAAATTTAAATATACAAGTAAAATAAGAAAATGACAAATCGAAGCACAGACCTCTCAAGGAAATAAGAATACCCAAGAAAACAAAGAAAACTCTAAAATGCCTATATGACCGGGATATCATAAAGGGCAGTGTTAGGCATTAATTAATTGATTGAAAAAATAATTGTAATTACTCTAATTACATTAAAATTAACTGCAACATTGCAATTAATTTAATGAGTCACAAAAATCGTTGCTGTTTGTCCACATCTACCTTACTCTCCGGATGTAGCACCATGCGATTTCCGACTCTTTCTGCGCCGACGCTGCTAGTATGATTTCTTCAGTCAGTTCAGAGTCTTTATGGATTTGTGACATTACTCAAAAAGAAAAATCCGTCAATAATATCAACACATTGTATGATACACAGATAAGCATTAGCTGCTAAAACACTTTCCGAGCAGATAAACGACGAGCTTAAATTGGCTATTAAAGTCGTGAACTACATTAAACACTGTGCTATCAATGCGAGATTATATTTCGCAGCTTCATTCTTTGCGATTTAATTTACAATTTGTAACTAGTCCCAAGCATCAGCCATCCACGGATATTTAGAGAGCAGTCAAAATAAGTTTTGACTACCCTCCACCAAGTTACCTCACTCCGGTATATGTCATCATACTTCATTCTACGTTTCCGTGTGGTAGCCATCGCACGTTTCAAAAATATTAAATAACACGTTATATTTAATTCGTCCGTTCGAGTTTCAACAAGTTATTTTCTACACGATGAGCAAAATCAAATCAAGAAGATCGAAGAGAAATAATGAACAGCATGAGCAACGAAGGAAAAGAATTTGTCGCTGTATTATTTCTTCAAGGAAGAGTTCAAGGAAGAGTAGAGGGCACTAAGGCACGTGGCAGAACGCCCATGAGGTGGACAGACCAAGTGACGGCTGCGGTGAGTGTTCCCTTATACGAGTATACAAGGAAAGCAACTGTTAGGGAGGAGTGGCGACGAATTGTCAAGTGTGCCACAGCGCTCAAGTGACGACCACGACCACTCTGTCAAGAGTATAACGACTCAGAAGGATTATTTCTTCAAGTTCGAACCAGGAGGGCAAAATAAAATTCAAGAGCAAATAATGCGTGCTCCTCCACAAAACTATAACCCACAAAGCAATGTTTTTAAAATGCCAAATAAGCCCCCACACCATTCATTTAATTTCAGTAGTCAACCCCGTCCGATGAGCGGCGTTACTCACTTTGTTCCTAGACAATTACCACCGACGTTACACGATTGGCGTAGATCCGGCAATCCACCTCCTAATAACTATTTTAAAACTAGAGAGCTAAACTTTAATGATTGTTACTACGACTGCGATGACTTTGACTATAACTGTAACGACTACGGACAGACCTACAATGATCATGACTATACTGAATACTTTTAATATCAAGAATCCCCATACTCAGAGACGGTGTGCCGTGTGCACAATACCTATTATAATGTGTATCCATATTTGGTAACAGATAGATCTATGTGTTCAATATTATAAAAGTACCTTAGTCATACTGTAGCACGCATAATAAAGACACGTGAATTTGGATTCGTAGTTTGTTCTTGCACCTTATATATAATATTAAATATTAAATTCAAATACCTACAGCAAAGGTATATTTGGTGACCTCGACACAAGAACCTACAATCATGACGAGCTCCAATACTTCAGGATCAGGAGCAGCAACGCAGAATGACTCCTCCGGTTTAGCATCCATAACAGTTTCCTCGAGGATTCCGGAGTTCTGGTGCGACAAACCAAGACTGTGGTTTGTACAAACTGATGCAATCCTTGGACCACAGAAGCTAAGTGATGAATCCAAATACAACCTGGTTGTCGCCAAATTAGGCAAGGAGGTGATTCAACAAGTTAGCGATATCTTATTAAAGCCGCCCGACACGAAGAAATTTGAAGCTTTAAAATCGCGATTATTGCAAGTATACGAAGAATCTGAAATTCGCCAATTCTAAAAATTACTAAGTGAAATGGAATTGGGGGACCAAAAACCATCTCAATTACTTCGTAAAATGAAGGATTTAGCGAGAGATAAAATTCCAGATGAAACCCTGTCTATTATGTGGCAAGGGCACCTCCCTGCTTCAGTACGAGCTGTTCTAGCGGTTACGGATGTAAAGAATATAGAAAATTTGGCCGCTATCGCTGACAAGATAATGGAAACGGCAAGGCCACAACAGGTTTCGGAAATAAGGGCCGGTACTTCGAGTTCTAGTGATACAGCTTTAATCTTGGTGGAAATTGCCAAATTAAATCTGCGAATAAATGATTTGGAATCAATAAAATCTATATTTAGAAATCGCAGACACAGCTTTCGTCGCGCACGCTCCCGGTCCACATCTCAACGGCGTAATATGAGCCAGCGCACGCCCGATAGTGCGGATTGGCTTTGTACGTATCATTATCGCTACCGTAACAGAGCAATAAATGTATGGAGCCGTGTGCATGGAACAAGAATAATCAGGGAAACTAAATATGGTGCAGTCGGAGGCGGAGATTGGCACCATTACGACTTCTAAACGCCTATGTGTAATGGACAAAAACAGTGGTTTGAATTTTTTAGTGGACACTGGTGCGAATATTTCAGTTATCCCAGCGACTAAGAGACCTTATTGTACTCGTTGGAATAAGTGTAGTGAGTACAGACTTTATGCGGCTAACGGAACCAAAATAAAAACCTATGGTGTAAAAACTCTTGTTTTAGATTTAAATTTACGGCGACCTTACCGTTGGTCTTTCGTTATGGCAGACGTGAACCAATTAATTTTGGGTGCAGACTTTTTAAGCCACCATAAATTAGTAGTAGACGTGTATCGTAAAAAACTAATAGACGAAGTAACGAATTTATCTGTTATAACATCAGTGAAATTAGATTGTCAAGGCTCAGTAAGAACAATAGACTCAAACCATCTATATAGTGACCTATTAGCATTATATCCCGATATCACTAGGCCAATGTGTTTTAAGGATACTCCACGCCACTCCGTAGTCCACTATATAGAAACTAACGGGCCGCCTGTTTTCGCGCGCTCGCGTCCTTTACCACCGAATAAATATGAAAAAGTAAAGGCTGAATTCCAAAGGGTGCAGGATATGGGAATATGCAGACCAAGCAAGAGCAGCTGGTCTTCTCCACTCCATGTAGTAGTCAAGAAAAATGGAGAATTAAGACCGTGCGGAGACTATCGGCGTTTAAACTATATTACTAAGCTAGATAGATATCCGATACCGCATATACAACATATACAACATTGTGCATATATATTAGCTAATAAGAAAATATATACTAGATTAGACTTGCAAAGAGCTTATCACAATATCGGTATAGCAGAGCAGGATATAGAAAAAACCGCGATAACGACACCATTTGGCTTATATGAGTTTCCGAGAATGACGTTTAGGCTTAGAAACGCAGCTCAAACTTTTCAAAGATTTTTAAACAATGAAGTTTTTCAAGACCTCAATTTTTTATTTTCATACATTGATGACGTCATCATAGCGTCATCTTCAGTAGCCGAACATCAAGAACATTTAAAAATTGTATTTGAGAGGTTAAATAAATTCGGCCTAACTATCAATTTAGCGAAATGCGAGTTTGGAAAAACTGAATTGGACTTCTTAGGTTTTCACATTTCTGAAAAAGGACTAAGCCCCTTAGACGATCGCGTTAAGGCATTAATTGAGTTTCCAAGACCACAAACAATTGATGAGTTGAGACGTTTTTTGGGGATGATAAATTTTTATAGACGCCTTCTCCCAGGTGCTGCAAGTGATCAAGCTAAGTTAAACATTTATTTGAAATATAGTAAAAAGAAAGACAAAAGCCTGATATCTTGGACTGAAGAGACGAGAGAAGCCTTCGAACAGTGTAAGCAAAGTCTAAAAAATGCAGTTACACTATCATTTCCTATCGCTGATGCTCCTATTTCTATAATGACAGACTGTTCTAACACCTGTGCTGGAGCAGTACTGCAACAAAAGGAAGGAACCTCTAGGTTTTTTTTCTAATAAGCTAAGTGAGGCTCAACAGCGCTACAATACATTTGACCGGGAATTATTAGCTATATATATGGCAATAAAGTATTTTCGTTACTTAATCGAAGGGCGACCTGTAACTGTTTACACCGACCATAAACCTTTGGTGCAGGCATTTAAGAAAAATTCTTTTGGCAACAACGATACCCTTCGGAGGTTAAGACATTTAGACTACGTGATGCAATTCTGTACAAAAATCGAGCATATTAACGGTTCAGAGAACACAGTGGCCGATACTTTATCTCGAATCGCTACCATCGATTTTTCATCCACAATAAACTATGAAGATCTAGCTAAGTCACAGAGTAATGACACAGAGCTATTGGATCTATTAAAGTCTAAAACACTACACATTAAAAAAGTTAAAATCCCTAACTGTAATTCATATATTTATTGTGAAACATCGAACGGAAAAATTCGCCCATATTTGCCGTTGGAATTCCGCGCATCGGCTTACAACGCCATACATGGAGTTAGTCATCCCGGCATTCGAGCTACAAGAAATATGATGCGAGATAGATACTTTTGGAAGTCAATAAACAAAGATAATATTGCTGTTGTATATCTATAATCTATTATATTATGTCTATGTTAAGAACTCTATGATTGTAACTATTGTCTATGCCTTATCTAGCTCTCTGGTCTGAATCATTTTATTGTAATGTCGAGTCACGTCTTTGAGTCAAAACTGTCTAAAAATAATAAAGTCATATCAAGTCAATCAAGGATATTTATTAACATAGCATCATAAATCATGGTGTCAGAAGTCGCAACAAACTGAAGAATATATATATTTCACATCATCTCAAAGTCAATTGTTATAAAATTGAATCTTCAAAATGTCGACGTCTACAAAGCAAAACGTGGAAGCATGTTCTCAAAGTTATAACTTTAGTAATATACCGAAATTAAACATTGCAACGAATCAAAATAACAATTCTAATTGGAAGAAATGGTGGCAATATTTCGAGCTTTTTCTTCTTGCTACGGGTTTGGAAGAAGCACCCGAGAAAAGGAAATTAGCAATTATGTTACACACAATTGGAGAAAAAGGTATAGAAATTTATAATTCTTTCAATATAGACATAAACAAAATTACTTTAAAAGATATTTTTTTTTTTTTTTTTTTTATTTATTTATTTATTTATTTGGAAGACAAACAGTATTATGTTACATATTATAAACAAAAGAAATAAAAAATTACATACACCAATTAAGTCTTCACCGTTTACACATTCTTAA
The DNA here is from genome assembly GCA_947093115.1 of Brenthis daphne. Lineage (NCBI taxonomy): Eukaryota > Metazoa > Arthropoda > Insecta > Lepidoptera > Nymphalidae > Brenthis > Brenthis daphne. The sequence continues at coordinate 131,400 of CAMUPN010000006.1, read as the reverse complement.
GGTAGGTATATGTTAGCTTATTAAAATTAAAAATTAAAGTATATAACAAAAAAAACGGGGAAATCACGAACAGACACTTCTGGTTAAAATTTTGAACTTATTTAAAGAAAGGGAAAAAGATATAAAAACTAAATTCGACAACTATTTTGAGCCTCAGAAGAACTTAACTATTATCAGACATTCCTTTTTTACGAGAATGCAGAAACCCGAAGAGGGAATCGATGCATTTCTTACGGACTTACAAAATATTGGAAATAAATGTGAATTTGGTACACTGAAAGAATCACTAATTAAAGATATTTTTATAGCTAATATGAGTTCTAGATTAACACATGTTCGACAAAGATTATTGCAAGAGACTGACTTAAAACTTGAAAAAGCTATATCTATTGCCAAAACTGTCATTATGGCACAACAAAATGCACAAACAATGGAAAATTCTCAACATTCTGATACTGTTTTACACATATCACAGTCATATACAAAGTCACAGTCAAACAAACAGTCTACGAGTAAAAACAGAATTAACTCAAATAAAAATTTTACTAGTCGACGTAGTCAAAGTCCGGTACCAAAGACAGGTAACAACAAGAAATGTACTCATTGTGGTCAACATTATCACCGTTTCAAATGTCCTGCGTCAGGAGTAAGGTGTAAAATATGTCACAAGATTGGACATTTTGCAAAATATTGTTTTTCCAATAGATCTAACATTAGATCTTTAGAATCGTCTTATCCAGTCCAAGATGCAGAAGAGGTATCAAACAATGATCCAGAACAATTTTTCATCGGTATGGTGAAGAGTGTCAACAACAATAAGTCATGGTATTTATCAGTTCTAATTAATAATGTTGAAGTTAAATGCATACTTGATTCAGGTGCTGATACCAATATAATGTCTCTTAATACTTTTAACAAATTAAATTTATCACAGTCTATTATTAACAGTTGTAGTGCAAATGTTAAAGGTTTCGATGGTTCGTCTATAGAAGTATTTGGTCAGTGTAATTTAAAATGTTTTTTCAATAATTGTCAAAGATACATATTATTTTTAATAGCAAATATTGATTGTGCTACTGTACTAGGTCTTCCCACATGTAGGGATATAGGAATATTAAAAAAAGTTTTTGCAGTCAACAGTAATGATAAATTTCTTTCTAGTAACCAAATTTTAAAATACTTTAATGATGTTTTTCATGGATTAGGATGTCTACCACCTGTCTGTAACCTCAAGTTGCAGCAGAATGCAATTCCATGTGTTGATCATCCCAGAAAAGTTCCATTTGGATTAAAAAATAAGTTGAAAAAAGAATTGGATCGCATGTCAAAATTAAAGGTCATAGAAAAAGTCACATATCCAACCGAATGGGTAAATTCTGTAGTTATCACTGTCAAGAAATCAGGTCAGTTAAGAATTTGCTTAGATCCGAGAAATCTTAATAAATATATAGTCAGAGAACATTATCCTCTTAAAAGCATAGATGAAATTAGGTCAATATTGAATGGTGCTTCATATTTTTCTCATCTTGATGCTTATTCAGGGTTTTGGATGTTAAAACTTGATGATGCTAGTTCAGATCTTTGCACATTTCAAACTCCTTTTGGTCGTTATCGATACTTAAGATTACCTTATGGAATTAATGCTTCCTCAGAAATTTTTCAAAGAGTTATGACAGATATTTTTTCTGATATAGAAGGTGTTTTGGTTTTTGTAGATGATATTTTAGTATTTGGTGAAACAGAACAAATTCATAATCAAAGATTATTAAAAGTCATGCAAAGGGCTAGAGAAGTTAATTTAAAGTTCAATAAAAATGAATGTAAATTTTCAGTCAATGAAATATGTTTTTTAGGTTATATATTTAGTAAAGAAGGTGCAAAAGTTGATCAAAATAAAGTTAAAGCTATTCTTGATATGCCAGATCCAACTAACGTCAAAGAGTTACAAAGAATATTAGGAATGATTAATTACTTAGGACCTTTTATTAAAAATTTGTCAGATAAAACAAAAAATCTCAGAAATCTTTTTAAATAAAACTATCTTTTCGGATTTTGTCGCGGATTTATTTGGATTTTTGTTTCCCGACGTTTCGAATGCTTTACAGCATCCATGGTCACGGGAGAGACTGAGGTGTTACATGTCTTGAATGTATAGTTGTTACAGACAGCCTACCCACAATTAACAAAATGAAAATTGCACTAATTACATTACAATATTTTTTAAATTTAAACATTTTTATAATTTTAATTATAATTGAATATGGAAAATTATTTATTTAATTTTTGCTATTATTTTTATAATTATTACAATTTTAAATATTAATTAGTAATCTATATTTAGTGTTGCCATTATTATATTTATAACCATAAAGAAAAATATAAAATATAGTATTAATTATTTAAGCCATATAATTGTTCTATGTGTAATTTAAAAAGTTAAAATTAATTAAGGATAATAATTTTAATTTAGTTTGCTATTATTTAAAAACAACTTACTAAGCAACACTATTAATATATACTTTTACAAATGAAAAATGAAAAATATTAATCTGATAAGCTGTCATTTTGATCTACACAGTATGAACTTACTACATCTGTCTGTCTGTTATGTTTATATTTATTATTTGATTTTATTATATTAATAACAGGATCCCATGACGATGGTAGTACCCAGCCATCTTCCCTATTGAAATTAGGATGTTTTTTAATTTCTATGGCTTCTCGAATCATTCTAGGGCGATATCGGTTTTCTTTCGCCAGGATTTGAGGTCTATCAAAGCGAATATAATGGCTTGGGCGGTCCTGACTATGTTTGCAGACAGCAGATGTTGTATTGCGACGGTGCTTCACATCAGCTATGTGTTCTTTGACCCGGGTTCTAATGGATCTCTTTGTTTGTCCAATGTAAGAGAGCCCACAATCACAATCAAGCTTGTAAACTCCTGCATCTTGTAGAGGGATGTGGCACTTGACAGGTGGTAGAAACTGACTAATTTTCTTTGGCGGCTTGAAGTAAGTTTTAATTGAAGCTCGCTTTAGAATGTAGCCAATCTTGTCAGTGACGCCTCTCATGTAAGGTAGGACTGCAGGGACGCGCTCGACTGTGGCTGGTTTCACTCGGTCCCTGTGACGTAGGCGCGGCACTTGCAGCTTGTTGTCTCGCAGAACTTGCTTGACATGTTGCAGCTCTCCGGCCAGGTGTTGCTCGTCACAGATCCCGCGTGCCCTCAGAAATCTGTTAAAAAAGAATACTATATGGTTATGGGATGAAAATTGTAGTAAATGTTTTCAGTTATTAAAGGAGGAAATAACAAAATCTCCTATTTTAGTACATTACAATCCAAATATATCTCTTGTTTTGTCAGTAGATTCATCAAAGTCAGCATTAGGCGCAGTTTTCATGCAAAATAAACAACCTATTGCTTATAGTTCTAAAACTTTAACAGCTACACAAGAAAAATATGCTCAAATAGAAAAAGAGTTATTGGCTATTCAATTTGGTTGTGAAAAATTTCACCAATATGTATATGGTAATAAGGTAACCGTACATACTGATCATATGCCGCTAGTTTATTTGTTAAAAAAACCATTAAATGATGTACCTGCAAGGTTACAGAGAATGATGCTTTCATTGCAAGCTTATGATTTAAATGTTATTTATGTACCTGGTAAAGAGATGTATATTTCAGACACACTTTCTAGAGCAGCTTTAAAAGAAAATTATATTCCTAATTATGAATCAGATTTATCTTTTCATGTTAATTCTTTATATTCTAATTTAGCTATTAGTCAGGAATATAAAAATAAAATTTTAATTGCTACTAATTCTGATAAAGACTTACAAAAATTAAAAAAATATTGTCTAGAGGGATGGCCTGTCAGTAAAAATAAAATGGATCCTTTATTAAAATATTATTGGAATATTCAAGGTGAAATACATATTATTAATGATTTATTGTTTAAAAGTGATAAATTAATTATTCCAAAATCAATGCAAAGTGAAATGTTAAGGAAAGTGCATGAAGGTCATCAAGGTATTAACAAATCTTTAAATTTAGCTAGAAGTATTATTTTTTGGCCAAATATGAGCGCAGATATAAAAAACTTAGTTGATCAATGTCTTATTTGTGCTAAATTTAAACCAAATAATCAACAAGAACCTCTTCAAAGCTATGATATCACAAGTTTTCCATGGAAACAAGTCGGTATTGATTTAATGTATTTTAATAGCAAGAATTACTTAGTAGTTACTGATTATTATTCCAAATTTATAGAGTTAGCAATTTTAAATAGTCAATACACAGCATCTAATATAATAATACAATTAAAGTCTATCTTTGCTCGTCATGGTATACCCATGAAATTAGTATCGGATGGCGGTCCACCGTTTAATTCTGCTGAATTTAAATCTTTTTTATATGCTTGGGATATTGAACATATTATAACTAGTCCATATCACCCTAAATCTAATGGACAAGCTGAAAGTTCTGTTAAAATTATGAAAAATTTATTAAAAAAATGTTTAGAGTCAAATAAAGATCCTTACATGGCATTGTTACAGTATAGGAACACACCTAAAGCTAATTTTCCATCGCCAGCTCAATTATTAATGTCTAGAAATTTAAGAATGCATATACCAATTACTAATAAGAAACTTAAACCAAAAATTGTCACTTTTAATGAATATAAAAATAATTTTGAGAAAAATCGTGCTCGGAGTAAAATTTACTATGATAGAAATAAGAAACAATTACCATTATTGCAGCCAGGAGATTATATAACTTTTAAAAAAAATCCTAACTCAGATTGGCTTCCTGGAAAAGTCATTAAAAGATTAGATTGTCAACGTTCATACTTAATAGAAGACGCTGAAGGTAAAAGATATAGAAGGAATAGATTTTTAATTAAATTTAATTGTAATGATAGTTGTCATAAGTTTGATAATGAGATGAAATCCAACAATTTTGAGGAAAGGGATAATCAGCAGAGGTACAGACAGATGGATACTAATAATAAAGAGATGGATAAAAATATTAATTTACAGGAGAATTGTAATAAAAGTAGATCAGGTAGAGTAATTAAGAAACCAGATAGGTTGAATTTGTAAATTTGTAATACTGTTAATATGTTCTGTAGTACATAACTATTGTTTTTCAGTATAAGTAAAAAATCTAAATGTAAACTTTATTTTATAAAAAGGGAGATGTTGTATATCTATAATCTATTATATTATGTCTATGTTAAGAACTCTATGATTGTAACTATTGTCTATGCCTTATCTAGCTCTCTGGTCTGAATCATTATATTGTAATGTCGAGTCACGTCTTTGAGTCAAAACTGTCTAAAAATAATAAAGTCATATCAAGTCAATCAAGGATATTTATTAACATAGCATCATAAAACAATTGCATCATGGACTAGAGCATGTTTGGAATGCCAAAGGTCAAAAGTCCAAAGGCACAACATTTCGCCGTTCAAGTCATTTGAAAAAAGTGATCGTTTTGAACATATTCATATAGATATTGTGGGTCCTCTTAAATACTGCAACGGATACCGGTATTTATTAACAATGTTGGACGGGTTGGCCCGAAACTTATCCTTTAAAGGACATAACAGCAGAAAGTGTAGCTGAGACAGTTTATAGTGGCTGGATTACAAGATTCGGTTGTCCGTTAAGAATAACGACAGATCAAGGTCGTCAATTCGAGTCAAACTTATTTAACCAACTAGCGAGAAGAATGGGAATAACGAGGTTGAGAACAACAGCTTATCATCCACAGGCGAACGGTGCAGTTGAAAGGTGGCATCGTTCACTCAAAACTTCTCTTATGTGTAGAGGTAACACAGAGACTTGGGTTAAAGAGCTACCGAGCGTATTGCTGGGGCTAAGAGCAAGTTTACGAGATGACAACCAGATTAGTGCAGCCCAGTTGGTGTATGGTAAACCGATCAGGCTTTCTGGTGATTTCTTTGAGCTGACAAAGCCAGAAATCTCAAATGAAGAAACATTTTTGCAGGCGCTGAGACAGAAAATAAGAGATTTATCAGCAACCCCAAGGCGCAAAATTCGTCAAAAAGAAATTTTTGTTCACCCAGACCTTGGAAAATTCTCACATGTTTTTATTCGCTGCGACCGATTATCCAGCTCATTAACCCCACCATATTCTGGTCCATATAAAATTTTGAGTCGAACAGACAAACATTTTAAAATTCAAGAGAGAGATACGCAGAAAGTTATTAGTATAGATAGACTCAAGCCCGCGTTCATGTTACAATCTGATGACAATGCAATCTCGCCCAATATGGAAAGGTGTAATATTAACAAAGCGCCTATAGCGACAAGATCAGGGCGCATCAGTAAGCCTTTTTTTTTTTTTTTTAACGTTGGGAAATGCATTTACGCACGACGTGTGGGACTCACCGGCGTAATACGGCCAGTACTACCCACTAAAAACCAACAAAACCTTCCCCCGTCTCAATGGGGCGTCGCAGGATCGCTTACGCATTCAACTACGACGCCCCCAGGTCTGCCAAAGCAGACCACCACAACCATGGGGTTGCTCCAAGGTCCAATCTGCTATCAGAGAAGTACCAGGAGCAACCCGCAAGGTACACCGCCCCCCGAAGAGGGCCACCTCCCACCGCCCACCGAAGTGGGCAACCTCCCTGTGCGTTTCTTAGCTTCGCGCCCGGTTGGATTGCCGGGCACTACTGAGCCCCCCCACCACGACAAGGTGAACGCACGTTGAGGGGGGGGGGGCGCATCAGTAAGCCTACTGTAAGATTCGCTCCATAGACGAATTGGTTACATTACTGCAACTTTATATTTTAATACGTATATTATTATTTTTTAAATAATAATATAATATATTATCAGAATGGGTAAAGCAGAAAGCAAACAAGAAAAAGAAGAAATTATTATTGCACAGAATGGCGCAGGAAACAGCGCAGTGGCCTCAGAAACGGCCACGCACTATAGCACAAGGGTAGAGTTGTATTCTCTCGCAACTCTGACCGTCTTACTCTTAGTTATTGGCTACATTTTATGAAAACGCTGCAAAAATCAATTTGCAAACTTTATGAGAAGAACACTACTGGATAATACTGCTGTTGTCATGAGACAATCAGACCAACGGCAGAACCAAGGATGTCAGCAAGTGATAGTGTAGTGTAAGTGCAATATTAAATAATAAAAAAAAAATAGTGATTTTAACACGTATTTTTATTTCATGTATTTTTATTTTCATACAATAGTTACGTGTACCCAATCGTAATCGTAGTCATGTAAGATATTGTAATCATATTGTAGAAGTATATACGTATGTACTATAATATATATTTTTTGTATGTGTAAGAAATGGAGGTTAAGGTATATTATTTTTTACATTATTTTTATATATTACATATACACTATTTGCTAAATTATGTTTAACGAATGTAATAATTTTGAATAATTTGTGAAAAATCCTGTTTATACGACACTTTTTCAGTGTCATTTTTTTTTTCTTAAATGTGAATTTAATAATAACTATAGATATCATTTTTTTTAAGGGGGGTATACTGTGCCGTGTGCACAATACCTATTATAATGTGTATCCATATTTGGTAACAGATAGATCTATGTGTTCAATATTATAAAAGTACGTTAGTCATACTGTAGCACGCATAATAAAGACACGTGAATTTGGATTCGTAGTTTGTTCTTGCACCTTATCGCTAGTATATAATATAAAATATTAAATTCAAATACCTACACCAAAGGTATAACGGCAGTTTTAGAGGAAATAGACCAGCCATCTGTCCCGAACAGTGACATAAATTTTCAGAAGGATCAGAAAGTAGAAAAACCAAAATAGAATTAAATTTTCACGTACAAAGGCAGCTGGGATATGTTAGAATAAATAATCCCCCATTAATTTTTTTTATAGATACTGGGGCTAATCAATCTTTTATAAGCCCAGAAGCTGTTCAAAAATATTTTAAACACATTCCTTTAAATTACGAACCATTCGAAGTAACTAATGTGCATGCTATAACGAAAAATGATTACTCAATAACGTTGCCTTGCTTCCCGGAATTGTGCGAGCAAGATGATATTACTTTATTCGTTTATAAATTTCACAATTACTTTGATGGCTTAATAGGATTTGACTTACTTGACGTCTGGGACTCTAACATAGATCTCAGTAACAAACTACTTATTACACGCAACGCTAAAATACCTATTTATATGTATGATTCGCGGATAGCTAATCTTTATGAAGAAATAATTCCTGCTAATTCATCCAAATTAATAAGGTTGCCAATAAATTCATTAGACGGTGATGTTCTAGTTGAGAAGCAAACCATTTGCAATTGCTTGATTTCGGATTGTATAACTAACGTAGTAAATAACCGCGGTTGGGTAGAGGTTACTAACACTACATATAATGACGTCATCTTTTCTATGGACCGGCCAGTAGCGGCTGAGTTCACATAATACTTTCTTAGATTTACGCGAATATTTGACATTTTAAATAAAACTATCTTTTTGGCTAAGTAATTAAAGCCTACCTATTAATACATACCTAATCAAATATTTTCGAAATCGGTGCCAGCCCATGCAAAGCAAAGCACACCGACTTCGAAAATATTTGATTAGGTATGTATAGTAAATGAAAACTAGCAATCAGTTATTTTTTACTTTTTAGTGCTTTTGTTTGAAGTCGGTTTTTATTTTTTTGTTAAAAAGTTTATATTTGGTGACAAAATCTAATAGTGATTTCACGATTTATTGTGAATTAAACAAATTTAAACAAGTTTATCAAACTTCCATTTCAAAATAGAAGACGACAAAACCGTTTGTAAATTAATTACATAAGATGATAAGTGCCATTGATATTATTAGGACGTGTAATTGCTTTAATTATATCAATTTTAATTTCAAGGTATTCAATTTTAGCCTATTAACCAAATTTTATTTTGATTTATAATCTATACTTATAATAAATCTGTAGAGAGGTCAATTCTGTACATGAAATATATTTCCAAAATAATTATCAGGGGGTGATTAGGGATCGATACTGATGCCAAAAATGCAATCAGTAAAATTTTTGTCTGTCTGTCTGTCTGTCTGTATAACCGTTATATAAACAAAAACTACTCGACGGATTTTAACGAAACTTGGTATAATTATTTTTCATACTCCTGATCTGGTTAAAGTATACTTTTCATCACGCTACAATCAATAGGAGCAGAGCAGTGAAGGGAAATGTTGGGAAAACGGGAGAAGTTACTCTATTTTAAAGCTTCCGTCGCGTGTGCAACCTTAATGGTTAAAGCTACACAGAAATCATGTATGACGGAAATGTTCTCCTTAAAATTATGTAAAAAATATCCCACGACAGCATATGTCTATCTTTTATGGTTGACTCACAATAAGACGTGTAATTCCCGATAGCTTAGCAGTTCGAAGCTTTCTGATTTATATTTGTCTACTCTTACGTTTATAACACTCTCAGTCATCCCTAATTAAAAAAGTTAACATTATTAACTATTCCATAAAAAAGAATAATAATGAGGTACTAAACATTATGCCTCTGATGTAAACATGTATCTTAATATATACAAAGCGATACGTTGTTAAAAATATAATATAATACAAAAATTATTCGTCTTAAACATATGTTTACAATCGTTTGTTCAAACATAATAGGTTTTCAATTGTTTTTATAAGCTTTAAGTACATAACAAAAATTATATAGATAGATAAGAGGAAATATTAGATTTTTTGTTTGTTTGTACTGGATAGACTCCGAATTTACTCGACCGATTTAGATGAAAGGTAAGAAGATATTTTTAGACCCTTGGAAGGACATAGGATAGTTTTTATCCCGGAAATCATCCCTAATGGGGTGAAAATCTGGATGAAATTTTGTATGAGGAGTCGACCTAGGGACGAACCCGAGCGAAGCGAGGGTGAGTCGCTAGTTATAACTATTATACTATTAACTTGAATTGGAGCTCGCCCAGTAGAAACCCCTTATATTTTTACAGGTCAATTACTAACTTTAATTTATTTCTCTTATTTTATTATTAATCCTATTATAAATATATTTTGAGAATTAATTTATCTCAAAATATATTTAAAATAGGATTAATAATAAAATGAGTCAACCATAAAAGATAGACATATGCTGTTGTTTATAAATCTATATTATAATTAGTTATAAATATGTAATATTAATATTACTATTCAAATAGTTTTCAACCGACTTCAAAAAGGAGGAGGTTCTCAATTCGACTGTATGTTTTTTTTTTGTTTTTTTTTTTTGTTTTTTTTTTATTTTTTTGTTTTTTTTTTTTTTTTTTTTTTTTTTTTTATGTTTGTTACCTCAGAACTCCGTCATTTATTAACCGATTTGGACAATTTTTGTTTTGTTTGAAAGGGTATACTTCCAGATTGGTCCCATTTAAATTTCAAAAAAAATACCACCCCTAAGGGTGGAAAAATTGCTAATAATGAATTTAACCTACTTTTAATTGTCATATTGACTTGAAACTTTGCAAGTGTTTCTATTTCCGTTGATAGTACAGAGGTTCGGTATTGTTGACCTGATCTGATGGTAAGGCCAGAAGGCGGATAGGTGGAACTCTTCAACGATAAATAGTAGCTACTTCGAGTTTGGGCTTATTTTGTTTGATTCGACAAGCCTAACATGTTAGAATGCTTACTTTGCTACTACTGTCTACACTAAAAAGGGAAAAATAAAAACTTTTTAACAAAAAAATAAAAACCGACTTCAAACAAAAGCACTAAAAAGTAAAAAATAACTGATTGGTAGTTTTCATTTACTATACATACCTAATCAAATATTTTCGAAGTCGGTGTGCTTTGCTTTGTATGGGCTGGCACCGATTTCGAAAATATTTGATTAGGTATGTATTTAATAGGTAGGCTTTAATTACTTAGCCAAAGCACACCGACTTCGAAAATATTTGATTAGGTATGTATAGTAAATGAAAACTACCAATCAGTTATTTTTTACTTTTTAGTGCTTTTGTTTGAAGTCGGTTTTTATTTTTTTGTTAAAAAGTTTTTTTAGCGCCTCTTCATATTTGAAGGCAATATTGATTTTGTGTTAACTTTCTACCGCTAATTATTTTTTCTTCTACCGACCTTCTCTCTCTGTAAATTGATCTCGATTAAATCATTACGTGTCTGCAATTAAACCTTTCTTTTTACACCTTAAATCTGTTAATTCAAAGACATGGTCCATCGACACGGATATTAAAGTTAAAAATAACCGGCGTATATAAAAATACTGGATTTGGCTGTGGAAAAATAAGTGAAATCACAAATTGTTCCGGGGTCATTATATCAAGACTTCGACAAGGCGTGGTTTATGGAATTTATGCAGTATTTAAGTAATTTCAATACTTAATTTCCACCCAGTACTCTAATTCAGGTAGTATTTAAGGTGTTTTAATGTATAAAGGTTAGTAAAATTATAAATTAATAATAATTCTGTAATTTTCACATTCCATTGTTTAAATTTCTTCCATATCACATAATATTATATTCATTGTCTTAATGATATAAGTATAATACTTATAATTGAAATGATATATGTAGATTTAATATGCATTATTGATTAATTGAAATAAGTTACAAATTACATCTAAATAATTGTAAATTAATATAATTGTAAAAAATTAATCTTTAAAATTATAAAGTTGTAAAATAAAGTAAAATTAAAACATTTACATATTTATCAGAGTTAAGAAAGTTAGATTGATTAAATTTCTTTAGTTTAAATAATAATAGTTGTTAATTTGACTTTGTATATTAAAAATTAGATACATTTCAGTTTGATTCATTGCAAAATTAAAATTGTTTTATACTTTAAAACTGTTTAGTACTTAATCATAATAGTTATATATTATAGTTTAATCTTTTATTTGTATAACGTTCCAGGCTTTGATACTTGCTTCCCACAATGACTGACCGAGAGGAAAGAGAATTAATTAAAAAACGTGCAAGCTTTAAAGGCCGTCTTACGTTGTTTGGTAATTATTTAAGTCATTTGGAAGAATCAGTAAGCCAGTCTCAGGTAAACGAACTACAATTACGTATTAATAAAATGATTAATATTTTTGAACAATATGATGAAATACAGTTTAAAATAGAATGCATAACAGAGGACATGGAAAATCAATTAGTTGTAAGAAATGATTTTGAGTCTCAATATTATAAATTAATAGCACAAGCCCAGGGTATAGTTACGCGCTTTTCTAAATCGAACGAAGCGAATGCTGAGAATGACAAGAGTTCGATGCGAGCTAATAACAACAATAATCTAGTTAAATTACCCACTATACAATTGCCAAAGTTCAGCGGATCCTATGATAATTGGTTAGAATTCCATGACACTTTTTCTAGTCTTATCCACTGCAATGAAGATATTGATGATATAAATAAGTTTCACTATTTAAGGGCGTCATTAGAGGGCACCGCTGCTGTCGTTATACAGTCCATTGAATTTTCAGCCAAAACTTATCCTGTTGCTTGGAAGATTCTTTGTGAGCGTTTTGATAATAAGCGTATGTTAATTCAGAATCATGTAAATGCATTATTCAACATTGATTCAATCAGTAAGGAGTCTTCTATGTCTATTAAACGTATGATTGATCAATTAAATAAAAATTTAAGAGCTTTAGATTCTTTAGGCGACCCAACGAAGCATTGGGACACACTTCTTATACATATTGTTACTCAAAAACTAGATTGTAAGACATATCGTGAATGGGAGGAATTAAAGGGCCAGCTTAATAAGGATGAACCTTTAACTTTAGATGTGTTTTTAAAATTTTTACGTAGCCGTGCAGACCTATTAGAGGCTTTAGAATTACCACGCTGTAATAATTATTTAAATCAAACTGGAAAGATTAATACTAAATTTAAAAGTATGGTTTCTATCACAAGTTCACCTCGGGTAGGAGATGATAGATCTCCAATAGGTTCTTCGACCCCCAAACCCTGCCCAAAATGTAAAGGTGAACATCAACTTAAAAATTGTTCACAATTTTTAGGTCTTAATAATGAACAGCGTTTAAAACTTTTACCTAATTATAAAATTTGTTATAATTGTTTACATGTAGGACATTATGCGAATCAATGTAAAAAACCAGGTTGTAGAATATGTAAACGTAAACACAATACACTTATTCACGTTACAGATCTAAAATCACAATCACCAGTTAATGCTGGATCATTATGCATTGAAAATAATGCTGTGTCTGACAAAAGTCATACTTCTAACGTAACCTTTTCGGCATATTTAAATAATCCAACGACAAGCAATCATGATGTACTGTTATCGACTGCCCTTATCAAGTTGTACGATTCACACAACCGGGAATACATCGCCCGTGCATTACTTGATAGCGGAAGTACATCATGTCTTATTACAGAAAATATGTGTAATAAATTAAGCTTGCCAGTTGATAATGTCGAAAAGTCAGTGTTAGGAATAAATAACTGTACTTTACCTATTGGTAAAATGTGCCGTGTGCAAATGAAGTCTTTAGATAACAATTATTCTGCACATCTTACCTGTTTTGTTTTACCATCGATAATAAGCAAAGTGCCTTACGGTCACGTAGATATTTCGATGTTAAATTTAAAATCAAATATTGTTTTAGCCGATCCTAACTTTTATACGCCAGGTGATATAGATTTAATTATAGGCGCTGATCTTTTCTGGGAATTGTTAGGGTCACAAATTATTAAATTAGGTACCGGCAAACCGATACTTTTTGAGACTAGACTTGGATGGATAGTTTCAGGACCCATACTAGGCGGTCATGTGTCGAATCGGTTACCGTCACATATTAAATGTAATTTGGCACAAATTGAGTCGATAGATTCAGTAGATTCTAATGAAGTTATTCAAGAGAATTTATCAAAGTTTTGGCATCTAGAAGAGATTAATGACAAATCTTCATATTATACTGAGGAAGAAAAAATGTGTGAGGAGCACTTTGTTAATAATGTGTCACGTCTTACAGATGGCCGTTTCTGCGTTAGGATTCCCTTAAAGGACAAGGTAAATCTTTTAGGCGAATCTTATGAGCGTGCAAAAAACTGTTTTTTATCTCTTGAACGTCGACTTGATAATCAGCCTTTACTTAAAATTAAATATCATGATTTTATGTCAGAATATATTGCACTAGGACATATGTCAAAATCTGATTTAAAGCCTAATGAATTTTCTTACCTGCTTCCACATCATGGAGTGTGGCGTGATAGTAGTTCAACGACCAAATTAAGGGTTGTATTTAATGCTAGCAGTCCTACTACCACAGGTATTTCACTTAATCAAATTCAAATGGTCGGTCCCACAATACAGGACGACCTTTTAAGCATACTTCTTAGATTCAGACAACATAAATATATTATATCTGCTGATGTAGAAAAAATGTATAGGCAGATTGCTGTACATCCAGATGATAGGTGTCTTCAACAAATTATATGGCGAGTTAGTAAATTTGATCCATTAGAGATATATAAATTAAATACTGTAACATATGGCACAGCGAGTGCACCTTTTCTAGCGGTACGTTGTTTAAAACAAATTGGCCTCGACTGTGCAGATGATAAAATACGTGAAATCATTATACACGACTTTTATATGGATGACCTACTCACTGGAGCTGATACTATTGATGAACTTTTATATATTAAACAAAATATTACTAACGCTTTAAATTCAGCTCAAATGCCACTTAGAAAGTGGAAGTCAAATGCATTAAATTTTGATAATGATGAAATTACAACTACCTCTTTAAATTTAAATATTGGATCTGATAATCCTAATATAAAGTTAGTTCTAGGCTTAGGTTGGCAATCAGATTCCGATGAACTTTGTTTTAGTATAAATAATAAAATCCCCAGTGTCATGACTAAACGTAGTATACTTTCTGTAATTTCACAAATTTTTGATCCCTTAGGCCTACTCGCCCCTTGTATTATTAGTATGAAATGCTTATTACAGAAATTATGGCTACTGAGATTATCATGGGACGATCCTTTACCATCAGATATATCAAGATCTTGGAATGAATTTATTATCAATTTACCCTTACTTAATGATCTGCGCATTATACGTAACGTTTTAGTAGATTCTTATACATATATAGATCTTCATGTTTTCTGTGATGCTTCACAATATGCTTATGGAGCATGTTTATATATTTGTAGCGGAAATGATAACGGTGAAACTTTGGTTCGATTGCTCATGGCAAAAAGTCGAGTGGTTCCAATCAAACCTACGACCGTACCGAGACTGGAGCTTTGCGGAGCACTTGTGGCGTTACGGCTTTATGAAAAGGCGATTAATACACTTCGAGTCAAGGTAAGACGTACGTTTTTTTGGACCGACTCTTCTATCGTATTGGGGTGGCTTAAAATGGTACCTAGTAAATTACAACCCTTTGTACGCAACAGAGTTGGAGAAATTTTAGAAAAGTCTTCTAACTGTATTTGGAAGCATGTTCCCACTCATGATAATCCCGCCGATCATATTTCCCGTGGAGTTGATGCTAAAACTATTATGTCACTAGATATATGGTGGTCTGGGCCAACGTTTTTAAAACGTGATATGTCTCAATGGCCTACTCATCCCAAAATTGTTGGGCCACTTCCGGAATTGCGTTCTGTTATAGCAGTAAATGTTGCAATTACAAATAATGATGATAATGATTTTATAAATTTTAGTAATTTTTCAAATTTTTCTAGGCTTAAACGCACAGTAGCATATGTTTTACGGTTTGTTCGAATTTGTAAAAAGGATTTTATCAAAGATACATTTTTAACGGTAGATGAATTGGATAATGCATTAAATATTTTAATTAGAATATCACAAAAACAGTCCTTTCCAGAATATGACTTGTTGATTAATCATAAAAAATTACCAAATAAAAGTCAATTAATAAAATTAAACATTTTTATGGATGAATCCAATATTATACGTGTTGGAGGGCGTCTAGAACATAGTGATTTTCCTTATAATAAAAAACATCCAATATTAATCCATTCTAAGCATTCCTTTACAAAATTATTATTTCATTTTGAACATAAACGCTTGCTACATGCAGGTCCGCAATTATTATTAAGCACTATTAAAGAAACATTTTGGCCAATAGGAGGCAGGAATTTGGCAAAATCATGTTACCGGCAATGTCTTCGTTGCGCTCGAGCTAGGGCTAAAATAGTAACCCCTATTATGGGAAATTTGCCATCTAGCCGTGTATCTGCAAGTTTTCCTTTTGAAAATGTAGGAATAGATTATGCAGGGCCTGTTATGATTGTAAGCCGTCAAGGACGTGGATCTAGACTAGTTAAAGCGTATATTGCGGTTTTTGTCTGTTTTTCCACAAAGGCTATGCACTTAGAATTAGTGAGTGATTTAACGAGTAATTGTTTTTTGTTAGCTTTGCGTAGATTTATGTCCCGTAGAGGGAAACCAAAAAATATATATACAGATAATGAAACTTCATTTGTTGGCGCGTTTAATGATATTGCAAACTTTTTGAAAACTAACGTTGTTACTTTATCTGAGACTGTTGCTGATGACGGAATAAAATTTCATTTTACTCCAGCATATTCACCTCATTTCGGAGGTCTGTGGGAAGCAGGCGTCAAATCCACAAAATATCACTTAGTAAGAGTACTGGGCAAATGTAATCTTACATATGAGGAGTTATATACTGTACTAGCACAAATTGAAGCTGTGTTAAATTCCCGACCACTGACTTATTTATCCACGGACCCTGCGGATTTGACACCATTGACCCCGGGACATTTTCTTATTGGGCGATCACTTTCGTCCCTTCCGACACCCAACTACGAAAATGAAAATGTTCACAGGCTGAATCGTTACCAGAGAATAGAACAATTGCGTCAACAATTCTGGAAGCGGTGGGGCAAAGAGTACATCTCTGAACTTCAAACAAGAATGAAATGGCAAAAGTCTGAAGCTCAATTAAAATTAAATAGTCTCGTTCTCGTAAAAGATGATAATCTACCACCACTCAAATGGAGACTTGGAAAAATAACGAACGTACATCCAGGAACTGATGGTGTAATTAGAGTGGCAGATATGAAGACTTCAAATGGAATCATCCGAAGGGCTTTCAGCAAAATCTGCCCACTACCGCAACCCGAAGATTGCTGAAAGTCCTACTTTCAACGCCTGGGGGCATGTTTATAAATCTATATTATAAATTAGTTATAAATATGTAATATTACTATTCAAATAGTTTTTTAGCGCCTCTTCATATTTGAAGGCAATGTTGATTTTGTGTTAACTTTCTACCGCTAATTATTTTTTCTTCTACCGACCTTCTCTCTCTGTAAATTGATCTCGATTAAATCATTACGTGTCTGCAATTAAACCTTTCTTTTTACACCTTAAATCTGTTAATTCAAAGACAGCTGTCGTTGGATATTTTTTATATAATTTTAAAGAGAACATTTCCGTCATACATGATTTCTTTTATTTTATTTATTTATTTTAGGGAAACAAACAGTACGATATTACATAAATAATTAATAATAATAGATAACACATAAACCAATGAAGTTTCCACAAATTAAACAATACACATATGAAGCAGACCATTATGAAAATGAGAAAAACAAAAAGCTAAACAATAAACTAAAAAATTACAAAATAAAACACTGGTTAACATGAATAATAAAAAAAAAATAAGGAAAAACATAAAATACATAAAATACAAAATCAACAATTAAACAATAGGTTATTTATAATAATAAACTCTTTATTGTACACCAAGAATAAAAGAAAAATAAATAAACACAGAGTAGAAATGTGCAAACAAGAGGCGGCCTTATCGCTAAAACAGCTGAACAAAAGTCCTGCAGGCTCTTATGCACGAAATAAAACACTTAGTAAAGTTTAAGTATCTATTTCACACGATTCACACAAAAAAAATAATGTTTCAATAACTTATACTTTACAGACTAACCAAACCATAGCGCGATTCAGAAAGTGGCATAAACCTAACAACGCCATCTAGGCGCCACCGAAGAACTAAAAATAATAAACTTATCTAATATACTTAAGGTTTATTGGTGTGTAAGTTTAATCCGGACATACCGCCCACCAAGGACATAATGAGAAATGTCCTTCAAACCGCCCACCATGCAACAGTCCAAACTGTAACGAATCACTCAACTAATAATTTACTTAGTTATAGGTAAGATTGCTACTTTGGAAGTAGGTCTTTTTATTAAATTACCTTTGGTACGTATTGTGACGACCCGCGTGATTTTATCGGGTCCCGGATGTTTTTGCTCGATCTTGCCTAGCAACCATCGCGCCGGGGGTAGATCGTCCTCCTTGACTAAAACCACATCCCCCACTGATGGTTCTGGGTTCTGATATTCCCATTTATGCCTTTGAAGGAACTGATGAAGGTAATCCTGGGACCATCGACGCCAAAAGTCCTGCATCATTCGCTGGTGGAGTTGCCATCTTCGCAAAGTATACATATTTGACGACTCATAATTTACATCAGGAACTACTATCAGTGGTTCCCCCACCAAGAAATGACCAGGAGTCAAAACTACGACCTCGGTTTGATCCTCTACACGAGACAATGGCCTCGAATTAAGACATGCCTCTATTTGAGATAATACTGTGGCCATCTCCTCATACGTCAACGTAGAGTTTCCCACTACTCGTTTGAGGTGGTACTTTGTGGACTTTATTCCTGCTCCCATAGTCCACCGAAATTCGGAGCGCGAGGGGGAATAAAATTCCATTGTGTTCCATTGGTCGCGAGATACTCTGCCAGTTCAGGTTTAAATTTAGTTTTTTCTTCGTTGAACAGACACAGTAACTCTCGAGCAGCGCCCACAAAATTGGTACCGTTATCGCTGTATAACTCAGCACACCTACCTCGTCTTGCGACAAACCTTTTAAAAGCGGCTATAAACCCTTGGGTAGACAGCTCGCTCACCACTTCAAGATGTACGGCTCTGGTCGACATGCAAATGAACAGAGCAATATATCCCTTGTAAGACTTGTTACCCCTACCTTTCGACATTCTTACATTAATAGGCCCTGCGTAATCGACTCCGCTGACAAGAAAGGGCTTATTCGGTGTCACACGCGCGGAAGGTAGCTGCCCCATGAGTTGAGATGTGGACCTGCTCGAGTAACGCGTACAAGTGACACAGCCACGATAATATTTCTTAATTAGAGACTTTGCACCCACAATCCAATACTTCGATCTCAAATAGGTAATCATGAGTTGCGGGCCTCCGTGCAGAGTTTTTTGGTGAGCATCAGCAATTAAGAGTCCGCTTAAGCAAGATTCTTTAGGTATGAGAATCGGATGTTTCTCGTTAAATGACAGCGAAGACATTTCCAGCCGACCACCTGCTCTAATTACACCTTCCGAATCTAAAAATATATTTAATGTCTTTAACCTTTTCTTTTTCTTATCTATTTTGCCGTGTTTTCGCAATTCTTCCAACTCCTTCCGGAAT
Source organism: Brenthis daphne (assembly GCA_947093115.1). Taxonomy (NCBI): domain Eukaryota; kingdom Metazoa; phylum Arthropoda; class Insecta; order Lepidoptera; family Nymphalidae; genus Brenthis; species Brenthis daphne. The sequence continues at coordinate 111,842 of CAMUPN010000006.1, read as the reverse complement.
CCTTCTTCTTGACATTTTTTAATACAGACCTTTATCGAATCCTCAATTTCCTGTCGTTCCAATACTTCTGAACTTGGCCTACTACTCAAACCTTTCCTTATCCTTAACCAACGTCGACAATAAGCTACCACCCGAACAAGCTTCGAGAATGAAGAAAACCTTTGCCACAAGATTGTGTTAACGACCGCTGTATGAACGTTAACCTGCTCAAGATTTGTAACCAGGTGTTTTGGTTTTTTACAAATAATTACCTTATTTTTTAGAAACGCTGGCCCTTCAAACCATATAACCATTTCTGATAGTTCCACCGGAGAAATACCTCATGACGCAACATCCGCCGGATTCTTTTTAGTGGCTACATGGGACCAGTGATGTGTATCCAAAATCTGTAGGATTTCAGAAACTCGGTTAGCCACGAAGGTCTTCCACCGGCTTGGGTGATTATTAAGCCAGGCTAAAACTACCTCACTGTCAGTGAATGCATATAACTGACCCCTTTCAACTATCATAACTTCAGCTACCTCAACCATCAACTTAACCAAAAGTACGGCCCCACAAAGCTCAAGTCTAGGGATAGACACCTGCTTTATGGGAGCTACTTTTGTTTTAGCTGTAACTAACGAGACGTAAACATTTCCCACTTCATCTACCACTCGCAGATACACGACAGCTGCATAAGCGACCTTCGAAGCGTCGGAAAATCCGTACAACTCGCGCTGATATTTATTACAAGTGTGTATCCAACGTGGAATTTTAATATTCTGTAAGGCAGTTAAATTTTTACGGTAAGTAATCCATTCCTTTATTAAATTAGTAGGAACTTGCTCATCCCACCCAATACCAGCTAACCAAAGCTTTTGTATGAGTATTTTTGCTGCTATAATGCAAGGAGCTAACCATCCGAGCGGGTCAAATTATCGAGATATATCAGATATAATTCTCCTTTTTGTTACAGGTTCCTCTTGCGGTGCAAGATCTACAGAGTACCGGAAGAAGTCACCACGCGGATCCCAGGTAAGTCCTAAAATCTTAGTTGTATCATCTACCTTTATCCTTAATTCCTCATCCTTATTACCCTTTGCTTTCCATATTTTAGCTAATATTTCTTTAGAATTGCTTTTCCATTTTTGCAACGGAAACCCTCCTTTCGCTAACACTTCGGTTAACTCTTTATATATTTTATAAGCATCTTCTAGGTTTTCCGCCCCAGTCATCACATCATCCATGTAAAAATCATTCAAAATAATTTTAGCAATTTCTGGCTTATTCTGACACTCCTTATAGGCTAATTCTTGCAGTGACCGCACAGCTAAATAGGGAGCACATGCGGTGCCAAAGGTTACGGTAAGTAATTCAAACTCTTGAAGCTCCTCTCCAGGACTGTCTCTCCAAAGAATCCTCTGAAATGGAGTGTCTTCCCGATTTACCAGCACTTGGCGGTACATTTTCACCACATCCGCCACCAAACATATTTTATATTGTCTCCAGCGCATAATTGTATGACGTAGTTCGGCCTGCAGTAGCGGCCCAATCAATAAATTATCATTTAATGACTTCCCATTGCTTCCCTTACAGGAGGCATCAAACACTACTCGGACTTTAGTAGTATCCTTATCTTCCCGGACTACTGCGTGGTGTGGTAAGTAAATAGCTGTTTTCTTAAATTTATCATTATCTGTAACTTTTACCATATGATTTAAGTTTAAATACTCCTTTATAACTTGTGTGTAATCCTCTTTTAACTTGATGTTCTTTTGCAATTTAAATTCTAAATTTCTAAATCTTTTTTCAGCTATTTTCCTGAACTCACCACGCATGCAGTCCGGGTTGGCCTTACGAAACGGCAGTCTTACGATGAACCGACCGTCTTCATCCCGTATCGTAGTATCCTTAAATAATTTCTCACATTTATTTTCATCGTCTGTGAGCATTTTTTTTTTACAGGTGGTTCAGCTTCGAGTTCCCAAAACCTCTTCAGCATGTTGTCCACTTCTAGATACGAATGCATCACAATTGTGTGAGAATGGATATTTGACGTGCTATCTACCTCACAGACACCAGATATTATCCAACCGAAAGCAGAATCCTGCGCCAAGAGCGATCCGTTGAGGTTTCTTTTAATGCCTTCCTGAATGATTTGACTGTATATCTCCGCGCCTAATAAGATATCAATCTTATTAGGCGTATGATACTCAGGGTCAGCTAGATCACCCAGAGTCAGGTCTTCCCATTTTACCCTAGTTGCCTTCGCAACTAGGAGAAGAGACGTAACTGACTTCAAGACATGTGCATTAACCTTAACTTGAAACCTAGGATCAACTCTCGACCTTAAATTAATTTTGACTGTGAACTTGGAAGTCACACTTTTATCTCCACCTACACCAACGGTATTTTGGACCGCAAGCCTTTTTAAACCTAAGTGCTGCACCATGGCCTCAGTAATAAAAGAACCTTGCGACCCCTGATCTAATAAAACCCTAACTGGGAAATAAGTACCGTCTTTCGACTCAGCTTGCACCACAGCTGTAGTTAATAAAACCATTTTAGAACAGTTTCCTGTCGAAAAACAAGACACAAGTTGCTTATCTAAACTTTCTGCTTGCACAGATAACTTATTACTGCTTGCGGCAGTATCTTCCTCAGTTGACCTTAAACTGGTCGAGGAGGTTGTTTGATGAATCGCCTCAACTTTAGCACTACCAGAACCAGAATCACCACTGGGATGTAATAAAGAATGATGTCTACGTTTACACACTTGGCATCGGACAATATTTTTACACATTTTAGCGGAATGGTTGCTATTTAAACAAATAAAACATAAGTTTTTATCTAACGCGAACTCACGGCGTTTCTCATTACTTTCTTTTCCGAATTTTTTGCACGCAGTTATTTTATGATCCGCACTGCAATACGCACACGATACAATCGGTTTGTTTTTAACAACATGAAAATATTTAGTAACTTTTTTCTCACTGTGATGTACCTTAGAATCGATATTTTCTAGACCTCTAAAACGCCCTATTAAAAAGTTCGAAAATTGTTGAAACGTGGGTAATTCGTCACTTGGATCTGAAGATACTTTTAACTCCCATGCCTTTCGCGTATCTTTATCTAATTTAGCGCTTATAATGTGGATAATCAGTATATCCCAAGATGAAACATCCACACCAATATTTTTTATTGAGTCTAAACAATCTGAAGTTGTACTAATTAAGTTTTTAATTTCAGATGCGGATTCAGACAACAAACTTTTTTGATTTAGTAGACGCTTCAAGATGCCGTTCGCCAAAAACCTTTTATTATTGTACATACTATCTAATTTCTCCCACGCAACTTGATAACTATCCGACGTCACCTTAATGTTGCGCAATAGTTGCTCGGCTTCCCCGGTTAAATGTCCCCTTAAATAATAAAATCTTTGGGCATCATCCAGTGACTTGTTTTGATGCACAAGTCCTAAAAACAAATCTCTGAATGTCTGCCACTCTGTGTACTTACCGGAAAAGGTAAGTATTTTTATTTCAGGCAACTTGAAACGTCTTTCTGAACTCTCACATTGACTATTTGAACTTGACTTTACTTCTGACTCAAGTGTTTTTAATTTATACAGCATTTCTTTTAACTCAGTCTTGAATTGAACATATAATTCTTCTACATCATCATACACACTATTTTTGTGATAATCCGAACTATACAAATCAGTTCGCTTAACCTGACTAATAATTTTAGTATGAGTGTCTGTAAACAAAGCCCACTGTTGTTCCAAGTTATCTAGCCTTGTTTCAATATATGCAACCGTCAAACGACCCTTAGGACACTTTTTAAAATTAGTCTTAGCTTTTAGCATTTTAGCCCTTATGTCTTCCTGCAGATCATTAAACGACTCCATTTTAAATTTTTTACCTTGACAGTTTTAATCACTTAGGTATAATTCTTATCAATATAAAACAGAATAACAATTTACTATAATTGACAAAGTTAAACTCTAAACAACTGACTCATTTTTCTAAGTCCAAGAAACAGATAAACAAAATTTTACAAGTCTTTTTAACTTTAAATTCTAACTAAAATCGGGCGTGGATTCGCCGTCTCAACCAATATTTGCTTAAAACAATTACAAGTCCTAAACTATTGAAATTATTCTTAGTTACTTCACTATCTTCAATTTTTCTTTAAGTTCCACTAATCTTTGAAATAAGGTTTAATTTTCAAGTTAATTTCTTCTATTATAATATTTAAAAATGTACTCACAATTTATCACCGCTCACACGCACTCACTTGTCTTCGCTTTAATGCACCTGTAGCGCCTTCTAGCGCTCCGCAACCTCCACCGCTGCTGCTTGCCACTTCTCGCCCGTCGCTCCTCCGGGTGTAGACACCCGGCTCCTCCACTGCCTTGGCGCCGCTCGTGGGATGTTCTGGACAGCGATCCACTGCCAGTAGTGACGACACGGGTGGTACTACTGTACCACTGACGCAGCAAATAACACAAAAAACACGCCTTGCCGTTCCGATTCGAAGGACCATGAACAAAAGTCCTGCAGGCTCTTATGCACGAAATAAAACACTTAGTAAAGTTTAAGTATCTATTTCACACGATTCACACAAAAAAAATAATGTTTCAATAACTTATACTTTACAGACTAACCAAACCATAGCGCGAATCAGAAAGTGGCATAAACCTAACAACGCCATCTAGGCGCCACCGAAGAACTAAAAATAATAAACTTATCTAATAAACTTAAGGTTTATTGGTGTGTAAGTTTAATCCGGACAACAGCGATTTATTTATTTATACTATTTTTGAAACTTAAAAGTGAATTTGAAAATATGTCTATACTTGTAAATTTTTTATTATACTCATTACATGAGCGAAGTATAAAGGTATTTCGAGCATATTTCGTTCTAGTACATGGCAGGTCAAAAATATCGTGGTTACGCTTACTAAATTTTGGAACCTTAAAATTCAAACAGCTTAATAAGAAAGGGCTATCAATGAAATTATTTAAGAGTTTGAAAAGAAAAATTTGATCTCTAAGCGTGCGTCGCATCTCTAAAGGTCTAATATTAGGTGGACATTGATCATGACTATAAAATTTATATTGAGTATATTTTATAAATTTAAGTTGTATTTTTCTATAGAATTTATATATACCTTATATTGTGGGTTCCAGATTGATGAACCAAATTCCAATATTGAGCGTACTAGACTATTATACAGAATAATAAGCGTATAATAATGTTTAAACTCTTTACCAACTCTTAGTATAAAACCAAGCATTCGATAGGCCTTAGCAACAATATAGTCTACGTGAAACTTAAATGTTAATTTGTTATCCAGGTAAATACCCAAGTCTCTCACCTGAGAAACACGGGTAATAATTTCGCCTTTTAGGTGATAATCATAAATAGTCGGCGATATTTTACGAGTAAAAGAAATAGTGCTACATTTTTTAACATTCAGAGAAAGAAAATTCTCGTTACAATATTTGCATAATTTGTTAAGATCTTCTTGTAATAGTGAACAATCAGATAGTTTAGAGATCTTTCTAAAGATTTTCATGTCATCTGCGAATAATAGTACAGAAGAATGATCAAATATTTGGCAAATATCATTTATAAAAATATTAAATAGCAAGGGGCCAAAGTGAGAGCCCTGTGGTACACCAGAAGAAACGGGAACGAACGTTGAACAAAAACCCTTTATTGTCACAGCTTGACTTCTATTGTGAAGATAAGAGCTTAACCACCGAAGAAGATCACCGTGAATACCAACTTGCTCTAATTTACTCAATAGGATAGTATGAGAAATTTTGTCGAAAGCCTTAGAGAAATCAGTGTAGATGACGTCTACTTGAGCACCACCGTCCATGTCTTTCACCACACGATGAACTAGTTCACACACATTTGTTTCAACAGACCTTTTACTAACAAAACCGTGTTGCTCACTAATCAAAATACCTCTTACAATTGGAAAGATACTGTCATAGATAATTTTTCGAATATTTTAGCTATAGTACATAATTTAGATATGGGCCTATAGTTCTGAACATTATGTTTATCTCCCGACTTAAAAATAGCTACAACGAACGAGCGCTTCCAAACAAGTGGCATTGTGCCTGAACGTAATGATTTATTAAAAACAAGCGAAATTGGATAACCTAAGGATTTGTAACATTGCTTTAAAAATACCGGAGGAATCTCATCCGGTCCACAGCCCTTATTGATATCTAGTGATTTCAGATATTTTTTAACGGTCGATACTGACAAATCTATATGGCCAATGTTTAAATTACAATTTTTACAATCTGTGTATGTGTTAAATGATTGTGTAGTGGGTTGAGTTTCGTAAACCGATTAAAAATATTCATTAAAAAGTGAGCACATCTCTTCCCCTTCCCCAGCAGTACGATCAAAAAAAAATACGCTATTAGGTAGACTTAAAGACGATTTCTTTGATTTATTTATTTATTTATTTATGTACCATAAAATATACGTTATACAAAATAAAATAACAAAATGTTGACAAAGGATAACTTATCTCTTTAAGAGATTTCATAAAAGACCAAAAATATTTACTGTTACTACGTATTTTAATTTCCGAATTATAAATATATTGATCATAGCATTGAACTTGGATTATGTTTTGACGTTCCCGTAGAAGAGCAAATGAGTGGTAATCAGATATCCTATTGTAGATCTTCCATTTCTTGTGGTATTTTAATTTTTCAGCAATCTTTTTTTTTTTTCTGTGTAGCTTTAACCATTAAGGTTGCACACGCGACGGAAGCTTAAAAATGGAGTAACTTCTCCCGTTTTCCCAACATTTCCCTTCACTGCTCTGCTCCTATTGATTGTAGCGTGATGAAAAGTATACTTTAACCAGATCAGGAGTATGAAAAATAATTATACCAAGTTTCGTTAAAATCCGTCGAGTAGTTTTTGTTTATATAACGGTTATACAGACAGACAGACAAAAATTTTACTGATTGCATTTTTGGCATCAGTATCGATCCCTAATCACCCCCTGATAGTTATTTTGGAAATAAATTTCATGTACAGAATTGACCTCTCTGCAGATTTATTATAAGTATAGATTATAAATCAAAATAAAATTTGGTTAATAGGCTAAAATTGAATACCTTGAAATTAAAATTGATATAATTAAAGCAATTACACCTCCTAATAATATCAATGGCACTTATCATCTTATGTAATTAATTTACAAACGGTTTTGTCGTCTTCTATTTTGAAATGGAAGTTTGATAAATTTGTTTAATTCACAATAAATCGTGAAATCACTATTAGATTTTGTCACCAAAAAAAAATACCCAAAACAAATAGATTTTTTATTTCTATATATTTCAATATATATCGCGTTTTTAAAGTGATGTGGGCCTTATTTATTGTTAGGATATTTGTTAGAAACATTGTTACGTATATACAGTACTCGTAATAAAAGGTATTTTATCCTTAACCAAGATGGAATTATGGATCTCAATCTATTGTGATCCAAGGTTCATAAAAAAAAATAATGATTGTTGTTGCCTTCTGTTGTAAAACCTCCCCGTCTGTAGCAGAGTCGACAGCGACAGGGGAACGTGCACGGCGCGTATAGATTAATCAGGTTTGTACGTACGTGAAGAGGCCGTATTTGCTTCCCAGCATTGGGGCGGTTCCAAGCCGAATGATGCAGGGACTTCCAGTTGATATTTTTATTTCAATAGATCTTTTTTTAGAATTTATTCTGTCTTATGTGGAATCGACTTTGTCTTTAAATTATAAGTATATAATATTAGGTACCACTAAAAACGTATTTTGTTCTTATTGTTTTTAATCTATCTATACTATAATAAAACAGTAGAGGTCGAATGTCTGTACATAGCAAATAATGCTAAAAACCAAGTCAGGGGGATGTAAGAAGACAAATAGAACAAATCCAGATTTTTTTCAAATTTTTTGTTTCTCTGTCTATCTGTTTGTCTGTTTGTACGGGCTAATCTCCGAATCTATTGGACCGATTTAAATGAAATTTTGTGTGGTGGTATCTTATATCCCCGGGCAACATCTTAGATACTTTTTATCATTAAATAGTTCCTGTGGGATAGTTAAAAAACTATAATAATTTATTCAGCTTAGTACACAAAAACTACTGATTGGATTTTAATAAAACTTTACAATAATATAGTTCATACATGACAATAACAAATTGGCCAATTTTCATCCCGGAAAATTAAAGGGTTCCCGTGGGACAGTAAAAAATTATAGTAACTTATACTGCTTAGTACACAAAAACTACTAATTGGATTTTGATGAAACTTTACAATAACATAGGTCATACATTAGAATAACAAATAGGTTAGTTTTTATCCCGGAAAAATTTACGCTTCCCGTGGGATAGATGTTTTCGTTTATTTTTAACGTATTATGTACACAACTTTGTTTGTCTGTTTGCCTGTATATCTGTTCGTCTGTTTTCAACCGACTTCAAAAAGGAGGAGGTTCTCAATTCGACTGTATTTTTTTTATGTTTGTTATCTCAGAACTCCGTCATTTATTAACCGATTTGGACAATTTTTATGTTGTTTGAAAGTGTATACTTCCAGATTAGTCCCATTTAAATAAAAAAAAATACCACTCCTAAGGGTGGAAAAATAGCTAATGATGGATTTAACCTACTTCTAATTGTCATATTGACTTGAAACTATGCAAGTGTTTCTATTTTCGTTGATAGTACAGTGGTTCGGTATTGTTGACTTGATCTGATGGTAAGGCCAGAAGGTGGATAGGTGGAACTCTTCAACGGCTAATAGTAGATACTTTGAGTTTGGGCTTATTTTGTTTGATTTGACAAGCTTAACACGTTAGAATTCTTACTTTGCCACTACTGTCTGCACTAAAAAGGGAAAAATAAAAACTTTTTAACAAAAAAATAAAAACCGACTTCAAACAAAAGCACTAAAAAGTAAAAAATAACTGATTGGTAGTTTTCATTTGCTATACATACTACTCGATACTAATCGAATATTTTCGAATTCGGTGCCAGCCCATACAAAGTAAAGCACACCGACTTCGAAAATATTTGATTAGGTATGTATAGTAAATGAAAACTACCAATCAGTTATTTTTTACTTTTTAGTGCTTTTGTTTGAAGTCGGTTTTAATTTTTTTGTTATAAAGTTTTTATTGTATGCGCGTTTCACGCGAAAAGTAATGAACCGATTTCAACGAAATTTGGTGAAGTGATAACTTATTACTCGAGTCAACGTTTAGGATACCTTTTACTTCAAAAAAATCTTTCTTTCTCACGGGAAGATAAAATAACTGGTTTTATCGAGTTCTCCCTAGAAACCTTCCGCTGGCTAAACCTTAAGATATACATACATCAAAACAATATACTAAAAAATTGTAGGTCTTGAAAAGTCCGACAGGAAAGTTCTGAATAGTATATGTATATCTCCTAAACAATATCTATGTCTTATCTATACCTATAATAAAACTAACTTAGTCAAATCGATGTGCGCGTTTCACGCAAAAAGTACTGAACCTGAAAATTTTAACTAAATTTTGTATAGTGATAACTTAATACTCGGGTCAACATTTAGGATACCTTTTGGTGGAGCAAGTGGACTGTAATTTTGGGATGCGGGAAGGCGTATTACCTCCCGAGAAGGGACCCCTGCCGGTGATGGACACACCACATGCAAAAAAACAAAAGTTCAGGGACTCACCGCACTCACGCGGCTTATCCCATCACAATTGCCTATTTGCAAAATAGCGCAACCATCCCCCCGGCCTTTAGGGTTTCCCTAAACAAGAAAAGGGACGGGAAAGGAATATAATGAGAATTAAGGATGGGATAAAAATTTATAAATGCGGAACGAAATGAAGCGGATGAGATGCGTCGCGGATGCTAGCGGAATATAAATTAAAACGCGGAAATAAGCTATAATGTAACTTAGTAACTATGAAGTAAGTTAAACTAAAGATTTAACGTAAACTAAATGCGACTAAAACTAAATGAAAATGTATATGAACTTTACTGATTGGGCAAAGGACAAAGTTTTGCCACTGGGCGCACGTAAGTACCGGTTTGCGTGCGCACACGCGCTACCCTGATAACACCATCGGAGCCAGGGTGGACCTCGTCTATGACAGCAAGAGGCCAATTAAGCGGTGAACAATTATCTGATTTTATAATAACAATCAAGCCTTTCCTAACTGGATTGGATGGCGTGTTCCATTTTAAACGCGTTTGCAACTCTGAAAGATACTCCTTTCGCCACCGATTCCAGTAACTTTGAACAAGCTTGTCGAGTAATTGTTTGCGATGCAATAAATTAAGATTTGCATTTTCGCATGGAATGGAATGAAACGAAGTCAATGGACCTAACGTTAAAAAATGAGACGGGGTTAACGCGGTTGGTTCGGAAGGATCCGAACTCATGACAGTAAGTGGACGCGAATTGAGCACGCACTCAATTTGTGTAAGCAATGTATACATTTCTTCGTAGGTAAGCAACGTCTCGCCTACGACGCGTTTGAGATGAAGTTTGACACTACGTATGTTAGTCTCCCATACACCACCAAAATGAGGCGAATTAGGAGGGTTCATACTCCAATTGATGCCGTGAGATGCAGCCTCTGCATTAAAAGATTCGCGAAACGATTTAGATTTAAGAAATTTATGTAACTCATCGAAATGCGTCTTGGCGCCAACAAAGTTGGTACCATTGTCAAAAAACAAATTTAACATTCACCGCGGCGCGAAATGAAACGCTTAAAAGCCCGTAGAAATGACTCAGTGCTAAGATCGACAGCAAGCTCTAAATGCACTGCTCTCGTAACAAAACAAGTAAAGAGACAAATATATGCCTTTTCTTTACGTGCGCCTCTGTACCTACTTATAAGAATGTTATAAGGTCCGCCATAGTCAACGCCCGTATTCATGAAGGGCTTGGCTTCGTTTACTCTAGGAGCGGGTAGAGACGCCATGAATGGGTTTAACGAACGCGGGTTTGATTTAAAACATTTATTACAATTCCTAAATCGTTTTCGTACTATATTACGACCAGACATTATCCAAAATCTCTGTCGCAACAATGATAAAAGAAGATGCGGTCCAGGATGTAAAAACCTGTGATGATAACTATCTATAATCATTTCCGTAATGCGATGATTTTTAGGCAACAATATAGGATGTTTGGCGTTAAATGACAGTGAGGATTTATTTAAACGTCCTCCTACGCGGAGTAAACCATCTTTATGAACGAACGGCGCATATGGTAACAAAGATTTCGAGACTTTGCGGTGTGAATTGATTGCCGAAATGTCGTTCTTAAAGACATGCGATTGTAAACAACGAAGAATAGTTACCTCAGCAACCTTAAGGTGTTCAAACTGTAAAAAGTCAGAGCGCGGAAGTTTATGAGTGAATCTTAAAATATAAACAATGATACGAAGTAGTTTGTCCCACGAGGACACGCGTGACGCGAGTTGAAGAAGAAAATTTTCTTCAGCGACTACGGTTGCGGTGCAGACAATAAGAGATGGATTAATATTCTTATATTCATAAACTTTATCATTCGCGGTGTCATCAAATGTGAACATATTGAGAGGCCACGACGCGGGGTTGTCACGAGCCCATTGCGGGCCGTGCATCCATAGCGGATGAACTAATAATTGCGCGGGAGATAAACCTCTAGAGATGCAGTCACTAGGGTTTTGTTTTCCATCAACATGGAAAAAATGACGCGGCGCGAGATACTCTTGTATCTTAGAAATACGATTGGCCACAAAGGTGTCAAATCGGTGCGGAGACGAATGTGTCCAGTGTAAAGCCACGGACGAATCAGTAAAAGCAAACACGTCATCAACTGTACAACGTGCCGCTATTGAGTCGCGGATAAAATTAAGCAGCTGTGCCATGATCAACACAGCGCAGAGTTCTAGCCTGGCCAGCGAGACGGTACGTGTCGGAGTGACGCGACTCTTGGCCATGGCTAGCGTGACGCGGTTTGGTTCTCCTGGAACCACAACACAAATATAAACAACGGCTCCATAGGCTCTCTCACTTGCGTCAGAAAAACCAAGAAGAAAAACGCGGTGTGTATCAGATGTGATACCAAAAAATCGTGGTATTTGAAAATTATGTAAAAGTGGTAACTCATTTATAAAAGTTTTCCACGCGATGCAAATATGTTCAGACGGCGAGTCGTCCCAACCGATATGGGCGAGCCATAAAGCTTGAATTAATAATTTCGCATATAAAACTACTGGAGCACAAAAACCGTTGAGATCCCATAGTTTAGCTACGGTAGACAACATGAGACGCTTTGTACACTCAGCCCGCGGGGTAAAATTAATAGCAATACGAAAAATATCTTCGCGGGGACACCAACTTAAGCCTAAGATTTTAAGTGAATCATCATTGTCAAACTGAACCTGGCTTGACAAGCGATTTTCAACCGGGATCGCGTTCAGGACCTCTGTCGAGTTACTAACAAATTTAACTAAGTTAAATCCGCCGCATCTAAACAGTTCAATTAAATCCTGTGCCAGGCTAGCGCCATCTGCAGACGAACGAGTCGAAATACACAAATCGTCCATATATATGTGGTTTGATGCTATATCAGCAGCAAGCGGAAAATTCTGCTGCTGTTCAGAAGCGAGCTGTCGTACAGCGCGCATTGCGAGATAAGGACTGCAGTGCAGGCCGAAGCAAACGCGGTTAAAATTATATAATTTTACGTCGCTTTCATTCGCAAACCTATAAAGAATATTTAAGAAACGACGATCCGATTTGCGAACTATTAAATTTAAAAACATTTGTTTAATATCAGCGGTAAATGCAATTTTAAAAAGTCGAAAATTTAAAATAATAGTGGTGAGGTCTGTTTGTAAGTTAGGGCCTGAGTGTAAGCAATCGTTTAAAGACATTCCTGACGTTGTCTTGTGACTAGCGTCTAATACGACACGAAGTTTAGTAGTAAGTTTATCTGAGCGACAAACACCATGATGCGGTATAACGTAGTATGGATCCTCCACGTTCAATGGAGGCGCGGGTTCGATGATTCCATTTTTTAAATATTCGCGGAATATCGCGTCGTATTCCTTACGAAGAAGAGGGTTTAAATTAAATTTTCGCTCCAAAATGTTATAGCGACGACGCGCAGAAACTAGAGAATCCCCTAAGCAAGAAGGATCGCAGTTAAACGGTAACGCGGTAACGAAGCGACCAGTGCTATCGCGGGACGTAGTAGAAACAAAGAACTGTTCGCACTGGTGCTCAGCGGGAGATAAATGTTTTTTAGACGGTACCTCCTGTAAAGACCAAAACCTCGTAACTAAATTTTCAATTGAGTCTTCGGTCGAAGTGAAAAACGTATGCGTGGATGTAGAAGTCATAGGAAAATCAACTAAGTTTTCAAGCGAACCTAAAATAATGTATCCAAATGCGGTTTCAAATGCGTCCGGTTTTCCCGGGGGTCCGACCACCTTACCAGGGCGAAGGATCTCGGTAAAAACTTCAGAACCGAGAATCAAGTCTACTTGACCAGGTACGTAAAAGTCCGGGTCAGCGAGCGCAATATTATTTAAATAATCTATTTGTTTCGCGTCTATGTTTGTCGAAGGTAATTTATCTGAGATTTTATTTAAGACGAGCGGGTTAATACGAAGCGTGTAACGCGGATCGTAGTGAGAAGCTAAAGTCAGCTCTGTAAAAGTACCTATAGACTGCGTCTCATAATCGCCAATGCCTTTTATTGAGAGAGGATTATTAATAATCTTTGTTTTAATTCTTAAAAATTTACAACATTTTTTCGTTATAAAATGATTTTGAGAACCCGTATCTATTAAAATTCTAATTTGTTTGAATGAGCCATCGCTACAAACAACGTAAGCGCGAGCGGTACCTAACAAAACGTGACTACTATGCGCGGAGGCACGCACAGTGTTCGCCATAGCGCATATTACGTCATTAGCCGTATCGGAATTGCTATGCGACGCTGAGAGAACTTGCGCTGTCGAGTGTACGGGTGATGATAACGCGCCACTTCCGTGCGAGCGAGAGGCTGCGCGCGCAGCGTCGCGTGCGGGTGAGAGCGGGATAGCATTACCACGAGGCGACCGCGACCGCCGAGGCGGCGAGACGTACGCGGCTCGCGCAGGGACGTTTTCCCTTTCAGATTGCGAGCGGCTACTTTTATTTTTGAAATGCGTGTTATCATTAAAATGACGCATAGTGTGATGCGAATGTGAATTGCAATGTTTACAGGCATTAGACGATTTACAAGTTGATGCGGTATGTCGTAAACTAAGACAGTTTACACATGAATGGTTGCGCTTGACAACCTGATATCGTTCACGCGCATTCATGTCGTTAAACTTAGAACAGTTGTAATAATGAGTATGAGTTTTTAAAGAACAAACGGGGCATGCGGAATTACTATTTACTAAAAATGACTTTACAACGTTTTTAGAAACAAGCGGTAAATTTGAATGAGGTTTAGACTTAGAATTTAATGAACCATGACGTTGTATGATTTTAATTTGATCGCGGACAAAAGAAAGTAAATCGTCAAGTTTTGGAATTCCACAATTTCGGTTTTCCATTTCAAAAGCGCGGGTGGTCTCACAATCTAGTTTTTTGAGAGCTATATATAACAAAATGAAATCGCTTAGATTAACTAATTTTAAATTATTTAATGCGGATACAGAAGATGAAAATCTATCTATAAAATGTTCTAATTGAGACGCGGAAGAAAGTGTTTTATATTCAAATATAGTATTTAAATATGTGGTCGCGAGAAGCCGCTTGTCTTCGTATTTAGAGACGAGGGCGTTAAATATTATTTCGTAGTTGTCAGGTGACGGCGTAATGTCTGCATACACCGACAATGCCTTGCCAGTCAGCTTGCCTATTAAATAATATAACTTATCAGATGACGTCAAAGTAGGGTTGTTATGTATTGTGTCGACAAAACTAGAATAAAATAGCGGCCAGTTGCGCGGGTCACCGTCGAACCCTTTCAGTTCTATTGGTGGAAGTCTAGGCTTCGAATATGAGCTTTGACTAGCGGGTTTGTTAGTGAGACATTTAAGTGAAACTTGTCGCTTAATATGACAATACAAGTCTTCGAAAGCGTTGAGTTTTTTGAAATCTGGCTTATATTTAGGATTTATCTCCATGTTAAAACGATTTAAATCATATAAGACCTTTTCGAAGCTACTACGAACCGATTCTAAACCCTCAGCACGAGTAACCAATGTCTCGATATCTGCGTCACTATTAAGCCTACATGACAAATCGTAGATACTTTGAATACGTTCAAAGTACGCGGAAAGTTTAGCCTCAAGCATAATAATATTCATTTCTTGCGGAGACGTCATGTTTAACAAATTATATAACTGTTTTATATATTATAAATAAGGCGAATGAACGAAATAACTAAATAAAATGAGTAGGTATGACGGTAGTTGAAATCGTATGAATATAACGAACAAAAGAATGCGGTGTGCTACGTTAGCACAAAATATGTTATGTACGTAAATTTAAATATTTACGTATTACAAAACCTATCTATTTTACAGATAGAAATGGATGCGGGACGAAATATAAATAAATTATATAAAATGTATTCACTTATTTTATAATGCGATGCGATGCGAAATACATATCTTAACTTAGTACATTAAAATATGTTTTTTAAATATATAAACGGGATGAAACAGTTAAGAAATGAGTACGTGGATACAAATAAATATTAACTATTAAGTTATGCGATGTTAAGAAAGGCAAGAAAAGTACTTTCGCGATGTGTACGCGCAGGTCTATATTAAAACAAATTAAATAAATGATATTATGTAACAATAAAAATATGATGATGAGAGTAAAATATTACTTATTGCGGTAGGTACTTGTACTATACACGTTCTAGAACAAAAAATGGCGTAGCGCGAGCAATGCGATCATTTCGAAAGGGAAGCGGGTAGGTAATTGTGGAAATAATTTCAAGGAATTGGAATTAATCCGACGCGAAGTGACCAAAACTTTATGGTGGAGCAAGTGGACTGTAATTTTGGGATGCGGGAAGGCGTATTACCTCCCGAGAAGGGACCCCTGCCGGTGATGGACACACCACATGCAAAAAAACAAAAGTTCAGGGACTCACCTTCTGCTGCAACTCCTATCTCCGCTTCCATGAAAATTAGCACAGGGCACTTAAAGTTCGTATAGTACACAGTAAAAAAGTTCATAAAGCATATAGGGCGCGGTCAACCTGCGCGCGCGCGGTGCGGGATGATAGTTAATTACGCGGAAGCCGTGTTAATTGTTACACGGTGTAACGACGACTGGGGGTGAGTGCATCAGCGCACTCACGCGGCTTATCCCATCACAATTGCCTATTTGCAAAATAGCGCAACCACCTTTTACGACAGGCAAATTATTCCTTCCTACGGGAAAACACAATAACTGGTTCTGTCGAATTGTCCTTAGAAATGTATGTGGCTAACGCTGGCTCAACCTTAAGAGATAGATCAAAACGTTGTACAAGAAAATTGTAAACCTTAAAAAGGTCGATAGAAAAGTTGTCAATAGTATATGTCTATCTCCTAAGGTACACTCGCGATAACTATTTTCATTATTATATATTACTGTTTTATTTTACGTTATAAATAACGTCTAAAGAATAAATTCTATCTATAAATATAATAAAATTGTAGAGGTCGAATGTCTGTCTGTACATAGAAAAAAATGCTAAAAACCGAGTCAGTTATCTTCTTATATCCCGTAAGAAGAAAAATAGCACAAATCCAGATATTTTCAATTTTTTTGGTTCTCTGTCTGTTTGTCTGTTTGTATGGGCTAATCTCCGATACTATTGGACCGATTTAAATGAAATTTTACATGGTCGTACCGTATATCCCCGGTCGACATGTAAGATTCTTTTCATTCCGAAAAATTAAAGAGTTCCCGTGAGATAGTCAAAAAACTATAGTAACTTATACAGTTTAGCGGTTGTTGTTGGTCGTGACGAGAGAAAACACGAATGAAAGTCTAAATATCGTCACTTGATAAATTAATATATTGTAAAAGTCAACACACACGTAAAAATAGTTCAGAAGGAGAAGTTTAGGAAGATACACAGTAATACACACGTTAGAAGTACAAACACAAGAAGTCCACATACAAATACTAACGAAAACGATTAAATAATGTAAAACTAGTAAGTAGCATCAGCTGGTAAGGCGTCGACTGTCGTATGTTAGAAAAATCATTATTGGCCGGTAGGAGACAAATAAATTCCGTTCCGCCGTATACTACGGGTTTCGCGCGGCTATGCTTGTGAATAAAAATAAATATGAATAAATATATATTTATAAATATAAATAATTAAATATTTGTATTGTATGAATGTAGGTGTATGTTTATATGATATTAATACGTAAATTAAATATTAAATAAATTATAAATATTATGTTTTGGAAAGTTAATATATAAATATGATAAACTAAATATATTACGTATAAGTCACCTACATCACTCCCCCCCAGAGGCCGTGTCTACGGACGATAATAATCAGGGAAGTGTACGTGTCTCCCGGAACGCGTTATGAATTTGGCAGTTGTGTGATCGGGGTGTATGTCTGGAGGTGGAGAATTGCATGGTTGAGGTATTGGGTTTGAATCGGATAATAAGTAGGCTGGCTTAAGGCGGTCTATTGATACTGTCACGGTTTTTCCCTTTACGTCAATTTTAAAAAATTTTGCGCTTCTCGTCAAAACTTTGTGTGGACCAGTGTACGCAGCTTGTAGTGAGCCCCGTAGCGCGTCTTCCCTTAGGAATACGTGGCTACAGGATTCTAGATTTTTGAAGATAAATGTCTTCTGCTTTGATTGATGATGCTGCGTTGGGACTGGACGTAGTTTCCTGACAAAAGACTTAATCCGCGTTGAGAAGTCGGTTATGTCCGTAGTGTAACCAGCCACATCATGCCCGAGGAACTCTCCGGGTAGCCTGAGTGGCTCACCATACACCAACTCTGCGGATGAGGTTTGTAGGTCTTCCTTAAACGCGCTTCTTATGCCGAGGAGTACTAATGGAAGCGATTCGGTCCAGTGTTCGTCACCGTGGCATATGATGGCAGCTTTTAGTTGCCTGTGAAAACGCTCCACTAAGCCATTGCACTGCGGGTGGTAAGCGGTTGTCCTACGATGTTGGAATCCAATGGATTTTGACAATTGTTGAAACAGGGCGGACTCAAATTGCCGGCCTCTGTCTGAAACAATATCTGTAGGACAACCAAATCGTGACACCCAGCATGATACAAATGCTTTGGCCACTGTTTCAGCGGTGATATCGGTGATGGCGACAGCTTCCGGCCATCGCGTAAAGCGATCGACGGCTGTCAAACAATACCGATATCCGTTTGAAAATGGTAATGGGCCGATCAGGTCTATGTGTACGTGTTTGAAACGCGCCGAAGGTAACTCGTGCGTACCCAAAGGTGAGGCAACGTGTCTAGTTACCTTCGAGCGTTGACAAGACAAACACGCCTTAGCCCATTCACGGCAATTTTTGCGCATTAGTGGCCAAACAAAACGTTGTGCTACTAGCTTAGTCGTAGCATTAGAGCCAGGGTGGCTTAGTGAGTGCAAGGAGTCGAATACTTGCCGGCGAAGACTAACTGGGACGTAAGGTCTGGGAGTCGGCGTACTGACGTCGCAGTACATTTCTGTACGACTACCAGGAATAGTCAATTTCTTTAAATGTAAAGATGTTTCGCCTTTTAATATATTTGCGAGGTCAGCATCTGTAGACTGGGACTTTGCAAGTTCCTCCAGGTCGACAGGTTTCTGCAATTCATTGATACGAGATAGTGTATCGGCAACAATGTTGTCTTTACCCGATATGTGTCGTATATCTGTCGTGAATTGCGAGATGAAGTCCAAGTGCCTATACTGACGTGGTGAGCAGTTACTCTTTCTTTCATGAAATGCGTAACATAAGGGCTTATGGTCAGTATAGACAGTGAAATGGTTGGCCTCTAGCATATGGCGAAAATAGCGAATGCTTTCGTATATTGCAAGGAGCTCCCGATCGTATGGTGAATACTTTACCTGTGATGGGCTCAACTTGCGTGAGAAAAACGCTAGAGGCTGCCATGCTTCATCTTGATATTGCTGAAGGACTCCACCCATCGCCGTGTCAGAGGCGTCAGTGACAAGTCCCAACTTAGCATTAGAGTTAGGATGTGCTAGAAGTGCAGCCTCGCAAAGACTCTTCTTGCACTGCTCGAATGCCTGCAATGAATTTCCCGTTATGTCGACAGGATGTAAGGCTTTAACTGAACCAGTCAGTAAGGCATTAAGTGGAGCCTGTATCTGAGCGGCTTTAGGTATCCAGCGTCGGTAAAAGTTTATCATCCCTAAAAATCGGCGAAGTTCTCTTACCGTTTTAGGAACTGGAAAGTCTAATATGGCCTTGACTTTAGTATCTAAGGGCTTAGTACCATTCTTCGAAATGTGATATCCCAGGAATGCTACCTCAGGAACACCAAAGACGCATTTAGCCATGTTGACTAAAACACCGTTATCTTTCATACGGGTGAAAAGTTGGCGCAAATGATCTTCGTGTTCTTCTTGCGTCCTAGAGTACACTAAAAAATCGTCTAAATACGGATAACAGAAGTCAAGTCCGCGGGTCATTTCGTCGACGAACCGTTGGAAGGTCTGACCAGCATTTCTCAACCCAAACGTCATGAAAGGAAATTCGTATAGACCGAAAGGAGTCGTTATTGCTGTTTTCGGTATGTCCTCCTCAGCGACGGGAATTTGGTTATAAGCCTTGACTAGATCAATAACGGAAAAGAACTTACATCCAAATAGGTTGTGTGAGAAGTCCTGTATGTGACGTATGGGGTATTGGTCAGGTATAGTTCTAGCGTTTAAAAGTCTATAATCTCCGCAAGGGCGCCAGCCATTGTCTTTTTTCGATGCGAGATGTAGTGGTGATGACCATGGGCTGTCAGAAGGACGCGCCGTGCCATTTGCTAACATGGCTTCAAATTCTTGTCTAGCAATATTAAGTTTATCGGGAGCTAGTCTCCTCGGTGCGCAAGATACTGGTGGGCCTGGTGTAGTGCGTATGTGGTGTTTTGTGTTGTGTTGTACGAGTCCCGGTGTACCGGCGGGTCGGGTTATTTCTGGAAATTCAGCTAGAATATTATGATATCTACTACTGCCGCCAGTTGATACTTTGACACTCGTAATTAGATAATCAGTGCTTACAATACTAGCTACTGTACTAATATCTGTTAGACTATCTATTAATTTATGGTTACTGACATCCACAATAAGTTTATAATAAGACAAAAAATCTACACCTATTATTGCTTTGGTTACGTCGGCGATAACAAAACGCCATGGAAAATTACGGCGTAAACCAATGTTTAAAGTTAAATTTATATAACCATACGTATCGATTGTTGATCCGTTTGCAGCACTGAGTTGATATTGCGTCTTATGACGTGTTTCACGAATAGCACTAATTGGATATACACAAATGTCACTGCCAGTGTCTACCAGGAACTGCGTGTTCGAAGTGCGGTCGGTCACGAAGAGGCGACTGGGGGAAGCAGGGCAATCGGTTGTCGCCATCACTGATTGCTCGGGGCGTTTCCCGACTTGAAGTCACAGGGTTGGATGCAGCTTCTTGCCTTCGAGCCGAATTTACTATGGTACCAACACGTTGGGTACCGTCGGTGACTCGAAGTGGACCGTCTTGATTGTGACCGGCTTTGATGTCGTCTGTGACCTCTGTCGCGAGGTCGTGACCTCTCGTTGACTTTGGCAGTGAGCGCACTAACCTGTTTTGTTAACTCGGCGACTTGTTGTGTTAGCAATTCGATACATGACGATGATGTGGCAGCTACCTGTTGTGCTGGGGTTGCTATGTCATGTATTCTATCTGCGAGCTCTGCCAACGCGTCTAGGGGCAGAGTAGGTTGCGAGGCTATGATGGGCTGCATTTCTACTGGTAAGCGGCTGGTCCATATAGTTTGCAGGAATTCTCCAGGTATGTCTGGTCCAGCCAAGTGCTGCAGATGACGCAGAAATTGCGATGGCTTTCTGTTTCCTAGCTGTTCGTGCATTAACAGCTGCTTCACTTTATTCTCGCGTGATACCGATAACCGCTTAATAAGTTCTGCTTTAAGGCGATTGTAATCGGGTGGGCCGGTGATGACGTCTTCAACTTCTGCGGCATACTGTCTATCCAATGTTGACAGTACGTGGTAGAATTTAGTAGCATCGTCAGTAATACCGTATAATCTGAACTGACCTTCTATTTGCGCAAACCAGATGGCAGGTTTTTCAGGCCAAAAGGGTAGTGACCTGATCTGCGGGGGCGTCTGAGGTGTCGGGGCGCATTTTACGGGCGTCGCCATCTTGGCACGCGGTCGAGTGGTAACGTGCGAGGTTGCCGAATCACTTCCACTACTCATACTCCAAGGGTCTGTGGCGTGCACTATAGGGGTCACCAGTTTAGCGGTTGTTGTTGGTCGTGACGAGAGAAAACACGAATGAAAGTCCAAATATCGTCACTTGATAAATTAATATATTGTAAAAGTCAACACACACGTAAAAATAGTTCAGAAGGAGAAGTTTAGGAAGATACACAGTAATACACACGTTAGAAGTACAAACACAAGAAGTCCACATACAAATACTAACGAAAACGATTAAATAATGTAAAACTAGTAAGTAGCATCAGCTGGTAAGGCGTCGACTGTCGTATGTTAGAAAAATCATTATTGGCCGGTAGGAGACAAATAAATTCCGTTCCGCCGTATACTACGGGTTTCGCGCGGCTATGCTTGTGAATAAAAATAAATATGAATAAATATATATTTATAAATATAAATAATTAAATATTTGTATTGTATGAATGTAGGTGTATGTTTATATGATATTAATACGTAAATTAAATATTAAATAAATTATAAATATTATGTTTTGGAAAGTTAATATATAAATATGATAAACTAAATATATTACGTATAAGTCACCTACAACAGCTTAGTACACAACAACTTATGCACCTAATTTAGTAAAATTTAACATTCTGATACTTTATATTACCGGTCTAACAACAGGTTACTTTTCATCCCGGAAAAATGAATGGTTCCCGTGGGAACTAATAGATCTCTATTAGTGTCTTTCTAGAGGGGAACCCGAGCGAAGCGAGGGTGAGCCGCTAGTAGTATATATTTCTGAGTAATGTTCGTCGCAGAAATTATCAAATTTCTTAATAAAATAATAATAACAGAGGATTTGAGCTGCATCACTTACATTTGTTAGTGTTTTAGTGTAATCCATTTTTTCTAATAGTAAATTAGTTGCATTAAGCAGCATTTTGCTTTATATTATTAAAAAAGAATACTATCTTTACGCAAAGACGAAACAGTTTAATCAGCCTTCATTAGCCATTTCTGCGTTCAATTCAATTTTTTGTTATTTGGCTTTTAAGGGTGCAAATTCGGCATAGATTCACTTCGCCAATGTCATTTCTGCGTTAAGTTATAGCGTAAACTGCACATCCCCATTTTTTGGAATCAAATATAACTTTAATACTAATTACTTATACTTTTTGTTTTACTTGCTTGCTTTTTTTATATTTCAGGGCCAAATACAGCTTAGAATTTAGACGGATTGTACAATTGTCTCGAAGGAACCGATACAGACCCTACTCATGATGCACGTGCGCTTGCTCGCATCTGCTTATCGATTCAACCTAACCTTTTTTTTTTTTTTAACGCTGGGAAATGCATTTACGCACGACGTGTAGGAATCACCGGCGTAATACAGCCAGTACTACCCACTAAAACCCAACAAAACCTTCCCCCGTCTTAATGGGGCGTCGCAGGATCGCTTACGCATTCAACTACGACGCCCCGACGGCAGGTCTGCCGAAGCAGACCACCACAACCATGGGGTTGCTCCACAGTCCACTCTGCTATTAGAGAAGTACCAGGAGCAACCCGCATGGTACACCGCCCCCCGAAGAGGGCCACCTCCCACCGCCCACCGAAGTGGGCAACCTGCCTGTGCGTTTCTTAGCTTCGCGCCCGGTTGGATTGCCGGGCACTACTGAGCCCCCCCACCACGACAAGGTGAACGCACGTTGGGGGGGGATTCAACCTAACCTATATCAACTAGTCCGTGATGCAAAGACTGCATCTGATGCTTGGAAGCGATTATCTGACACTTTCGAAGACAAAGGTCTGTACAGAAGAGTACTACTGCTTCGACAATTACACCGTATAGAATTTAATAATTTTTCAAGCATGTCAGACTATATTGAAGGCGTCATGAAGGTGGTTGCACAACTCTCTGACATTGGAAAGGTTATAGATGATTAAGAAATTGCCGAGATTTTGTTGTCGGGTCTACCTGAAGACTTTAATGTACTAGTTTCAATCCTGGAGACTGCGAGCTTGACGAAGATACTCTCAAGTGAAGTTGTTCGCGCTCGCTTACTCCAAGAAGATCATAGGCGCAATAACTATGGGAATACTTCAGAGAATTTAGCTTATGCAGCTAATAACAAAAGAAGACTTAAGAATCTAGTCTGTACATATTGCAGAAAGAGCAACCATACTATTAAACAATGTTTTAAGAGAAAACGTGATGAAGCGAAGAAAAAGAATGAAGATCAACATACACTGTATGCAACTGCATACTCTACTTCCCATTTGAACGAGTTCATCATATAATACTTTCTTAGATTTACGCGAATATTTGAGAGACTGAGTCTCTCCCGTGACCATGATTGCTGTAAAGCATTCGAAACGTCGGGAAACAAAAATACAAATAAATCCGCGACAAAATCCGAAAAGATAGTTTTATTTAAAAAGAGTTCATCATAGATAGTGGAGCCACTGCCCATATGTGTGTTGACTCAACACTAGTCCAGGATCCAGTGAACAAAAAATGTGCTATTACTGTTGCCAATGGACAACAATTACAGTGTGAAATGGTTGGTAAAACTACTCTTTCTGATAATGTTTCTCTAAGTAATGTTTTGTTTGTGCCTGATCTTTCTAATAATTTGATATCCGTCAGTGAGATCACTAATAAGGGTTATGTTGTAACTTTCCATAAGGATTACTGTACTATATATAGTGATTGTAAAATCACAGGCAACCAGGTTTTATTTGCTAATAAAAATAATGGACTCTATAAATTTAAGTTGCAAGATCGGCCCAACCCTCGAGTAGGTCATTCTATGTCCCTTCAATCTAGGCAAGGAATCATGAGTGCCAATGCTGCAGCTTGTGTACCTATTAGTATATGGCATAAGCGCTTAGGTCACCTGAATCATAAAGGTATGTGCATACTTGGTGATGGGAATCAGTGTGTGGGTGTCGTTTTTCAGCATGAAGATGATGTGCCCGGCAGCTTCGTCTCTTGCCTTACCGGAAAGATGCATGAGTCATCTTATCCTAGGTCAAGTGGGGGACGTGCTGCTCATCCGCTGGACCTGATCCATAGTGATGTATGCGGCCCGATTCAAGTGAGCAGCTGGGGTGGAGCTCGCTACTTGCTTACCATTACCGATGATTGCACTAGGAAGCGCTTCGGTTACCTTATGAAGCACAAATCGGAAGTGAGTTCTCATTTTATTAATTTTAAAAATTTGGTAGAAAAGCAAACTGGTTTGCATATTAAAGTGTATTACGTACTGATAATGGTACAGAATTCTGTAATAATAATTTATCCAATTACCTTAAAAAGGAAGGCATTATTCACCAGAGCTCTGTGCCTTATTGCCCTCAACAGAATGGGTTAGCTGAGCGTGTTAATCGTACAGTTTTTGAGAAGGCTCGAGCTATGTTACAGGAATCGTGTCTGTGTGATAGATATTGGGGAGAGGCTGTCATGACAGCTATTTATTTAAAAAATAGGTCTCCAACTACTGCACTATCAGATAGAATACCTGAATGTGAGTGGACCGGATCAAATATTGATCTTAGTCACCTCCGCGTTTTTGGTTGTGTAGCTTATTCACATGTTCCTGACGAGAAACGGCGCAAGCTAGATGCTAAGGCGAAGGAATATGTTTTTGTAGGATATGGTGAAACGTGCAAGGGCTACCGTCTGGTGGACCCACTTGATCCTGAAAAGGTCATTTATTCTAGAAATGTAGTTTTTCTTGAGGATAAATTTTATGGAAAGGATGCTGATACATTAAAGGCCAATAGTGGCAGAGCCAATTCTATTATTTTTGACAATTTTATTAATGATGACAATTTTTTAATTAATAATAATTTAACTAATGATAAAAATTGTGACATTATCTGTGGCAATAGTTCTAATAATAATAATGAAAATCCAAGTAATATTATTAATATTGACCAGCCTAATAAGAATGTTTCGGTTACAGATGGGACTACAAGCCAGCCTTTCAGTCACCACTATCGGATGTTTACCGTACTGCAAGTGAAGATTCTACTGAGGAGGATGATGGTGATGAGGCTGAGGTGCTTTCTGGCCCTGATGTCTCGCTGTCGCCCTCTTTATCTCGAGGAGCAGAGCAGACTGCGTCTAATGGTAACGACGTGTCTATCTCTCGCCCTGTACGGAGTACCCGAGGTATTATTCCCGAACGTTATAAAGATTATTATTTATCTTCATTATTGGCTGATGTCAGCTCATTGGATGAGCCTTCTACTTACCACGAGGCGATGAATTCTCCTGAGAAGGATGAATGGCTTAAATCTATTAGAGGTGAGTATGACTCTATGATTAAAAATAATATATGGGACTTGATAGATCGTCCTAGTGACGCTAACATTGTCAAAAACAAATGGGTTTTTAAGAAAAAGTTTGATGCAACAGGTTATTAGATCATTAAGAAAAAGTTTGATGCAACAGGTTATTAAATTTAAAGCTAGACTAGTTGCCTGTGGTTATAGTCATTAAGAAGGTATAAACTATGCGGAAACTTTTGCACCTGTAGTCCGGCATTCAATTTTACGAATTTTGATTAGTATTTCAAATCAGTTAGACTTGTATATGGATCACATTGATATCACCACTGCTTTTTTGAATGGTGAGTTAGATGAAGTAATATATATGGAACAGCCAACTGGTTTTAAATTAGAAAGTAATAGAAATAAGATATGTCTTTTGAGGAAAAGCTTGTATAGCCTAAAACAGGCTAGTCGCATGTGGAATATTAAAATTAGTAATGTACTATGTGCAAATGGTTACAAGCAAAGTAAATGTGAACCTTGTGTATATGTAAAGAAAACTAAAGAAGAGTTTGTAATTCTTGCCTTGTATGTAGATGATATTTATGTATTTCACAATGGATGTATTGAAAGAATTGTATCATTATTAACTCAAAACTTTGAAGTTAGACATATAGGGAAATTGAAAAATTGTTTAGGCATGAATGTTACTAAAACTCAAAATATAACTATCCTTGATCAATCTGATTACATAAGGCGTTTATTGGCAAAGTTTAATATGAGTCAATGTAAACATGTATCCACACCATTGCCGGTCAACTGCAAACTGGATAAGTCTGGAGTAAATAATTTACAAAATGATGTGTATAAGTATAGAGAACTACTAGGCTCCCTTATGTACTTGTCTGTATGCACTCGTCCGGATATATCATATGCCTGTAGTCAGCTAAGTCAGTATAGAACGTGTTTTGATGTAAGCCATTGGCGCACTGCTAAGAGAGTACTTAGGTATTTGGCGGGAACAATTAATTTTGGTCGTTTCTTTGTAAAAACCAGTAATTGTAATATAAATGCCTTCGCAGATGCCGATTGGGCGAATGACTTATCTGACCGCAAGTCGTATACTGGCTATTTCATTAAATTAGGTGAAAGTGTCATAAATTGGGAAGCCAGAAAACAGCGATGTACTGCCTTGTCTAGCACTGAAGCTGAATATCTTACAATTAGTGATGTGTGCAAGGACATCTGTTTTGTTAAGAATTTCTTATCAGAAATAATTGACAAACACTTTGATGTCACTGTATACAATGATAATCAAAGTGCTCATAAATTGTTGCTAGTTAAACAGTATTTCCATAAAAGAACTAAGCATATTGACTTGCGTTACCATTTCGTCAAAGACTTAATACAGGATGGTAAAGTTAATGTAGAGTATTTGCCTACTGAAAACATGGTGGCGGATATTCTCACTAAACCATTATATTCACAAAAGCATCATATTTATGTAAGATCTTTAAATCTGAATTGTTATACCTAATTAAATTGTTAGATTTGTATTTTGATTTATATAAAGTTTTGCTTGTAATCAAACCTGTATTACTGTATTTTAATGTAGCCTTAATGTCCTTGACAGGAATGAGGAGCAGTGTTGAAATGCATTCATGTCATGGACAATTATCTATTGTCTATTGACGTCTATGATGATGATGATGATGATGTTCTCCCGACCGATTCCGGCCACGGCGGCCAATCTCATTGAGACTAGCCAACTGCGCAGGAGATATTATAGTGCACAAGTGTACGCGCAGACACAGGTGCACTCTCTATTCCTGTTACTCTCATATTCTGGTGGGACGACCACTCAACACGACCAGTGAGAGTTAAGGCGCAGGACCGACGGCTTTACGTGCTCTCCGAGGCACGGGGGTGAAACACCGCCAACTTCCCAACTCCGGGCTGTTACTGAGGCTTACTATACAGAAAGACTCAATAACTAAACTTGGCCCGACCCGGGACTCGAACCCAGGACCTCAGGGTGTGCGGCCGTACTTGCTAACCACTACACCACCGAGGCAGTTTAACGTCTATGATATCTATGTAATGTCTATGTTTAAGTTATGACAGCTCTTCCTTCCTCTTTTCTCTTATGGCTCTGACCGCGACGTGCACAACCCCTTTTAGATATAATATAATATTAAGTGATCTTTGTCAATAAGTTTAATGTGCAATAATAATAGAATCCAATATCCACGTCTACGTTGTTTCATTTAATTCACGCTGCTGCCTACATCGTCTTTGCAACAGATAGACAGACAATTAAATTTTTTGAAAGTGGACAACTTTTTGAGAAAGAGTCATATAACCTCACAGGTTATTCACATCGATTCTTTGTACGTGACTAAAAAATAATATAGTGACAGAATTAACCCTACTGGTTGTTCGCATCACAATTTGTAAGTAGTAGGTAGGTTATTCGGATCGATTATCCGTACGTGGCTACAAAATTATATAGTGACAGAATCAAACCTACTGGTTGTTCTCATCACAATTTTGTAGTAGGCATGATATTCTTATCGGTTTTATGTAAGTAGTTACAAAATTATATAGTGACAGAATCAACCCTACTAGTTGTTCGCATCACAATTTTGTAGTACACATGAATTTTATTTTGCCCTCGTCGTTCGAACTTGAAGAAATAATCCTTCTGAGTCGTTATACTCTTGACAGAGTGGTCGTGGTCGTCACTTGAGCGCTGTGGCACACTTGACAATTCGTCGCCACTCCTCCCTAACAGCTGCTTTCCTTGTATACTCGTATAAGGGAACACTCACCGCAGCCCTCACTTGGTCTGTCCACCTCATGGGCGTTCTGCCACGTGCCTTAGTGCCCTCTACTCTTCCTTGAACTCTTCCTTGAAGAAATAATACAGCGACAAATTCTTTTCCTTCGTTGCTCATGCTGTTCATTATTTCTCTTCGATCTTCTTGATTTGATTTTGCTCATCGTGTAGAAAATAACTCGTTGAAACTCGAACGGACGAATTAAATATAACGTGTTATTTAATATTTTTGAAACGTGCGATGGCTACCACACGGAAACGTAGAATGAAGTATGATGACATATACCGGAGTGAGGTAACTTGGTGGAGGGTAGTCAAAACTTATTTTGACTGCTCTCTAAATATCCGTGGATGGCTGATGCTTGGGACTAGTTACAAATTGTAAATTAAATCGCAAAGAATGAAGCTGCGAAATATAATCTCGCATTGATAGCACAGTGTTTAATGTAGTTCACGACTTTAATAGCCAATTTAAGCTCGTCGTTTATCTGCTCGGAAAGTGTTTTAGCAGCTAATGCTTATCTGTGTATCATACAATGTGTTGATATTATTGACGGATTTTTCTTTTTGAGTAATGTCACAAATCCATAAAGACTCTGAACTGACTGAAAAAATCATACTAGCAGCGTCGGCGCAGAAAGAGTCGGAAATCGCATGGTGCTACATCCGGAGAGTAAGGTAGATGTGGACAAACAGCAACGATTTTTGTGACTCATTAAATTAATTGCAATGTTGCAGTTAATTTTAATGTAATTAGAGTAATTACAATTATTTTTTCAATCAATTAATTAATGCCTAACACTGCCCTTTATGATATCCCGGTCATATAGGCATTTTAGAGTTTTCTTTGTTTTCTTGGGTATTCTTATTTCCTTGAGAGGTCTGTGCTTCGATTTGTCATTTTCTTATTTTACTTGTATATTTAAATTTAATGGTGTATCAATAGAAGGTATCCAAGGGAAACGGTGGTTGCACCTTGGTGTATTTTGGACTTACTTTTTTTTCATATTTTTAAAATTTAGCAATGACCTAAATTTTATCAAGTGTCCTTCCACTCCGATAATTTTACAACTATTTTCATCTGTCTATGTAACCTGCATTTATTTGTGATGTTTTCGAGCGCCAACACTTTCTCGAAATAATACAGTTTTCTTTGTAACCATAGCCAGCTGGGATTAAACAATTAGCAACATCTATGCTAATTGGTAAATCAATTGTTCTCTAAAACAAAACACTTTTAAAAATAATATTATAATAAATATAATAAAATAAAAAGCCCTTTATTTCTTGCATTTAAAAGTAAGTAACAAGTTTACAAAGCTTTGCAAATTTCAATAATATAAACTTAATATTGTTATTAGGATTACATAATTGTTCCTACGTCACATCGGATCACGCCACCGGCTCGTGATCGAACCGGTTTTCGCGACGGTCACTCCAGCGACGTGCCGTGCCCTCTGAACGCCCGGGACTCGCTCACCACCTCGCGCCGTGTGCACACGTACGGTCGTCTCAACAACTCAACAGCGATAATAAATACTTTCTTAGATTTACGCGAATGTTTAACATTATTAAATAAAACTATCTTTTCGGATTATTTCGCGGATTTATTTTGATTTTTGGTTCCCGACGTTTCGAATGCTTTACAGCATCCATGGTCACGGGAGAGACTGAGGTGTTACATGTCTTAAAGATATAGTTGTTACAGACAGCCTACCCACAATTAACAAAATAAAAATTGCACCAATTACATTACAATATTTTTAACTTTAAACATTTTTATAATTTTAATTATAATTGAATATGGAAAATTATTTATTTAATTTTTGCTATTATTTTTTATAATTATTACAATTTTAAAAATATTAATTAGTAATCTATATTTAGTGTTGCCATTATTATATTTATAACCATAAATAAAAATATAAAAATATAGTATTAATTATTAAAGCCATATAATTGTTCTATGTTAATTTAAAAAAGTTAAAATTAATTACGGATAATCATTTTAATTTAGTTTGCTATTATTTAAAAACAACTTACTAAGCAACACTATTAATATATACTTTTACAAATGAAAAATATTAGTCTGATAAGCTGTCATTTTGATCTACACAGTATGAACTTACTACATCTGCCTGTCTGTTATGTTTATATTTATTATTTGATTTTATTATATTAATAACAGGATCCCATGACGATGGTAGTACCCAGCCATCTTCCCTATTGAAATTTGGATGTTTTTTAATTTCTATGGCGTCTCGAATCATTCTAGGGCGATATCGGTTTTCTTTCGCCAGGATTTGAGGTCTATCGAACCGAATATAATGGCTTGGGCGGTCCTGGCTATGTTTGCAGACAGCAGATGTTGTATTGCGACGGTGCTTCACATCAGCTATGTGTTCTTTGACCCGGGTTCTAATGGATCGCTTTGTTTGTCCAATGTAAGAGAGCCCACAATCACAATCAAGCTTGTAGACTCCTGCATCTTGTAGAGGGACAAAACCTTAGCTTTGCTAGATGTATTAGTTAAACGTAACCCAGATAACACCTTGAGTCATACTGTGTATAGAAAGAAGACCCATACTGATAGGTACCTGAACGGTGAATCTCACCACCATCTTTCACAGTTAGCTACCGTGGGAAAATCTCTGTTTCAGAGAGCGCGCGGGATCTGTGACGAGCAACACCTGGCCGGAGAACTGCAACATGTCAAGCAAGTTCTGCGTGACAACAAGCTGCAAGTGCCGCGCCTGCGTCACAGTGACCGAGTGAAACCAGCCACAGTCGAGCGCGTCCCTGCAGTCTTGCCATACATGAAAGGAGTCACTGACAAGATTGGCTACATTCTAAAGCGAGCTTCAATTAAAACTTACTTCAAGCCGCCAAAGAAAATTAGTCAGTTCTTACCACCTGTCAAGTGCCACATCCCTCTACAAGATGCAGGAGTCTACAAGCTTGATTGTGATTGTGGGCTCTCTTACATTGGACAAACAAAGCGATCCATTAGAACCCGGGTCAAAGAACACATAGCTGATGTGAAGCACCGTCGCAATACAACATCTGCTGTCTGCAAACATAGTCAGGACCGCCCAAGCCATTATATTCGCTTGGATAGACCTCAAATCCTGGCGAAAGAAAACCGATATCGCCCTAGAATGATTCGAGAAGCCATAGAAATTAAAAAACATCCAAATTTCAATAGGGAAGATGGCTGGGTACTACCATCGTCATGGGATCCTGTTATTAATATAATAAAATCAAATAATAAATATAAACATAACAGACAGGCAGATGTAGTAAGTTCATACTGTGTAGATCAAAATGACAGCTTATCAGACTAATATTTTTCATTTGTAAAAGTATATATTAATAGTGTTGCTTAGTAAGTTGTTTTTAAATAATAGCAAACTAAATTAAAATGATTATCCGTAATTAATTTTAACTTTTTTAAATTAACATAGAACAATTATATGGCTTTAATAATTAATACTATATTTTTATATTTTTATTTATGGTTATAAATATAATAATGGCAACACTAAATATAGATTACTAATTAATATTTTTAAAATTGTAATAATTATAAAAAATAATAGCAAAAATTAAATAAATAATTTTCCATATTCAATTATAATTAAAATTATAAAAATGTTTAAAGTTAAAAATATTGTAATGTAATTGGTGCAATTTTCATTTTGTTCATTGTGGGTAGGCTGTCTGTAACAACTATATCTTTAAGACATGTAACACCTCAGTCTCTCCCGTGACCATGGATGCTGTAAAGCATTCGAAACGTCGGGAACCAAAAATCAAAATAAATCCGCGAAATAATCCGAAAAGATAGTTTTATTTAATAGCGATAATAAAGTCCATATTACCACCGAAACGCATTTTGATTTAGTCAAGACCATCAGCATCACAACTGGAGCTTGGCATTCAACAATAATTTACGATTAAACGAACTTAGCTGTACGTGAAGTTCAATCTTAATTATATTAGCAGCTTCATTCGAAGCGATTTAATTCACAATTTGTAGCTGTTTAGAGTTAGAGAAATAGCGAAATAAAATTAGAAGCATCTCTCAAGCAAGCAAGCTCTGTAGCATCAGCAAAGAGCTGCTGCACGCAGTAATGGCTACCGAAGTATTCAATGTATATGATACTTAAAGTATGGTTTTATAAAACCGATGAATAAATTTCATCACTCTTTTAAAAATACGTAGTATTCTCTATATGAGCATAAGCATAAAGATCTGGCAAGACAGATATTATGATAAAATGAATAAAATAGGATGTAATGTATTAATTTTAAATGGTTTTATTAATTGTGTCGGTGCTTGCAATGACTATTTATATCATGATTAAATTTTAATATATTTAATTTCATTGATTAAAAGTTCGCACTCTATGCACATTAACAAGTGCCATAGGGTCACAATCTTTTTCGATAAAGATCCTTTTTTTTTATCGTCGGGAAATTCATTTACGCTTACCACCTGATCCCCCAGGTGGTGACGTGGGGCTCACCGGCTAGAAGAGCCGGTACTACCCACTTAAACCCGACATCCCTTCCCCCCGCCTTAGTGGGACGCCGCAGGATCGCTTGCGCATAACTATTACGGCGCCCCGGTGGCAGGTCTGCCTAAATACTAGGCAGACCACCAAACCAATGGGGCTGCTCCACAGTCAACTCTGCTACGCCAGAGAGGTACCCGGAGCAGCCCCATTAAACCAAACACCGCCCACCGAAGTGGGCCACCTCCAATCGGCTGCAGAGCACAGGGAGAGCGGCAACGAAACACCGACACTCCTCTTCCCCTGCAGCCCCACCGCGATCCAACGGTGGCGGCCCCGTCTAGGCCGCGGAAGGTAGGGAGAACGGCGCACCGTAATACCGGCACTCCTCTCCCGCCACGGCCTACCCCTCCGCCGGATGCGGGCCTGCGACCACAGTCCCGCAACCGGCACTCATCATCCGGTTGTGGGACCAAGCGGTCCCACCACCGGTGGCCACAACGTCTTCGGCTCGAGGCCTAGACGAGCG
Organism: Brenthis daphne; assembly: GCA_947093115.1. NCBI lineage: Eukaryota > Metazoa > Arthropoda > Insecta > Lepidoptera > Nymphalidae > Brenthis > Brenthis daphne. The sequence continues at coordinate 78,197 of CAMUPN010000006.1, read as the reverse complement.
GCCCCACCCAAGCCATTTGGTCCACGCCGGATTTTTCCGGTACCACCCGCTCCTCTAAGCAGGTGGCATGCCCCTATCCGCCACCTGGGGGACGCGCCCGGTAGGAGTTGGCTTCTCAACCGGGTTCGATAAAAATCCTAGATCAAGATCTTTTCTCTGCCATTTTAGAATAAAGAAATTTGAAACATGATTATGGTCCATAGTAATATTATATTTTGAAAGTGAAGATCTTCATTTAGATCTATACACACTTTTTATAAAAGTTTTCATTCTATCTCACTTTTAATAAGTATATTTTTTTTAAATAAAAAATAATGTTAAATTATAGGAATTGGTAGTTCCATATTTAACAATCGAATCAAAGACTTCAGTTATAAAAATAAATTATTGTTAGAATTGATGTAGGTATATATTTTTTATAGTACATATCCATGATTTTAAACAAATATCATAAATTGCTTGTACTTATTTTTAGGTAATGATTTATGTTTCATTTATTTATTTATTTTTTATTTATATATTATTATATTTGTTACGCAACCCTAATACATGGAAACTGCCTCGCGTCGACCACCAACATCGCATTCCGTTCGTATGAACTTTTATTGTTAAAGACTTTGTTTCGCAACCATAATGCATGGGAATCACCTCGCGAGTCGCGTCGACCACCAAATATCGCATTCTTTTCGTATTTCAACATAACTCTCGCGAAGTGACAGTGTTGTAACATCCGAGTTCACTTTATTGTTAGAGACTTTCTTGATTCATTCCATTTGTCATACTTCGACAGTGTAATCACCTTAGGATAATTAGTTTGTAAAAGTAATATTAAAGTATTTTATAAGTAAAGTTTTCATATACGGCAAAAGAAATGAAACTCTTGTAAGTACTCTGAATCTTTCTCAGTCCTTGCATCCTTTCTAGGTGTTGAAGATGATGATGATGGAATATAAATCAATTAGACAATCCTCTTATGCATTACTTTATTACAGTGAGTATAATGTATGCGCTTGCGCTAGGCTCGCTCGCCGAAGAAGAAGTGCTCCGCCGCGCCGCGGCCGACGCGTCCCGCACCGTCTCCCCTCCGGTCCCCGCTCTCATTTCGCTAGTGATGTGCGTTAACTTTAGTGATGGGCGTTACCAATCTGCCCCCCTTGAAAGGTGGTTCTTTCAAGACTTTCAAGACCGTCGTCCACTGGCAGAGGGCACACTCTGTTTAAGCCTCGGCGCTCGATGCCGCGGTAAGTGACAAAATCCGCCACTCTGCAGACTCCATCGGATCCAGGATATAACTGATGGACCCTTGCCAATCTCCACTTTAGGGGCGGTAGATTTTCTTCTTTAAAGACGACCATATCCCCTGGTTTTAGTTCCTCCTTCTTAAGGCGGCACTTCGTTCGTTCTTGTAAACTGGATATGTACTCATGGCTTCATCGGTCCCAAAAATGGCGTCGGAGTTGGTCGATTAGCTGGTACCGTGTTCGTATGTTACCATTCACGTCGCCTGGCGGAGTCGGCAGCGATGTCAGCTGTCGTCCCACAAGGAAGTGCCCTGGGGACAAGGGAGAAAGGTCCTTTGGGTCACTAGTTAAAGGAGTTAGCGGTCGGGAGTTGAGGATCGCTTCAATTTGTGTAAAAAGTGTACTCAACTCTTCGAAAGTGAGAGAAGCGTTTCCTACAACTCTTTTTAGGTGATATTTAGCGCTTTTTACGCCAGCCTCCCATAATCCCCCGAATGTGGGAGAGTATGGCGGGTTGAAACAAAATTCTATGCCTTCATTGGCAGAAAAATCCTTAACGGAACGAAGACTCGCACGCAATATTTTGCCCAATTCATTATTAGCACCCACGAAATTTTTTACCGTTGTCGCAATATATACGATGAGGTTTACCTCTCCTTGCAATGAACCGTTTTAGACATGAAATAAAGGCCTGTGCACTGAGATCGCTAACCGTTTCCAAATGCAATGCCTTGGTTGCGAAGCAAACAAATAAACATAAATAGGCCTTTGAAATGCGATTGCCCCGACCTTTTTTTGACGAAATCATAAACGGGCCAGCGAAATCAGTGCCACAAATTTGAAAGGGATAGAATTGGGTTAATCTATTTAATGGTAGGTTTCCCAACAAGGGTTCCATAGGCTTAGCCTTTAATCGCGTGCATATTATACATTTACGGACGACATTCCTGTTTAAAGCTCTGCCACCAATAGGCCAATATTTTTCTCTAAATGTACAAAGTAGAAGTTGTGGGCCAGCGTGAAATAAACGTATGTGTTCGGATTCCATTAAAACTTTGGTAAAGTGATGTTTTCCAGATAATAAAACTGGGTGTTTTCTATCAAAATCAAGATCTGAATTAGTAAGTCTGCCACCCACCCTTAACACATTATGTTCGTCAAGGAAGGGTGTCAATTGTAAAATGGAAGATTTAGACTTAAGAGGTTTACCGCGAGCCAAGGTTTCAATTTCTGCCATGAAGGATTCGCGTTGTGAAGTTTTAAGGAGATACTCAAGAGATTGTTTAAGTTCGTTAGGTTCGAGAGGGCATTTATTTTTTGATTTAGTTTTGCAATTAATTATGAATCTTAATATATAAGCTACAATTCTAATTAACTTATTAGCATTTGAATAATTTTCGAATTTTATTAAATTACCTGTTGAAACACGATTATGATGAACTTTAATTTCGGGCAAATCTATAATTTTTGCAGTAGATTGTTCTGGCCAGTCCGATTCCTGTTGTAACAGGAAGTTAGGACCGGACCACCATAATGCAGAATTAAGTAAACTATGTGGTTCTATACCCCTTGAAGCCATATCAGCTGGATTTAGCTCTGTAGGCGTATGTCGCCAAGAATCGCGGTTTGTAAGCTCTCTAATCTCATTAACACGGTTGCAAACAAAGGCTTTCAATAGTTTTGGTTGAGTCTTGATCCAGGCTAATGTAATTGTCGAATCAGACCAATATACTGTATTACTAACCGCACAGCGCAAGGATTCCCTAACCTTAGTGGTGAGACGAGCTCCGAGTAAGGCCGCACACAGTTCGAGTCTAGGAATAGTTAAGGGCTTCAAGGGAGCGACCCTAGTTTTAGAACATAAAAGGTTTACGGTTACGACTCCATCCGAATTTATCGAACGAAGATAGGTACACGCCGCGTAAGCTATCTGCGAAGCATCTACAAAGCAATGGATCTCAATCGCTACGGGTGAAGAACACAGCGCGTATCTCGGAATTGAAGCTGTAAGTAATGTATTTAAATTAGTAACTAACTTTAAGTAAATTTTATTTATGTCGTGTGGGACTGGCTCATCCCATTGTAATTTTAACTGCCACAGTCGTTGTAAGAGTACCTTAAGTGTAATTGTACAAGCGCTCAGAAGGCCAAGTGGATCAAATATTTTGCAAGTGTTAGATAGAATATGTCTTTTGGTGACTTGTTTAGGTGTTGTATCTAAGTTTAGTGTAAATCGCAATGTGTCTGTATTAGGTGTCCAAAGAACTCCCAAAATACTTGACTCTTTATTGAAATCCAAAGATCGTGTCTCTGAGGGTTCTACAAACACATTAGGACAATTCGTTCTAAATTTATGAATAGGTAGGCAAGCGGATGTCAATGTTTTAATTACACCATTATAGATATGCACTAAATCGGTTTCTGTAGAAGCTCCAGTCAGTAGATCATCCATGTAGAAATCATGTTTAATTACTTCTGACACCTTAAGGTCAGTGCACTCAATGGCTAGCTGTCGTAGACACCTTGTACTTAAAAAAGGTGCTGAAGCAGTACCGTATGTTACAGTGTTAAGCTGTAGAGTGTTAATTGGCCTTGACTCATCATCGCGCCACAGTATAAGTTGTAAATGGCGTTGAGATTGTTTTAGTTCAATTTGTCTGTACATTTTTGATATATCTCCAGTTATAACGTATCTGTGCTGTCGAAAACGTATGAGAATATTAAATAAATCATCCTGCACCACTGGACCTACACCTTGAATATCATTTAAGGATATATTTGTACTGGTCTTTGCCGATCCATCAAACACCACGCGCAGGCTTGTTATGCTGCTTGCATTTGTGGTTGTTGTATCACATGACTCTCGAATGACTGCATGATGTGGCATGTAATATCCGAAGGCTGGCGTTGTTATATTACTTAAGTGACCAAGCGCCTCGTATTCATGAATAAAGTCGCTATATAGTTTTTCAAGACATGGATTTTTATTAAGTTTTTTCTCTAAGCTTAAGAACCGCCTCTCTGCCATGTTATATGAATCACCTACAACCTTATGAGGATCTTCTAGCATAGGCATTAAGACTGAGAATCGACCGTTAGGTAGTCGTGAGGTATTCTCAAGAAAATGGTTTTCACAAAACTCACGTTCCGCGGATAGAGGCACATTTGAAGACTGGATTTCCTCAAGCATCCAAAACTTGGCTAAATCGTCGCTGATTTGCTTTGTGAAGTTGCAGTGTACCCTATTGCTTACTTTATTAGGTTTAATGTAATTACGCCCGTCAAGAGGACCGGCCACTATCCATCCAAGCTTCGTATCCTGAAGGATGGGCATGCCCGTGCCTAGGCGCATTTGATGAGAAGAAATAATATTAAAGAACAAATCTGCACCAATGAGAATATCAATTTCAGAGGGCTGATAAAATTTAGGATCAGCTAACTGAATTGTATCTGGTAAGTTAAGCTGCGCAACATTCACAGGAAAGTTAGGTAAGTGACCAGTAATTTTAGGCATCACTAAAAATTTAAGGTGAGTACTAAAGGTTGTGACTAATGATTTAAGTGTCACATTACATATATCAGATACATAAGTTGTAGTATTATTTATTCCTGTTATACAAGAATTATTATTTGTACTATTTAAACCCATTTTTTCTTTCAGGTTTGCTGTAATGAAGGATGATTGACTACCTGCGTCGAGTAGAGCACGAGCAAGGTAAGTATTTTTATTTCTAGGATTTACTACGTGAACCATGGCTGTACCTAAGAGGACCTGACCTGTAGACTGAGCTGACAGTGAAAGTGAGACATTATTCGTTCTATTGTTATCTCTATTCGTACATAATAACGTATTATGTTTTTCCTTACAGATCCTACACGTACCCAAGCGGCAATCATTAGCAGTATGACCTCTTCGTAAACAATTCAAACAGAGATTAAGTTGTATGGCCCTGTTTAACCTGTTCTCCGGAGTAAAATTCTTAAATTCGCTGCAATCAATAATTTTATGTCTTTGATTACAGGATGGACAACTCAAAACCAATTTTGAAGAAGCAGCTAAACTTTTATGATGCTTATGCTGAAATGGTGTATAATAAGTGACTTCATGTTTTTTATGTTCTCGCTGAACTACAGGTTTTTCGCTCTTATTACCTAACATCGTTTCGAGAATGTCCGCTCGGTTACGCAAAAACTGAATAAATTCTGATAACGTAGCCACGTGCAATGCGTTATTTTTAAGCTCTTCCCATTTCCTAAGTGTGACAGAATCTAACTTGGTAGTCATCAAATAAATTATTAAAACATCCCATTTATCGGTAGGCTGCTCTAATGTCTCTAAGGCTCTTAAGTTTTTCAAAACATGATCAATTAAATATCGGATAGCTTTAAACGACTCACGCGTAATAGGCTCAATGTTAAATAATGCCTTCAAGTGATTATTTATTAGGATTTTTTTATTATCATACCTACTACACAATAAGTCCCATGCTACATTATAATTTTGGGAAGTAAATTCAATTGATTTAATTATAATTGCAGCACTGCCCTCTAGAGAGGATCTCAGGTAGTGAAATTTATTTATGTTAGGTATCGAGACTTCAGAATTAATTAACGAGTCAAAAGTATCCCGAAATTCCAACCACTTTAGGTAATTACCATCGAAAGTAGGTAACTTAATTGTTGGTAATTTAATGTTGTTAAAACGATTACACGTACCTCCTGCGGAAACTTCACTATGCGAACAACTATCCCTTCTATCGTTTTTCGTTTCATGTAATCTAGTGTATGTTTCAATTAATTCCTGCGCTGCAGAAATTGTCGCATAATATGTAGATTCGAATAAATGTCTTTCTTCCTGTTGGGATACATCATCCACCAAAATTTCAACTTTAGCCTGAACCTTATCAAATTCCAAAAATATGATTTCTATTTTATGTAGCCTATTCGAAACCTCCCTAATATGCACTCTAGGAATGTCGCCGATTGAAAGTTGAGCTAACGAGTCTATAAATTGTTTGAATTTAGTCAAACGTCCCTTTGACACACCGCGTGAGGCGATGAGCTCTTTTAATTTCGGTTGGTCAACCTCACCGGATTTGTTAGCAATTGACATATTAGAATAAAGGTAACAAAATTAAATAAAATAATATAATATAATAATAATGGGTCTAATAAATTGAGCAAAATAAAAATGATGATCATAAATCAAACCACTGATGAAAAAAATAGGCTTGAGTCTTCGTTCCGGTACGGCACGGTGACTGGCTGCCGCGCTGGACGCGGAACGGGCAATATGGCGGCAAGCGGCAAGCGGAGAAACAATCACGCGCCCGGTGCGTGACTGCCGTCGACACTAGAAATTTCCGTTATTTTTACGTGAACAAATGAATTAAAGCGTTGTGCCAAACACAGTATCGACCTTTCAAAAGGAAAGAAAAATATTCATTTAGGCAAATAACAATAAAATATTATACATGTATTCCGTTAAATAAAGTAAGTCTAATGTACAATCATGGGTATTAAAATCTGATAATTTAAATAATTATGTAGTTTATAGTGTAAATGTTCATATATTGTAACTATATCTTAAATTGGTGAACAAGTTATGCACAGTTAAGCGATAGAAATCAATTTAAAGAATAGGTATATGTAGGTGTTTATGCAATGAATGTGCGTATTTAATTAAGACGCGACAGCAAAATGCATACAGCCTTATGTACCTAGTACTTATTTTAAGCAAGCACTAGTTGCATTATGCTATTATGAATTGCAATGGAAAACAAATTATGTACACCCGATAAGCACAAGCAAAGAATTATGAATTATGCATAAAGATTAATCTCACTCATTCGAAGTTTTGCACACAAATATACACAATTTAAAGATAGGAAAAGTTTTGTAAAGGAATAAAAGGAACGAGCACTCCCCTGACAATTATTGCTGACTTTAGGTATGTAGGTCCATACGCTGTCGTCTAACGGTAATCGCCCGGCCGACACGACGCGTCGACGCCTGGAAATTTCTGGAACTTTCCACTCCCGTCCGGCCGTTGTTTCAATATGTTCCAATGATATTCTTGCAGCCGGGTCCTGTCACGGTCGCCAAATGTTGAAGATGATGATGATGGAATATAAATCAATTAGACAATCCTCTTATGCATTACTTTATTACAGTGAGTATAATGTATGCGCTTGCGCTAGGCTCGCTCGCCGAAGAAGAAGTGCTCCGCCACGCCGCGGCCGACGCGTCCCGCACCGTCTCCCCTCCGGTCCCCGCTCTCATTTCGCTAGTGATGTGCGTTAACTTTAGTGATGGGCGTTACCACTAGGTTATCCTATATTTTATATTATTTTATTCTATTACGTAATAAAAATTAATTAGAGTTTGGTAATTTAAATTTAAAATATTAATCGAAATATTTTAATTTTGTATTCGTATTTAGTGGTATAGTTAATTTAAATGAAGTTTTTATAATTCATATAATTTTGAGTTTAAGAATAGTATAATAATTTTATTTTGTGTTTAAGAATAGGTACATGCGATAGCTATAGTTTTTATAAGATAATTTTTATTATTCAAGATTTTTCACCCTAGACAACCGCGGAATATTAGATTAAGGCATACTTTTCCTAGTGGTAGGCTCAGCACGATAGACGAGAGGCGAAATATATTAAACGATACAATGGCCCATCCTGACTTAGATTCTATTTATAAATCCCTTAGATTATTACCAGAGTTTGATGGTAACCCGCATATATTAACGCGTATTATTAATTTATGCGATCAGCTCGTCCTTGCGCTATTTAACACAGTCCTGGATCTGTGTTAAATAGCGCAATTTTAATGATTAATAATTAATATTAGATTAATGATTAATAATTAATATTTTTAAAATTGTAATAATTATAATAATAACAGCTCAAATTAAATAAATAATATTCTATATTCAATTATAAAGCTAATTAAAATTATATAAAAATGTTTAAAGTTAAAAGTTAAAATATCGTAAGGTACTTTAGTGCCATTTTTCAATTTTTTGAATTCATTTTGTTAATTGTGGGTAGGCTGTCTGTAACAACTATATAATACCTTTGAGACATCTAACACCTCAGTCTCTCCCGTGACCATGATTGCTGTAAAGCATTCGAAACGTCGGGAAACAAAAATGCAAATAAATCCGCGACAAAATCCGAAAAGATAGTTTTATTTAAAATAATATATCTACACAGTTGCACAGTTTAGAAAATTGGAGAAGCCCATTACGATATATCATAAATAATTTTTTCTGTTGCATCATACGTTAAAGTAGCGAGCCATAACACCATTTTTGTCTTAGCTTTCTTAACTGAGCAATATTTAATATCACAAAAACCGACAACTCTGTTATATATTAATGTGTCAATATATGGACCAAAACGTTTAGCAAAACTCGACCTTACATTCGGTAAAGGAATCTTACAAACTCGACGGGCTAGTAAATTCTTGTATACCGGGGACAGAATAACGCTTTTATGAACTTTGAGAGTCACATTTGAGACACACATATAAACAATTGGCACACACTTAATACTTTACTGTCCTTGTAAATTTGAGATGTAGGATACATAAAAGGTACTTTGAGCATTGTCTTAAGAACGGATCTTTGGGCTCTTTCTAACTGTATCATATGTGATTTTGCAGCACCACCCCAAGCCGTCAATCCATATGTTATGATGGATTGGCACAATGCAAAATACACAGATCGTAAGAGGTCTACTGATGCTGTGTTACGAAGTAATCTCATGACGTGAATGATCTTGCGCACTCTGTTTGATAATGATTTTATATGTTCTTTAAAAGTCATATGTTGATCGATAAGAATTCCTAAGTATTTCACTGTATCTACTTTATTTAGTGTATCACAGTTACATTGATCTTGGTAACTGAGATTACATGTGTGTAATTTTAGCTGTAATGACGTATTTGGGGCCGATGTAATGGTTTTATGAAAGCACATATAATTACTTTTCTTTGTGTTTAAAGTGAGAAGATTGTGACGGAGCCATGTAGAAATTTCTTTTCATTCCCAGTTCAGCCTTCACAAAAACATCAGGCCAGTTGTCGCCTTCATAGATAATAACAGTATCATCTGCGTAACAAATGATATCTCCGTCGGTATTGTTGTGTATGTCGTTAATATACATAGTAAACAGTGTAGGGCTCAGTATGCTTCCTTGAGGGACTCCAAAAGTAACTGTTTTTTGTGAACTTTCATAACCACAGACTCTGACACATTGCTTTCTGTTGGTTAGGTAGCTCTTAAACCACTCCAGTGCAACCCCCCTTATAGCAAATTGTACTTCTAGTTTTTTAAGTAGAATTAATGTGGATACTGTATCGAAGGCCTTGGACAAATCCAAGAATACTCCTATACTAGGCTTGTTGTTATCTAAATTAGTAGCTATAGTGTTAGTGAATAGGGTGATTGCATCAGCCGTAGAGCTTCCTCTTCTAAATCCAAATTGTCTAGGGGAGATAAGTTTGTTTGCTTCAATAAAATTTGTTAACCGTGCGCTTACAATTTTTTCTAGTAATTTTGAGAACGCTGTTAGTAGCGAGATAGGTCGATAGTTTTGGGGAGAGTGTTTCGGGCCATTTTTATGTATAGGTTTAATACATGCCATCTTCCATCTATCAGGAAATATACCACTCTCTAAACTGCAGTTAATTATAAAAGTGAGAGGGTGGATGATGACATCTTTTATGTCCTTTAAAAGTTTATTACTAAGGTCATCTATACCAGGAGCTTTGTCGTTATATAGTGAAACGATCAGCGATTGTAATTCGTACTTATCTGTAGGGCGCATAAAGAAGGAGTTAGGCATAACATTATTCTGGTGGACTTTAGTGACGAGTGTCGCCTGGTCTGTTTGTAAATCATGTAGTATACGGTTGGCTAGCTCATGTCCCACATTTAAAAAGTAATCATTGCATTTATTTAATGACTGTATAGTATTAATCTCACCATGAGTACCCAGCAACTCATAAGGTTCTTCTTTATTTTCTGACAGGTTGCATATATCTTTTATCGATCGCCACAGTTTCTTAGCGTTTGTTAAGTTGCTTAACAGTATGTGTTTTTCATATTCCATTTTAAGTCTACGTAGTAAGCTATTACAAAAGTTCCGATAGCGATTGTAAATAACACGTGTTAACAAATCTTGAGGGTGTTTACGGCAGAGAATATGAAGTCGATCTCTATGTCGCATGCAACGTATTAAACCAGGCGTAATCCAGGGCTTTATGTTACATTCCTGACGTTTCTTTGGTACTTTTCTTGTATGCCTATTTATTATTTATTATGAAATAATTTATAACAAAAGGCATTAACTGTTTCGTTGACATCATCACAATCCAACAAAGTCAACCAGTTAGTATGGCTAAGTTCATTTTTAATTAATTTAACATCTTGTTTCATCGTCAAAAGGTTTGCGAACTCGTGACTTAGGCATACTCATTGATAGACCTACAATAACTATATCATGATCAGTAATATCACTACAGCATACTACACCAGTAACACCTTGTATTTTGTCAACCGACTTCAAAAAGGAGGAGGTTCTCAATTCGACTGTGTTTTTTTTTTTATGTTTGTTACCTCAGAACTCCGTCATTTATTAACCAATTTGGATAATTTTTGTTTTGTTTGAAAGGGTATACTTCCAGATTGGTCCCATTTAAATTTCAAAAAAAAATACCACCCCTAAGGGTGGAAAAACAACGAATGATGAATTTAACCTACTTCTAATTGTCATATTGACTTGAAACTTTGCAAGTATTTCTATTTCCGTTGATAGTACAGTGGTTCAGTGTTGTTGACCTGATCTGATGGCAAGGCCAGAAGGTGGTTAGGTGGAACTCTTCAACGGCTAATAGTAGATACTTTGAGTTTGGGCTTATTTTGTTTGATTTGACAAGCCTAACACGTTAGAATCCTTACTTTGCTACTACTGTTTACACTAAAAAGGGAAAAATAAAAACTTTTTAACAAAAAAATAAAAACCGACTTCAAACAAAAGCACTAAAAAGTAAAAAATAACTGATTGGTAGTTTTCATTTACTATACATACCTAATCAAATATTTTCGAAGTCGGTGTGCTTTGGCTAAGTAATTAAAGCCTACCCATTAAATACATCGACACTGTCGTAGAACAAAATCGGATCTACAAAATAGTTACTTTACAAGAGAGCCGTTTAAAGTTTTGAAGTCACATTTTTAACCATAACTTTTCTCCTATGTAATTAATTGAAAAAAAATTTAGGAATAGCTTTTTGTCTTTTATTAAGAGTTATTACTAGATAATAATAATAACTTTTTATTTATAAAATAAAAAAAATGTGTTTGTATATTATAATCCGACGTTATATTACGTAACATAGGACATATGTTGTGACTTTCCGAAGTTGTTCGATGGAAAATTGTACTACGTATATATACATGTCATGCTGTTCTGTGGAATTACCAAAAGGGATATTGATGTCGTATGTTTTTCTAGATAAATTAAAAATTACGTAGGTTCTAAAAAAACTTTTTATTGCTTATACACAAGGTATATCTATATAAGTAAAGAAATGAAAAATATAACCAATGATTATTTTTTATCCAAAATACAATTTGAAAATTGCACAAGCAAGGAATAAATCTAATTAAAAAATCTTGCCATTTGGTAGTTAAACTCTTAATATTAATTGTGCTACTCGTTTATGATCAGTCTCAATCGGTAACAAAATAAATCAGTCAAATCACAAAATTTCAAAATACTAAAAATCTAAGACTGTTTAACAAATATGAGATCTCAGAAATAATAACATTTTAAATATCTATATCAACAACAGATATGAGTAGGTCTTTAGCCATATATAATTATTAGATAAATATTAAATATAACTTAATGTTTATACTACGAATATGATTGAGCAGGTAATTAATATTCACTTCACAATAAAAAATAAAATAAATATTTCAAAAACTAGTAGTAACAAAAAATACTTTTCTTCAAAATTATCTCAGATCTGTTTAAATCCTTCAGAAATATTTAGTTTTAAAATAATGTATTTTCTTAAACAAAACTATCAAATAAAATGAAATGTCTAATGACATTTCATTTTATTTGATTGAGGTTAATTTATTAATTAACAACATAATAATAAAAAATCAGTTATCATCAAATGGTAGGGATTTGAAATAAATGCTATGTTCAGAAATGATTACACCGGTTTTGCACATGTGAACAAGATCATTATATTTATCTTTCGATATTTTATACAAGCTGTTAGAAATAGGTTTTAAATCAGGTAGAGCTGATGATGAGTTTCTGGTTCTAGATCCAATGACCAGACATATTATAACCACTTTCATTGAGATCATATGCATAATATTATAATTAAGTGGGATCTTTTTTTTTGACATGGACTATCTGATTCCATAGAATTTAGATGAAATCTTAACTAAAGTGTTTGGAAACAATATCTCTATATATACGTTCGATTGAAGCCCTCTTAACATATTTTGTAGGATTAAAACATTCTTTGTATAATAGAAACATACATCCAATACTACGATTACCGTCCAAGTATAGCTTGATCGATCTCTTCCTAACGTAATGAGATAAAAGAATTGACGTGATCATAGACACTTTTTTTCGCTTTTAGAAGAAGAAGCTATTGGTAAGTTGTACTTATAAGTAAATTTACGTAAATTAAGTTGATCTGTGTTAAGACATCGATGCTTATTTACTTCTAAATAAAATTTAACCACAAATCCTTACTGTTTCTCATTGTTACCAAGATTCCAAAATCTTTTAAAACAATAGTCTTTGTTCATTAGTAATTTTCTCACTACATTTATAACGCATACCCATAACCTTTTTCATCAAGAACTTTACCCCTCTTTGACACATATTTTTACCTGAATTCATTAAGCTTTTTCTTTTTACATTGGACCATGATTCTCTATTTTTGTTCTTTTTTTTCGTCCTGGAGACAGTACTGAATTGGTATCTAATTCGGAAAAAGAACTTATTCCACTTACAGTACTAGGTGAAGATGGTACTGGGCTATCCAGTGGTCGTATAAAGCACAAAATAAGTCATTACATGTCTTGTGACTATTAGTCAGTAATGGTATGGGAGTAAGAATTATTAAGGGTGACGTAGGTGTAGGTTTTCAACTTCTTCGATGACCACAGAAGGAGAAGCCTCAAAACATGGTATTGGTATCTTCTATACCAAATGGTGTCAAGTCTTTAACTAAATTTCGATCTTCATCGCCATCTGCAAATGCTTTCTGCGCTATTTCCCTTAATTGGTTGACTATGATTTCCGCTCCAGGGAGTAAAGGTGATTCTGGTTTTTCAACTCCAAGACCTGCAACATAGTAAAATATTTAAAGATATTGCAAAATAAGACAGAAAATTCTCAAATAAAAAGATCTAGTCATTTATATATCTATAATTAGCATTCAAACATGCTGAACAAAATCCTATATAATTTTATGCCGAAGAACATAGTTAGTTCTTAATACGCTACGTCAAAAATGTGTAAGATTTCCGAAGAATAACCCCGTAAGTATTCAAACAATCTGTATAATTGAAATGAGTTTGGGAGAAAAACGAAAAAAGGAAACATACGACGTCAAAAATATCCGATACCATAACATAAGTAAATAAAGAATTTAAATAAAGTACATAAAGAAAACATCATCAAAATATATTTTTATTAAATAAATTTAATTTTTTTTCATTTCCGTAGAACAACGTCGATTGTTAAGTTATGACACGGATTTTGAATAATTCTATATAAAATGTTAGCCAATCGTTTTTTAGTATGAAAAAAATAATAAAAGGCATTTATATCCATAAAAGTAAATATTTATAATAATGGCTTACCTTCGTTGTTCGTATTTTCGATTGAATTACTTAAAATGCTGAAGTCCTGCCCGGCGTAATAGTCACTTATTTCTTCATTATCTATCACTAACTTTAATATTTTTTATGACCAAGACATTTTTAAGCCGTTTTTGTATTAAAAACTTTAAAAATATTGTAATAATACGCTAATGTAGAGTCTACTTTTGGTTTCGGAGCGTTTTGAAAACTATTTATACTAACTTAAAATTAAATTAAGGAAAAAAATAAAACTAAATGTGAGACATGTAGCCGATTTGAGGCTCCTTTAATGTCTAAACACATACTCGGCCGGCGGATGCCGGGTGGGCCGACTAGACGCTGAGTTTGCGTCTCTCTTATTCTATGTAAATCTTAATCTAAAGCGGATGGACGAGGTGTAACCATAACTATCTATCATGTGTTGTTGTTAAATATGACCGGCTTTCCGTCGAACATCACCGCTAGTGACGATCGCCGTGCAGGGCGCGGCTTACGCGGAGCGATAACAACCGAGCGACAGTGGCGCTATTGAACTCGCGACGATTTTCATGGGAACAATTTTGAAATAATACTTTGTTCAATTGAATATTTCCGAAAGTACTACGAATATTTAAATTTTTCTTGAATATATCAATAGTTTATTATTAATTAAAGCTAATTCTGTAAAAAAATCAATTTCGTTGTATTATCATATCCGACATTGTTCTACGGCAGTGTCGATTTAGTAGCATTCGAGGAGATATTCATGGACTTGAGAATGGCAAGTAGAATATCGAAGTCTACAGTATTAAATGCATTAGAGAAATCCAGCAGGGCGAGGATGGTAATTTGCTGATTGTCGAATCCGTGTCGAATATCATCACAGACCTTATTAAGTACAGTAACAGTGCTGTGCCCAGGGCGGAAGCCAGACTGGAAAGGAGATAGGATGTTATCATTATTCAAGTGTAGGTATAATTGCTGATGGACTATACGTTCGAGGACTTTAGATAAGAAAGGAAGTATGGAAATTGGTCGGTAGTGTGAGAAGGATGTAGGGTTAGATGTTTTCGGTATAGGGATCACTAGTGAAAGTCGCCAGACATCAGGAAATTCATTATAGTTTAGAGAATGGTTAAAGATATGACATAGGATAGGAAGAACAGTATTAAGGCTTAATAAAATCATTTTTCTGCTGACGTTATCGTTACCAATAGCATCAGATTTAATGCCTATCACATGTTTGTGTATTTCTGCAGGTGTAATATTCGTGAAGTGGAAGGAAGTAATAGAAGGGTCGTGATGGAGTGACAAGGATTGCAGGGTACTCGATTTAATGCTACTGGGTAATGCATCAACGGTTGTAAAATATTTATTTAAGGAATCTAAATCGGTACAGTTGCTTAAGAAAGATGCATATTTGGCACGCCTACTTCCAATCCCCATAGCATCTAAAAATTTCCATGTGTAAGCGGAATTGTTACTGTCAACTGATGAGCAAATAGAAGCACGCCTGGCGTCTCTGCAAGTCTTATTGCATCGGTTCCGCAGTGTTTTGTACCGTTGGAGGTTTTTCTCAGTGGGATTTATTTTATATTTAGACTTTGCAGCGTTACGCTTAGCCATGAGCAACTTTATATCTTGTGTTAGCCACGGTGCTGGAAGATGTTTAAGTTTTATTGGTCGGAGTGGTGCGTGGATGTCAAAGAGTTCAGTGATGATTGAGTTAAAAATGCTGATCTTATCATTTACTGTTGAAGCATTAAATATGCATTCCCAGTCAATATGACTAAGATCCTGCATAAATTTATCGTGATTGAAATTATTAAAGCACCTTCTCATCACTACTGTAGGCTTGATTCTAGGTGGTCGGATTTTGTATGACAAGTAAATGAGGTCATGATACGAGAATGCCTCAGCACACATTTGACCATAAGTGGCAACACGTTCCGTTGATGAAACTATCATAAGATCCAATAGGGATGGAGAGCAGTTAGGAAACAGGTGGGTAGCATTCGTGGAAAGAAAGTTGAGGTTCGTATTGTCGATAATGGCTTTTAGTCGATTTGCGAGCGAGTCCTTCTTAATTAAACATGTGTTGAAATCACCCATAATTATGGTGTGGTCAACACTTGAAACATATTTTTCCAAAAGAGCTTCAAAAGAATCAAAATAATTTACATGTAAGTTAGGACTATAGAAAACACCGAGGAGAACCTTAAGGGTACCAAACAAAACTTCTATAAAAATATGCTCAGCAGAAGTGGAGTACACAGATGGTGATTTATCTAGAATTGAAAAAGGAATGTGACTACGGAGGTATATAGCAACTCCGCCTCCCCCCTTCTCAGTTCTGTCATTCCGTATTAGGTGAAAACCTGGCAAAGCATACGCAGTTGAGGGTAAGCAAGGCTCCAGAAAAGTTTCCGAAGCTAGAACAGCATGGACATTCTTTACATCAAAAGAAGCTAGTAAATCTGGGTAGTGAGCGGGTATACTTTGCGCGTTTAAATGAACGACGTTAAAAAATTTTGACAAGTCGCCAAAAGTGTTTTCTAGAGAGGTGTTAAGAGGTATAGAAACGCTATGAAAACTGCCGTCAGATGATGTTGTATCGCATTGATAAAATATATCACTATGTGAACTGCCATTACTAATACTGTCATCAGTAATCATTAAAAAAAAAAGCAAATAAGCTAAATAAGTACAATATACAATAATAATTTATAACTATAAAATGTAACAATATAACTATAAATAAGTAATATGCCTATAAATGTAAATATATAGATAAATAATTAAAATATAATTAAGATAAAATAATTATAAAATAAAAATAAAGTAATATAGTATAATATATAGTAATAGATAAGATGTAAAACTTAGTGTATACAACTAAATAACAATTAATCCTTTCACCCACCAGCAGAAAGAAGTAGCAAGAAACTAATAATACAGACAATATGAAAGAAATAAAAATAAAAAAGAACAAAATAACAACAATTATTACAATATTAAAAAACAAAGATAAGAATTAGCATTAATAAATTAAAAAAAAAAAACAAATTTTAAAGATAATAAAGAAAAAGATATAGTCCCATGACACAGATACAAAAGATAACAACATGAAACGAAACGTTAAAATTTGACAGGTGACATTTTACAGAAAGAAAAATTGATACAAAACACGAAGGTATAAAAGTAAACAAAAGCAGATCTACCGACTAAATTATGTTTAAAGGACTTAAATACTAATATACTATAAAAATACTTAAATAAATATAGAAATAAGGCCATATTGGTAATAATCAATAATCATATTTTAGTCATGCTGAGTTATAAGGATATACAAGTGAACTGTGTTACTTTTTGATGGTTCGTTTCGTCCTAATGTTGGGGAGTTTGCCTGTGTTGCTGGGGCCAGAGGAAACACGAGGAAAGCTGGAGGTCGACATTGGTGCGTCGTGGGGCAAAGGAGAAATGGCGTTAAGTTCAGCCACCGTGAAAATGCGACTTTGCGAACCGTCAGGCCCCACAACCACCACGTATCCATCTTTTGTCCAGCACTTCGAAACTCCCAAACGTTGTCGGGCTACCACGAACGTGCTATGCCTTTCCTTGGTAAGGAACTCTGACAGAGTTATCCCAGTATTCTTAAAGCCTGACTTAGAATACCAAATTTTGTTCCGGAGAGATAAATCTTTAAACTTAACAAGGACTGCTCTAGGTTTATCTGATTTAGAATGCCCTAAGCGGTGACAATAACTAAAAGCATCTTCATTAAGAGGGATATTTAAGTTCTCAGAGATTATTTTAGTTGTAACTTGAGAAATTTTTTCATTATTACTCTTTTTAACACCATGGACTAATAAAATTTTCTTCCAGGACCTCATTTCAAATTCATCTTGTTTTCTAGAGAGAACATCAAGCTGCTTCTGGAGGCCTTCTAATGCAGTCAAGACGAAACTTCTAAAAGTGCTAAATTCGGTAGCAATAGTAGTAGTTGGGCTTGTAGCTGAAGCCGAAGAAGTCTGGAGCTGTTTTTGAAACTCTGCCATTTTTGAGTTGAAATGTTCACTGAGCTCAGCAATTGTGTGCTTCATGGACTCCATTTTGTTTTTTTCTTTTTTTAATTTTTAATATATACTATACTTGTGTTGGTGTTTTATTTATAATTTCTGCTAATAAGTGCACAAATGTCTGTTTATTATAGAGGAAAGTTAAGCTGGTAGGTTTAAGGTTTATTTACTAGCACATATCACTATTTATCTCTTATATTTTATTTTTAAATACTATAAAATATAGAGCACTCAAAAACATATGTTACTAGTTTGCACCTACCCACAAGAAAAAGAAGAAGCATGCTCCCGCTCTATGGTTATCGCCTGTGATCAAGAGGACCATGGCCAAGCGCGATAGGGCCAAAGCTAGGAACAAAAAGTACCCTTCAACTGAAAATCTCGATGCCTATAAAAAATTACGTAACATCTGCAACAGAATGTGTAGGGATTCCAAACGTCGCTATATTCATTCCACGATTCAGGATCTCTGTCAAGCGCAAGTCTGGAGATTCCTATCGTCACTGGGTGTGGGCAAGACCACAGAAACTTGTCAAAGTTCTGTGGATCTTAATGCTTTAAATTATCACTTTACCACTCCACCCATAACTTTAAATTCAGACATAAAAACTGCTACTCTCTCATTCTTATCCAGTCTTGCCCCCCTGACCTACCACCATTTGTCTTTAATCCAGTTTCAGTAGATGATATAAAGAAGTGTGTCCGCTCTATTTTAACAAAAGCCATTGATAGTGACAACATCAGTCTTGACATGGTTCTTCCCGTACTAGAGGATATTGCACCTGTGATCTCCCACATCATTAATTTCTCACTCACACGCAATGTCTTCCCATCAGTGTGGAAGAAAGCCATCGTCATTCCACTGCCTAAAACCTCGAATCCTACCTGTCTCTCCCAATACCGTCCTATATCTATCCTTCCTATCCTATCGAAACTCATAAAATCATTGGCTCATAAACAACTTTACTCTTATCTGTCTCACCATAATCTTCTATGCTCTTACCAGTCCGGCTTTCGCTCTTCACACAGCACGGTGGGAGCCCTGCTGAATATTACGGAGGATATTCGTGGTGCAATGGATAACACCATGCTCACTGCGATGGTCTTGCTTGATTTTAGCAGTGCTTTCAACTCTGTTGACCTTGTCATCCTGATTGAAACTCTTCGTGCGGTCAACATTTCTCCTACTGTTTTAGACTGGTTTCACTCTTATCTCTTCGGACGACAGCAGTGCGTGAAAATCAACGATACATTATCGGATTGGTTAGATCTTACTGCTGGTGTCCCTCAAGGCGGCGTACTTTCCCCTTTGCTTTTTTCCATCTTCATTAATAACATTTCAAAAGTCATTTCTTCTCCCTTCCATCTGTATGCAGATGATTTACAGATATACCGACACTTTGAGCTGACCGAGTTGCATGACGCTATTGGTGCATTAAACTCGAACTTTGCTGAAGTCCAACTATGGGCTGAGTCTTTCGGCCTTCTTGTGAATCCCAGCAAATCACAGTGCATAATATTTGGCAGTAGTAGACTGAGGTGCAAAATCGACTGGACTTCAATACCTCAAGTCGAGTTTTCTGGTGTTCCAATCCCTTATCCTAACATCTGTGGAGGTGGGAGATGGCCAAGATGGCCGGATCTGTGTAGGTACTTAAAAAATAAACAAATAGTAAAAAAAAAACCACCCCCCGGGGGCCAAAAATGACAAAATCTCTAAAGTTTTGTATGGGAGCTATATAAGTAACTTGTGTCGTTGGAATCGTTATGAAATAACCTAACATATTCAAAGATTGGTTTATTCTAGTTTTATGCAATATATTAGTAAATCGACCCTGAAGTCAGGGTACACCAATCTTACCAAAAATCTACCTTAAAATCTTTATAACTTAAAAATAGAACCATTATTTCAAATTTTATTATTCTCATTTTATAACTAACTACATTATCTCACATTTATAACAAAAAAGAACACACCTCCCCATATATTTTTTTCACCACACAAGGGTAGCAAAACAATAACCTGTTTTTTATTACCCGCGCGCGCGCCATAAAAAAAAATATTTAACCTTCGATACCGAAAACAATGTAACTCGAGTGGCTTAGGCTAATAACTTTTTATATAATACGGAGCACGTACTTATAAAAGACGGCGTTTCAAGCGTTTGAAGTGTTTAGTTTACGATGACTCAAACTATAAACAAAGACCTTGAGATTTAGAGATAAGAAAACGGCCTCTCAAATTACGGCAATTATTTATAAATTCTTGGCATTGTTTATAAACACTAATGAATATTCTGAAATATGATTATAATAACAAATCGTTAAGCGCAATAAAAAGATAAGCTTCACTAGTCAAATATTTCTAATATAAACAAATTAAATACCCCGTCTGTGTAGACATCTTTTAAAGCACGGTACCTATTTTTTTATTTCAATAATACTATTTTTTTTTAAGTTTGTTTTTAAGTTAAATGCTTAGTAGAAATAATAACAATAATAGGCTACGTATATAATATATTATATAAAACGTATATATTATACAACGTTTATAATAAAGATAATAAAACATCTCGACGAGAATGACGCCATTTTG
This sequence comes from Brenthis daphne, assembly GCA_947093115.1. NCBI lineage: Eukaryota > Metazoa > Arthropoda > Insecta > Lepidoptera > Nymphalidae > Brenthis > Brenthis daphne. The sequence continues at coordinate 57,377 of CAMUPN010000006.1, read as the reverse complement.
CCTGGCAAAATGGCGGCGATGTTTGTTAAAATAGTACTTTTCTATACGAAATTTTATTTAACTGTTCTTTAAAAGCAATTAAAACTGTTCATTACTTACCCAGTCACAATGTAAATCCATTTTATGATCACTTTCACTGCACTACACAATATATATTTACACAAAGCACTCGCAAACAATGCGCACGGGTCGTGCGCTGTCGGGCGTTTCAACGGAACTGAGGGGCCGACGTTAGCCGATTATATCTCGATGTAGATGTATTTTATGAACGTCGTCTAATGTTTAACGCTATCCTTGTTTCTTTAAGTACACTTTGTGCAAGTATGAGCAGAATAGAAATAGTCTACGGCTTTAATTAAAGAAAAATGAATCGTATGACAGTAGAAATAAGATCAGACTTAATAAGTCTGCGTCACAGATGAAGGGTGACTACGCTGATGTGTGCTATTTGGATGTGACTGAGGAGCAACTTGACAAACTAGAGCGTCTCCAGAATCTAGCTATTCGCTTTATTTTTGGCTTGCGCAAGCATGACCATGTATCAAACTTTCGTGCTCAACTTAAATGGCTCCCAATCCGACTTCGCCGTGATATGCACATCCTTTCCTTCCTCTTTGTCGCGGCTAACCCCATCTAGCTTGTACATAAGGCAACTGCCTATGGAACTTGAAGTAGTTGCCACCGTTGGCCGTTGTGTGGCGCTACGGTGATTTTCCCGGTGTCTATTTTTTGTGTGTAACATCATAGACAAGTCATAGACATTAATTAGATAGTTACAAGTGGAAATTCAAATATTTCATTCTCTTTGTTAACTCGTAACGCTCCGAACATATTTTATATACGAACCATTGTAAAACACGAAATTAAACGTAATTCGAAATAGTCAACGTTTTATTTGAAGACCGCCGTAGTTTTTGGCTGATCGTTGCTGCACCATAATTTGGTCTTCGAGACGGATTTACCAAGAAATTGGACTTCGTGCCGACTGGTCCTCGTCAAGGAAAATCGACGCAGCTACTTCTTCAGTCAACGGTCAGGTCTTATTTCCTTTTTACTCCTTTCCCTTAAACGTTTGAATTAAAAATCGTATCATTTACATTTCAGGCTAGTGACGTTTCTTTGCGATTCTTCATATAACCGTGAGTACCTTACATTATTCTTACACGTAGACCTCTAAGATGTCCACAGAAGATAAATTATCAGTGCTTTCGGCAGCTTCCCCCTCGGGAAAACGACCAAAAGATATTTCTGAACTCAAAAAACAGCGAGGTAATTTAAAAGGTCGGTTAACACAATTTAAAAAATATTTAGATTTTTTGCCTTCTAATTCTATATCTCAAGTTCAAGTTAAAGAAGTTAAATTTAGAATGCAAGCAGCTCAAGATCATTTTAATACTTTTAACGACATTCAAAATCAAATTGAGCTCATTTTACCCGAGTCGGAATATACAGCGAACTTTGAGTATGTAGAATCTTTCGAATCATTATATTTTAACGTTTTAGCTACAGCTGAAAGTATAGTCGAAAATACCGTCGAAAGTCTAAAATGTAACAGTAAATCGTCAGCGCAATCGAATGTTAAACTGCCGGACATAAAATTACCCTCCTTTGATGGTTCATTTGATCAGTGGTTAGAATATAGGAATTCGTATATTACTATGATACACAATCGTTCAGACTTAGACGAAATCCAGAAATTTCATTATTTAAAGGCTTCACTAAGCGGTTGTGCGTTACAAGTTATAAGCGCTTTAGAATTTACAGCGAGTAATTACGTGCATGCCTGGGATCTACTTCATAGTAGATTTCATAATACGCGACTTCTTATACAGAACCACTTGAAATCATTATTTTCTATCACTCCGCTTAAACAGGAATCCCACTTGCAGATTCGTAGGTTAATAGATACTACACTCAGAAACCTTCGTGCTTTAAAATCATTAAACGAACCTACTGAACACTGGGATACAATAATTATATACTTAGTTGTATCTAAGTTAGACGCATCTACTGAGCGGGAATGGGAGAATTTTAAGGGATCAATTTTAACTGATTCGAACAAACGACTAAAATTAGATGATTTATTGTCATTCTTAAGAAACAAATCGAATACTCTGGAGATGATTAGTTCTAGTCAAAATAAGTTGCCTCAATGTAAGCCTCACGTTATAAGCGAAAATAAGCATTACCAACCAAAAGGCCATGTCATAGGACATACCTACACGTCTACTATTTCTAATAAAAATAATAATTCTAAGAAGTTATTTAGTTCTAATAAACGCATTTCTCCAAACAATAATAGTTGTGTTTTATGCAATGGTAATCATCTACTTTATACGTGCTATAAATTTTTAAATTTGTCTATTAAAGATAGGCTAAAATTCGTTGAAGATAACAAACTATGCAGTAATTGTTTACGTTGTTCAGGTCATTCTGCAACGGAATTTATGTTCGGACCGTGTAAGCAATGTCGGAACAAACATAATACGTTATTACATGTTAACAATAATTTAAATAAATTCGAATATACGCAAAGCGTGCGATCAGCTGATTTCGGCGAGACTCGTGAAGCAGCCGGCCCGTCGACCGCGCTTCACAGTTTATCTACTAGCCACGCGCTGCCGCGAAATGCATTACAACCGGTTTTGCTATGCACTGCGTTGGTAGATATAATGGATCGGAATAATCAAATATTTACAGCTCGCGCGCTATTGGATAACGGCAGTCAACATAGTTTTATTTCAGAAAAATTATTTAAACGTTTGAATACGAAACCTATACAGTCCACTATACGTATATCGGGCGTTGGTATGTCTACAACGCAATCGAATAAATCGTGCGAAATAATTATACGTTCTAAGATAAACGATTATAGTACAAAGGTGCGGTGCTACATTTTGCAGCACATTACGTCTAGTTTGCCTACGACAAACATTGATAATAAATTTATACGTATTCCTAATAATATTCGTCTTGCGGATCCATCATTTAATATTTCCTCGGCTATCGATTTACTAATCGGTGCTGATTTATTCTGGGAATTATTATTAAACGATAATAGAATTCGATTAGAAAGGGGACCTTACCTCCAAAATTCTAAATTAGGATGGTTATTGTGTGGGCCGCTTTATACGTCGCAATTAAAAGACAGTGAAACCGATCAAGTTTATTGTAATTTTAATCAAGCTTTAGACGACAATTTAAAACGTTTCTGGGAGTTAGAAAACGTATCTCAGTCCTGTAATATTCTTACTGCTGATGAGCGTATATGCGAAGATCTATTTAAAAATACGACTAAACGAGACATCGATGGTAGGTTCACAGTACGCATTCCTTTGAAACAATCACCAGATGTTTTAGGTGATTCGTATAATTTAGCAAAAAATAGGTTTTTTGCATTAGAACGTAAACTTGAGCGCACACCGGAATATAAACGTCTGTATCGTGACTTTATCAACGAATATGAGTCGTTAGGCCATATGACACGTGTGAATAAGGTTGAATATCCTAACTTTTTCTTGCCGCATCACGGTGTTTTTAAAGAGCACAGTTCAACCACTAAACTTCGTGTGGTCTTCGACGCAAGTGCTACAACTACTTCTTCTAAGTCACTTAACGACATTCAGTACCCGGGACCTGCTCTTCAAAATGACATTTTTTCTATACTTTTACGATTTAGGCGTTATAAATACGTAGCCTGTGCGGACGTAGAAAAAATGTTTCGTCAAGTCCTTGTTCAGCAGGATCAAAGGTCACTGCAGTATATTGTTTGGCGTGACAATCCTACAGATCCGTTAGGTATATATCAACTTAACACCGTAACTTATGGTACGGCGTCTGCGCCGTATTTAAGTATGCGTTGTATACGTCAGCTCGCATACGATTGTGATGACGCCGTCACAGCTCGGGTAATAATCGAAGATTTATTCGTTGACGATTTGGTTACTGGCAGTGATGATCGTCATGAGCTAATATCCATCTGTGAAAAGGTTTCAGCAGTTTTACGTTCGGGATGTTTTGTACTACGTAAATGGATATTTAACTCGGAACTCGCTCATACTCAAGCAACACAGCAGTTTAACGGTGAACACACGCAAAATAAAACCTTAGGTATTGGTTGGTATAGCGAGAGTGACTACCTACATTACACTACACAAATAGACGAGTATGACGATATACCTAGGTTGAATAAACGAGTAATGTTATCAATAATATCACAGATCTACGATCCGTTGGGTTTATTATCGCCCACCGTTATTATATCTAAAATTTTACTTCAAAAATTATGGCTGAGTAAGCTCGATTGGGATACGCCAGTACCTCGCGATATCGAACTTATTTGGAATAAATTTATGTTAGTTTTAAAACGATTAAATGAATTAAAAATTCCCCGTTACGTAATGAGCGGCTACACGCAATACAAAGAACTGCACATATTTACCGACGCGTCACAGAGTGCATACGGCGCTTGTGCCTATGTACGTACCTATAACCATGATTCCGAAATCGTCGTAAAATTATTATGCGCAAAAAGTAAAGTTGCCCCCTTAAAGTCCATATCTATCCCGAGGTTAGAACTTTGTGGTGCTTTAATAGGCGCAAGGCTTTATAAAAAAATAATCGACGTTATTCGTTTAACATTCTCAAAGGTCATCTTTTGGACTGACTCGACCATCGTCATCGGTTGGGTTAAGATGTCGCCACATCTCTTAAAGCCGTTCGTACAAAATCGCGTAACCGAGTTAAATGAGCTGACAGGTGATTCCGAGTGGTTACATGTATCAAGCGAAAATAACGCAGCTCATATATTGTCTAGAGGATTAGCCTTTGATTCGTTAATTAACTGTGAGCTTTGGTGGAACGGTCCGTCTTACTTGCAATGTCATAGTAATTTTGATTCGTTAAATAATAATAATATAATGAATTTAGAAAATTTGCCTGACTTAAAATCTAATGTAGTACATAATTTTAGCAGTTTCGATAACTTAGATTTTATTCAATTTAATAAATACTCGTCATTCACAAAACTTAAACGCGTATGGGCCTACGTTCTTCGATTCATAAACAACGTACGAGGGAGTGGGGCTAATAGACGCAAAACAAAGCAAACCGGTTTGTTATCGGTGTCTGAACTAGAAGAAGCGCAGTATACATTGATTCGTTTTGCACAAAGGCAATCCTTTCCGACTATTTATGATAATTTGCTGAATGAAGGAAGTTACACAGGTAATAATAAAGAATTAACAAAAATCAAAATAAAGACAACGAATTTTCATTACTAAAAGAAAAGTTAAAGTTAGCCGTTGAAGAAAGCAAGCTTAGAAAAATTAAAATATTAAATCCACCAAAACAGGATTGGATTAATAAGCATATTGTAAATGATATCAATATAAGAAATATACTATGGAACGAATACAAAACTAGCCCAAAAGATACAAAAAAGGAAAAGAATTTTATAGAAAAAAGGAACGAAGTGGCTTTTAAAATACAAAATACAAAAAATAAATATTATTACAAATTATTCTATGATTGTCAGAAAAATACAACAAAAATGTGGACACTTCTTAATAATCTTTCCATAAACAAAATAAAAGACAGATCTGGACCCTGTAAACTTTTAACGCCTTTAGGTGAAATTAATGATAAAAAAGACATTTGTGAATTTTTCAATAATTATTTTGTAACCATTGGTCCAACTTTAGCTAATAACATCATTAAAACTTATACTAACAGTGTACCTTATACTACGGAAACAAAGAATACTGAAAGTGACACACTTTTATTTCAATTTGCTCCAACAAATATCAAAGAAATAGATAAAATAATAAACCAACTGAAAACGAATACAAGTGCTGGATTAGACGGTTTTAATGTTAAGACTATTAAATGTGTTAAACCTCTCATCTTAAACGAATTATCATGTTGTATAAACAAATGTATTGCTCATGGCCTTTTTCCGGATGATTTGAAAATTGCAAAAGTAACTCCTATTTTCAAATCTGGTAATAGATCTGACCCATCAAATTATCGTCCAATTTCAGTTTTACCGGTGTTGTCAAAAATATTTGAAAAAGTTCTCTACGTGCGTCTAGAAACATTTTTGAGAGAAAAAAAAATATTATATGTAAAACAGTACGGCTTTAGGCCAAAATCAAATACACTCTCAGCTACATTAGATCTTATAACAAAACTCAAATTAACCATTGATCGGAAACAAATAGCTATTGGCATTTTTATAGACTTAAAAAAAGCGTTTGACACTGTTAGTCACGACTTGTTACTATGTAAATTAAACGACATTGGAATTTCAGGGAAAGCCTTTGATATTTTTAAATCATATCTTGCGAACCGGTACCAAATAACTAAAATTGGCACACATCAAAGTAGTCCTAAGCCTATAACTTTCGGTGTTCCCCAGGGATCAATTTTAGGTCCGTTGCTTTTTAATATATATATTAATAGCATTTGTCATATTGGTTTAAAAGGGGATCTCACTCTTTATGCCGATGACACTTGCCTATTTTACTTCGGAAATTCACTTGAAGATATTTTTAATGATGCTCAAAATGACTTAAATCTGTTAAATTCATGGTTCAAGAAAAATCTCTTAACTATAAATACTTCAAAAACAAAGTACATTATTTTCTCTGCAAAAAATAAAAAAGTCAAAATAACCACTCAATTAAAAATAGACAATCAAATAATAAGTAGAGTAAACGAAGAAAAATACCTAGGCTTAGTTTTGGATAATCATTTAACTTGGAAACCTCACATTCAAAAAGTGAAATCAAAATTATCTTCCTTAAATGGATTATTGCGAGGCACTGTTCGAAGTTTTCCTCCTGATGTTCGCTATATTATTTATAATTCATTAGTGAAATCACAAATTGATTATTTAATACAACTTTGGGGTAATGCAGCTAAAAGTAATCTAAATATGTTACAAAGAGCACAAAACAGGTTAATAAAAACGTTATTTCATTATGATTACCTCACAGCTACAAACAAAATTTATAAAGAAACGAAGCTTTTTGACATTCAACAAACTTATGTTTATAATACGTGCATTCTTATAAGAAAGATATTAAATCATGACATACAAACACAAATAAGTTTCATGAAAAATAAACTAACGCATAGTAAATTGCTTCGAAATGCAAATAATTTAAAACTTTACAAACCACGCACAAACTATAGCAAAAAATGTATTATGTTTGAAGGAGTGCAATGCTATATAATCAATTACCAAACAATATTAAATGTGAAAAAACAATGGAATCTTTTAAAAAGAAATTAAAAATACATATTGGCAATAAATATATTAATTAAACCATCAAAAACCTAATCTTTCTATATTTAATATTAAAGTATTTGTTACCACAGATCATATAATACTATACTTGTTACTAAATTTAAAGTTAAAACTTATTAATAACATAATTTGAATTGAATTAACAACATAATATATGACAGTAAAATTTTACACTTAAAGCCACTTCCAGTATTCTTATTCCGAGTTCTAATCCATAAAATAGTTTGTATTACCCGCAAATATATTTTATTTTTTATATAAATATTAGCTGCCCGTTTACAATGTTACCTACGTAAAACTAATGTTTCTCAGTAAGTGAATTGTATTCTTTTGAGAAATAAATGAATCTTAAACCTCAATTAAATCGTGTATCTGGATTAAACGTGTTTTTAGACGATAAAAAATTAATTCGAGTTAGTGGTCGACTTCGAAACGCGTCTAATTTCGATTTTAATAAAAAGCATCCGTTTTTAATGTGCAGTCGACACTGGATGTCTAATTTATTAGTGAGTCATGAACACAAGAGGCTACTTCATGCAGGACCTCAACTTATTTTATATACCCTGCGCGAGACCTGGTGGATATTAAGTGCCAGAGGTCTTGTGAGAAAAATCGTGCGTCAATGTGTTACATGTTCTCGTTTTAACAATAAGATACCTAAACCTATAATGGGAAATTTACCATCTGAACGTCTGGATGCGGGATTTCCGTTTGAGCGGACCGGCGTTGATTATGCTGGACCTATTATGATTATGAACCGTAAAGGAAGAGGTGCTAGGCAAATTAAATCGTATATTTGTTTATTTGTCTGTTTCATAACTAAGGCTGTACATATCGAACTAGTCACGAGCCTTTCGACGGACGACTATATTTTAGCTTTAAAACGTTTCATTGGTAGACGCGGAAAACCAGTAGCTCTTTATTCTGACAACGGTAGAAATTTTGTTGGTGCTGAAAAAGAAATTCGAAATTTAATTCATGACAATTCACAACAAATAAACGATTACGCCTCATGTGAGGGTATTGATTTTAATTTTATTCCACCGACTGCGCCGCATTTTGGAGGTCTGTGGGAGAGTGGTGTAAGGTCTTGTAAACATCATCTTAAACGTATTGTTGGTAACGCCAAATTAACATACGAAGAAATGAATACGGTTTTAATTCAAATCGAATCCGTTTTAAACTCTCGTCCACTGTCCCCCTTATCCACCGATCCTAACGACTTCACTCCCCTCACTCCTGGTCACTTCCTCACAGGCCGACCGTTAACTTCGCTGCCATGCGAGACCATTTCTGATGCTACAGGTCTGGCGATGAACCGGTACCGCCGCGTGGAGCAGCTGCGGTAGCAGTTCTGGCGGAGGTGGTTCAGAGAATACATTGGAGAACTTCAACAGAGAACTAAGTGGAAAACTCATCATGACGATATAGCCCTTGATCGTCTCGTCCTCATCAAAGATGAAAATTTACCACCGCTTAAATGGCGTTTGGGACGCATAACTCGCATATACCCGGGGACTGATGGTGTCACACGTGTTGCCGACATCCGTACCGCAACCGGAACGACGAGGAGGGCGTTTCCGAAAATTTGCCCTTTGCCCCTGCAGCCATCCAACGACGAAGCCTGATGTTGGAAGCCGGTGTTTCCAAGGCGGGGGGTATGTCGCGGCTAACCCCATCTAGCTTGTACATAAGGCAACTGCCTATGGAACTTGAAGTAGTTGCCACCGTTGGCCGTTGTGTGGCGCTACGGTGATTTTCCCGGTGTCTATTTTTTGTGTGTAACATCATAGACAAGTCATAGACATTAATTAGATAGTTACAAGTGGAAATTCAAATATTTCATTCTCTTTGTTAACTCGTAACGCTCCGAACATATTTTATATACGAACCATTGTAAAACACGAAATTAAACGTAATTCGAAATAGTCAACGTTTTATTTGAAGACCGCCGTAGTTTTTGGCTGATCGTTGCTGCACCACTCTTCAATATTCTTAACGACCCAAATTCTCCTCCCTACCTTCGTTCCCGTATCCAACTTGTCCCTATCCCCTCACGTTCCAGGCGGTCTTGCGTCATGTCAATGCTCGACATACCAAAGAGTAAGACACTTTTTTTTTCGCACTCTTTCTCAGTATATGCCTCATTACTCTGGAACAAACTCCCTAAATACATCCAAAAAAGCCCCTCCATAACTTCTTAAAAAAAAATTAAAACAGTATAATAATAACAGTATATATATATATAGTACCTGGGCGACCGAGCCTTGCTCGGAGTGTTTGGCCATAAAAACATTAAAAAAAAACAAACTAAGAATTTGAACTACAAAAAAAAAAAAATTAAAAACTTTGTGTCCGACCGGGATACGAACCCAGACACCTGTGGGTGTCAAATTTGCGCATTGGCCGCTTGACCATGATGCTTATATCTGAGCATGCGAAATTATCGAACATAATATTTTGCGTGGAATTATTAATTATTAATTTATTGAAATAATGCAAAAGGAATCATAATAATAATAAAGCTCTATTTATTTATTCATTTATTTATTATAAAGGCTTACTAACTAAATTTACATGAAAACATTTATTTAACATTATAATTTTACCTATTTGTATATAAATTTAATTTAAAAGTATGCACAGCTTTTTATAAAAGTATTCCATTAAAATTTTATTTGGTTAAAAGTATATAAGGAGCCATTTTAGTTGTACAATAAACAAAAGAAGAAAAAAAAACTAATCAAACTATTTAAATACACTTTCTTTTTAAATAAATTATATAAATATAATAAAGGGTAGGTGTACAAATAGTAACACATATTTTTGTAAGCTCCTCTTCATATAATATTTAATTAAAAATCATAATAACTTTAATTTAATCTCAAGTTATGTGCTAAAAGTGACAAACCTACCAGCAATAATTCCTTAAGTAATCTCCATAAGAGTACTTTGCCTCTACACTAAAAACATTTACTTAGTGCATAATCACTACTTCGTTGTGACACTTTCATACAATGGATTCAATCAAGCAATCCCTTAACAACCTGGCACAACACTTTAACACCACAATGGCTGAGTTCCAGCAGAACTTAAATACTTCAATTCCAGCAACAAGTCCAACATCAAACATAGCGGCACAATTCAGTACTTTTCGAAACTTTGTACTCTCAGCTCTTGAAAATCTGCAGCAGCAGGTAAATCATCTCTCTGAACAACAAGATCGTTTTGATATGAATACTAGAAAGAAAATCCTCTTAGTACACGGTGTTCCGGAAGCTAAAAATGAAGATGTGTCCACAGTAATGATCAAACTCCTATCTGACCGTCTTGGCATGCCAGAACTCTCAATCGAGGATATCAGTCGTTGTCATCGCATAGGAAGCTCCAAAAATGACAAACATCGTGTAGTCCTTATCAAATTTAAGCTGTTGTTGATTAGGAATAAGGTTTGGTATTCTAAGACCAAACTTAAAAGTACAGGTATAACCATATCTGAATTTCTTACTAAAACCAGACACGATGCCTTCATGGCTGCTAGGCAGCGCTTCGGTATCTCTAAATGCTGGACCAGGGAAGGAGTCGTATTTGTTATTGCGCCCAGTGGAACTCGACATCGCATTAGTTCGCGATCGGAGCTCGACAATATTTCCAGTTTATCTGAGGCCCATGTGTCGACTGCTGTTACTGGTTCTGCGCCTGGTCCTATATCTTCAAAAGCAAGAGCAGCTCCGCCAACGCAAGTGAACCGGGCCAAACGCAACATAAAGAAGTGATAATGATGCTTTGTTGTATGTTACGGGTAATACACATTTATACTAGTTGTTTTTATAAAATGTCTGTTTTGCACTCTAACTTTACTATTTCTACAAATAATTATGTATCGGAAAGGTATACCCGCAATTATTTACTTGATTTGTTGTTTAAACCATAGATACAAATATTACGAATTGTGAAATGACACTGCCACTGTGACAGTGCCAAACTGACAGCTAACAGCGTCATGTTAAGTTCCGTTCTAAAATTAGTTCAATTTATTGTCTTTTAGAAATAATTAAAAATGTTACCTTAATAAATATTAAACATTCTTTTATATTTTACTAATAGGTGTATAATATATCTTCTGTTATTTTAACTCGAGATCAAACTCTTGCATTGGTTTATTTTTGATAATTACTTTACCATTTATTCACGCAATATTTTTTTTTTGTTTTGCTTTTGTTATAACGCTGTTCAGATTTTGATGTTTTTGATTTTTTTATACTACTTTTTTATTTATTTTTTTCTCTATGTTATTTTTACTATAAGGCTATAATTATGGTATGTCTCACAATTATTGTGTATAGGCAATTTGGTTACGGATATGGCTGGTGGGTTAGCAAATGACACAGTTTTATTTTACTATTTATTTATCTTTTTTTTTTTTTATTTAGTGTATACTTTATCTTTATTATTATATAGTATTATATGAATATGACATATAGCGAAAATGATAATACTTCAAACGACGACATTTACTATCCATGTGATTCCTCATCATCTGACGATGCCAGTCTCCCCAGTCCCTCCATTCCCCTCAATGAAACCTTACACTCTATCTTCTCTCATTATTCAAAAAGTTTCAATGTTGCCCACATTAATGCGCAGAGTATCCCAGCCCACTACCCGGACCTATTAAGCACGTTTGACGTCAAAGATCTACATGCAATCCTGGTCTCGGAAAGCTTCCTTAAACCCTGCCTTCCTTCTACTTCGTATGCTTTGCCGGAATTTCATCTGATTAGGAACGATAGAACAGACAAGGGTGGTGGAGGGGTTGCTATTTATCTCCGATCACACATTCCTTTTAATATTTTAAGCAAATCCCCCTCCCAATACACTGAGTCAGCTGAATATATTATAATTGAGGTTCTTTTCGGTTGTTTGAAACTTTTGTTGGGAGTTTTCTATAGTCCTTCAATGCGCATCGACTACTTTGATGAATTTGAGGTTTTAATGGAGAGACTTATTCCAGATGCTGATCACTCTATAATCATGGGGGATTTTAATACCTGTTTGATTAGGGATGACTCACGAGCAAAGCGCTTGAACAGCATTATCAAGGGCGCTAATCTTAATATAGTCAACTCTAACAGTGCGACTCATTTTTTTCCTGATTGCACTCCTTCGTTGTTGGATCTGATGATTGTCTCTTCACTTGACCTCGTTAATGTGCACGGACAGCTCTCAGCTGACGCGTTCTCTTACCACGACTTAGTTTATCTGTCCTATAAAATACGTCCACCCAAAGCCAAGCCTACGGTGGTTATGCGACGCAGCTTTAAGAACTTCAATAATGACAGCTTTATGAAAGATCTTAGTTTGATTGACTGGAATTCAGTTTTAAATGCCTCGTCCACTGATGATAAGTTGCATATATTTAATTCCATACTTACGGATCTGTTTGACATACATGCTCCACTCAGGCCGATTAAAATCAAGCATCTCCCGGCACCTTGGTTGATACATGAAATTAGAGTGCTAATGACCAAACGAAATAGAGCTAGATCCAAATATAAAATTAACCCCACAGCCGATAATTTGCTTAAATTTAAGTACTTACGTAACAAATGCAATAGACTCTGCCGAGATGCTCAGCGCGAATATGTCCATGCCTCAGTGTAAAATAAAGATTCTGCTAGTGTTTGGAAATTCCTAGATGCTATGGGTATTGGTAAGGATCGTAAAACCTCTCTCATGACTGATAATATAGACGTGGAAGCCCTTAATAGGCATTTTACTACTTTTCCCTTAATAGAACATACAATAAAAGCTAACACTCTTTATTCTCTTGCTCTTGACCCTAAGCCTAATTCTACGCTCTTTAATTTTTCACCTATCTCTCCTAAGGATGTTAAGATGCATATAATGGCTATAAAATCTAACGCCATTGGTAGCGATGGAGTTAGTAGAAAGATGATTCTCTTAGCTCTCAATCACATTCTAACAGTTCTCTGCCACATCTTTAATCATTCTCTCTCTTCAAATACCTTTCCTAGATGCTGGCGTTCAGCTCATGTTATTCCCATTCCAAAAATTTCCAATCCCTCATCGTTCTGTCACTATAGACCAATTTCAATACTTCCTTTTCTTTCTAAGGTGCTTGAACGTGTAGTCCACAGCCAACTTTCATTACACCTTTCAACGCATAATTTGCTCAGCCCCTACCAATCCGGATTTCGACCGGGACATAGCACGACCACTGCTCTGATTAAAATCTGCGATGATATAAGGAACGGGATTGACAATAAGCAAGTTACCATAATTACGTTATTAGACTTCTCAAATGCTTTTAACACTGTAGACTTTGACATTCTCCTAGCAATCCTACAGACAATGAATATTTCGTTGAATGCTGTTGAATGGTTCCGCTCCTATCTCTATGATCGGAAGCAATGCATTCGTGTCGAGGACAAGCACTCGTCCTTCTGTTACCTGAAAGCGGGTGTCCCTCAAGGCGGTGTCCTATCTCCTCTCCTTTTTTCTATCTTCATCAACTCCATAACTAAGCTTCTATCATTGCCTTTTCACCTTTATGCTGATGACCTGCAAATCTATGTAACAACACCCATAGATAGTCTTCATGATGCCATAGCCAAACTCAATTCTAATCTCTATGCTGTAAGTACGTGGAGTAAATCGTTTGGGTTATTTGTAAGCCCGAGTAAGTCGCAGGTATCCCTATTTGGTTCTCGTCAGCTAGTATCCAAAATTAATATGTCATCCCTGTCACCTATTTTATTCGACGGGACTATACTGCAAATTCGCAGCTCTGTTAAAAATCTAGGCCTCATAATGGATAATTCCTTATCATGGGCGCCCCAGATTTCTGAAGTAAGTAGGAGGTTCTTCGCTGTAATTAGTCGTTTGAGGAGGTGGAAAAATTTTTTACCAATAAAAACCAAAGTATCCCTAGCACAAACCCTACTCCTTCCCTTACTCGATTATGCCGATACATGCTATCCTGACTTGTCGCAGATTCACCTCAATAAATTGGAACGTCTACAAAATATGGCAATCCGATTTGTTTACGGTTTGAGAAAATTTGACCACATCTCACAATATCGAGCTCAACTCAAATGGCTCACCGTCAAGCAGCGTCGTAACTTGCATATCCTCACTCTCCTATACACCATCCTTTTTCACTCCCACACTCCTCCTTACCTTAAAACAAGGTTTAGTTTCCTTGGTTCTGGCCATTCCCTAAACCTTCGATCGCAAGCTGACAGTAAATTAGCACTGCCCGTCAGTCGCACCCAAAACTATGGTGACTCATATACAGTCAAAGCCGCAATATTATGGAATGCTTTACCACATAATATTCGCCAATCAAAATCAGTGCAAGTTTTTAAACGTCGTCTTAAAGACTATTATTTATCCCTGTAAGTCTATGTATATTTATGTACATCCTGTTTATGTAAGTTTATTGTGGAATATATACGTATATTGTCTAAACTTATATATTATGTAATATATATTTATTTATCTCTTTAGTGTTATTTATGTAAACTTATGTGTAATTTATAGTATGTACCGTATAAGTAAGTATGTTATATTGTTTTTTGTTGCGCCAACCCCTATCCATTCTACCTTAAGAGTTCCCTTATCGGTTTATGGGTTGCCTGGAAGAGATCACTTTAAGTGATAAGGCCGCCTTTACACTGAAATATTTTCTATATAATATGTGTTTTAAAATTGTACCTCTTTTCTGGTGTAATAAAGTATTAAATAAATAAATAAATAAATAAATTTAAACTATCAGAAAAAATGTCTATATCACATTGCTGAAATGTAAAATTATATAATTTAGTGACTATTTATTAACTTATAATTTTTTAACTAATAATTTTGTAATCTGGAATTAAATTATTTTAAAAATCTTTAATATTATTTGAAATTGTATTGTATATATATAAATTATCATTAACAAATAAATAAACAATGACAGTAAATTAAATAATTCAATTGAGTAAATACTAAACATTTCACAATAATACATATAAATAAAATTTCTTTCCATACATTAATTCTGACAATAGTTATAAATTAGGTATTTAATTTCATATTTAAATGTATTTATTTAGTAAATGTCTTTTTCATGTATAGACCCCTCTCGATTAACTCCAAAGTAGTCCTGCATAGAGCTCTCCGTTGGAGATTATGCTTGTATGATTGCAAAGGGTTTCTTTACAAATTTTGTTTCCAATATATAATTTGTTTCTGATATGCCTATCAAGTTTATAATTTTATCTTTGTGTTCTTTTGATTTGTTGTAGGAAATACTGCTTTTAATTCTAGAAGTTTTTCTGGTGAAGATATGTATACCTTTGTTCATTGTATGTCTGTTTTTCTTTGGAGGGCTATGGTCGAACTCCCCCACAGTGACCGGCCGTACTGGGGGATAAAGATGAGGAGGCTCCTACTGTGTTTAATAAACTGTATCTTGCAGTGTTGTTTTTAGTTGTTCCTGGTTATCATTTGTGTGGTTGAAAGTTAATTTTGGTTTTTGTAATATAAAGTCTTTAATATTACCAGGTATGGTTTTCTTTGTATGTTGTTTATTTGTTAGTTTTTGTTTATAATTGAGGTAAGGCGTTTCTGGAGATACAGGCAGACTTCTTTTATTTAATGTCTTCTTTCATTTCTAACATTTCTGTTTTCTGCTGTCTTATTTCTTGTTGCATGTTTATTAGCAACTTTTTTATGTCCTCCATCTTACGTGTGAAGTTGGAAGTAGAAAAGCTGATTGAAAAAGAGCACCAATTATACCTAGTTGAATTGCAATTTTATACAGAGTATTAGTTTTTGAGGTTATAAACTTATGTTTTAATATTTGACGCTTTCACTTCACAAATTATTTTGTTTTATTGTCATCACACACAGAAAAGATGGTTTTGCACTGATAGTATCTATATGTTATGTTTGTCACTTTTGTATTTGTTTGGTAGGTGAATTTTTAAAAGCTCATTTGTTCTTCAACGCATAAAGACTTGGTGATGTTTACATATTGCTCATAGGTTTTATCGATTTATTTGTAAAAATGTATTCCATTTTTCTTTAGATTATTTCCACTTAAATATTTTTAAACTTGATGTAAATACGGACACGATGTTGACAGTTGCACAGTGGCGCCTCCCACCCACCAGAAGTGACAATGCAATAGAAAATTGTAAAAATGCAAAAGAAAATCGCATGAAAATTCGAAAACTCGCGTTTTCCCAGAAATAAGACTAATCTAGATCGATTTATCGCCCCCGAAACCCTTTGTAAACTAAATTTCATGAAAATCGTTGGAGCCGTTTTCGAGATTCAGATTATATATTGAGATATATATATATATATTTATATACAAGAATAGCTCGTTTAAATATATAAGATATATAATAATAATAATAATAAATATAATAAAATAAAAAGCCCTTTATTTATTGCATTTAAAAGTAAGTAACAAGCTTACAAAGCTTTGCAAATTTCATTAGTATAAACTAACCGGTTTTCGCGATGGTCACTCCAGCGACGCGCCGTGCCCTCTGAACGCCCGGGACTCGCCCACCACCTCTCGCCGTTTGCACACGTACGGTCGTCTCAACAACTCAACAGCAATAAAACAGTCCATATTACCACCGAAACGCATTTTTATTTAGTCAAGACCACCAGCATGACAACTGGAGCTTGGCATTCAACAATAATTTATGATTAAACGAACTTACCTGTACGTGAAGTTCAATCATAATTATATGAGCAGCTTCATTCGAAGCGATTTAATTTACAATTTGTAACTAGCCCTACGCGTCAGCCATCCACGGATAGAGAGCAGTCAAAATAATTTTTGACAACCCACCACCAAGTTACGTCACTCCGGTATATGTCATCATACTTCATTATGTTTAAACTTGAACGATATATTTTTATTTCGCTATTCTAAAAGGGTTGGGTGTATAAACCTGGGTGGGATGTAAATCGATTCGAATGAAGCTGCTCATATAATTATGATTGAACTACACGTACAGGTAAGTTCGTTTAATCATAAATTATATTTCGCAGCTTCATTCTTTGCGATTTAATTTACAATTTGTAGCTGTTTAGAGTTAGAGAAATAGAGAAATAAAATTAGAAGCATCTCTCAAGCAAGCAAGCTCTGTAGCATCAGCAAAGAGCTGCTGCACGCCGTAATGGCTACCGAAGTATTTAATGTATATGATACTTAAAGTATGAAACTGATGAATAAATTTCATCACTCTTTTAAAGATACGTAGTTTTCTCTACTAAGCATAAGCATAAAGATTTGGCAAGAGCAAGATAGTGTTAATTATAGTTGCTCAATTGACTATTATTGTTTATTATTTAAGGATCTTATTGATTCTTCGTATTTTGTTAATTATAATTTTATATTTTATTATATTAATTTGATATTGATTATTTATAATTTATTATTTACAATTTTATGATATTAATAACGATATCGGTTAGTTGTATTTGTAATATTAATGTTTTAAGAGTATTGTCATCCACCGTTGGGTAATGTTATACGTAGAAGACAGATGCCGCCACGTTACACCCAACGGTGGGGAAATAATGTATAAATAGTAATAATTGCCATTTTGTAAGGATTCTCTTAAGTGATCGAAGTAAAGAGGAATTGCTGAATCTCTGTAGTCTTATTTAAAATTAATTACTAACAGTCAGAAGTGTTCCGAATTTAACTTTGTTATTACCGCGTGCCAGTATAGACCGTCAGCATATCCTATCAAGAATTATATCTAGCAACTCCGAGGACGAAATAAGGGCTTCGCCACCACCAAAAAGGCAAACTAAAACTCGAAACGCACGACGCGGTTCAATCAAACAACGCCTAAGCCGATTGGAGCAAATACTGGAAAAATAATTAATCAACGCAACTTAACAGCGCCTCCGTGTGAAAATCTTACAGAATTAGTAAATAGTGCTCCGCCGCAAGAAGAATAAATAATTATTAGGACGTCAGAATTACAGCAGGTAACCAAATTGTTGATATTTTTGTACCACTTAAGCCCCAGCAAACTACCCTCAATAATTCATGTACATAGCCTCCAATCTCAAATCCGATACAAACTTGTGATTAACATCCATGTACATTATCATCATTTATATAAAATTATTATGATCCGATCAGAATTACTGAACAAATACCCTCAGGAGCAATAAACGAAGTCAATGAATTAAATAAGTCCCAAGCCCCATCTACTGTACCACAAAACTGTGCACCTATTTATTATAGATTGCAAAAATATTACAAGATATATAGTAAAACTCAAACACGTCGCTTAATTTGATACATGTACTAATATTTTATCTGTTTATGCATGGTTACATCGGTTGGAGTCTCTGGCGAAAATATGCGGATGGGATGGGATAAAAAAACATGAATCTACCACATGACCGGCAACCTGGAAGGCAACGCGTTACTATGGTTTGGACATCAAGAGACTATAGACATCTGGCAAGACTAGAAAAACTACTTGTGGACTACTTGTCCGCTAATCGTGGACTCGCTGCAAAGCTACATGAATTCATCGATACTACTCGAGAAGAACAGGTATTAGAACTTTATTATAAGAAATTAGCAATATGTGAATCTTGAAGTTTAAGTGATCATGTGACATGTGGTGTAATCATATAGGTATACATTAGGAGACCCTTTATTAACGGCGGGAGCTCGTGGTGCAGGTTATAGAGATACAAGTTCCCTCTTGTGTTATTTAACAGACACCGCTGTTGACCCCTTAGCGTCCCGATCAGAAAATTATCTTATTAACAAAAATTTCAATACAAATAAACGTTTTATATGTGGTCGTAGAGGTCACGTTTCAACCAGGTGTGAAGATAGTTTACGTTACGTTTAATTTTAGGTTACGTGATAAATTAGGTCATACAGTGGATAGTTATCGATTATAAAAAAAAAGGTAATCACTGTGGAAAGTAGGTCACGAGCGTTCGGATTGTTATAGGTAAAAAAAAATATAGATACCCCCAAGATATCAAACATAAAAACCAATGAACATAAAAACAAATGACGACACTTTTGGCTCAGTTTGTAGTAACGCTACTTGTTGTAGCCAGCGGTCGCGGGTTCGAGTCCCGCTGGGGGCATTCATTTGTGTGACTATCATGAATGTTTGTACTCCAGTCATGCGTGTTTATATATAATATGTATGTATTTAAAGTTATATATGTGTAGTATATTAACTATCTGGTATCCATAACACAAGCCTCTTAGCTTACCATGGAACTAGATGGTGATGTGCTAATGTCAAAAAAAAAAAAATATATAGGAAGTGGGTCAGACATGATTAATAAAAGATAGGTAGGTATAACAATATATATCTTATATTTTCAACAGATTAATAATAATAATAATAATAAATACTCTTTATTGTACACCCACAAGAGAAAAAAGAAAAAATTACAAGAAATATATAAAAAGAGTTATGTACAAGAGGCGGCCTTATCGCTAAAACAGCGATCTCTTCCAGGCAACCTTAAGGTGTTGGAATTGACAAACTGTAAGAGGGAAGGGGTGTGAACTATATAGTAGTAATAATAATAATAATAAAACCATAATAATAATACAATAATAACAATAATTCATTTTTTAATACTATGAATAAACTTACGTATCAAAAATACATACATATGTACATAATAATAATATTATATTTACATAAATATGATAAGATTAATACAAGACAAAATACTTATAATAATAATAATATTAAATATATAATGGGTACATAAATATATAAATAATATTATATCATATTAAATAGATAATAATAGAACTTATAAGTAAAATGGCATTAAAAAAAAGACAAACAAAGATGGTAAAAAGAATATGGTTTAAAAAGAGTGAAAATGCAGTTTTAAACGGTTTTTAAAAGTATTATACGTTTTGGCGCCTCTTACGCTCAAAGGGAGAGAATTCCAAAGTCGTGAGGCTGTTACACAGAATGATTTATCATTAAATGAAGTGGAATGAGGAGGTATTTTTAAAATTAAATTTTGACAGGAGCGCAAGTTTCTCGAATGAGAAAGACCCAGAAATTTAAATTTATCTTTTAAATAGGGAGGAGAAGATGGATCAAACAGAACACGGTAAAGAAGATGAAGGACATGCGTATTCCTGCGAAGGCGAATAGGGAGCCACTTGAGCTTTCTGCGAAATTCAGAAATGTGGTCATATTTTCGCAACCCAAATATGAACCGTATACATAAATTTTGAAGCCGCTCAAGCTTATTTAATTGCTCCTCTCTTAGATCAAGATAACAAGAGTCAGCATAATCAAGGATAGGTAGTAGGAGAAATTGTGCTAGCGCAATTTTAGTAGGAATGGGGAGAAAGTTGCGTAACCGACGAAGTGATGCTACGGATGCAAACATTTTCCTGCTCGTCTCACCTAACTGCGGAGCCCAGGACGTATTCTGGTCCATAATCACGCCTAGGTTCTTGACAGTGTCACTATAAGGTATAATTATGCCATTTAATAGAATAGATGGTAATGATAACGACGCGACCCTAGCAATGAGTTTCGAGCTACCAATAATTATACTTTGAGTTTTTGCCGGATTAAGATGGAGTCCAAAAGATCTACTCCATGAGGCTATACTCCTTAAATCTTCGTTCATTTTATCAATCGCTCTCGGTAATTCAGTAATTTTCGCGTGAATATAAATCTGTAGATCATCTGCATACAGGTGGTAGTGAGAAGAAATCTGATGATATAATGTATTAATAAATACTGAAAAAAGAAGAGGAGACAACACGCCACCCTGCGGAACACCTGACTTGACTGTTGACCAGTCGGAATACGAATCATGAATCCGTATACGCTGTCGGCGTCCACGCAGGTAAGAAAGAAACCAGTCAACTACTTTAGGAGATATGTTAAGAGAACGTAACGTAGCAAGTAAGATGTCAAAATCAACAGTATTAAAGGCATTGCTAAAATCCAGTAAGGTAAGTACTGTGACTTCCTGTTTATCCATGCCTTTGCGAATATCATCAGAGATCTTGACTAAAGCAGTAGTCGTACTATGCCCAGGACGGAAAGCGGATTGTAGAGGATTGAGGAGATTATGAGTAGAAAGAAATAGATTGAGTTGATGGAGTACAAGACGCTCAAGTACTTTGGATAAGAAAGGAAGGATTGAGATAGGACGATAGTCATTATAAAGAACAGGATTAGATTTTTTAGGTAAAGGTACAATTAGAGCATCTCTCCAGGAGGAAGGAAATTCACAGGAGATAATAGAGTGATTAAATATAAACGTTATAACAGGACATAAAACATCAAGGATAGGTAAGATCATTTTCCGACTAATACTATCAGCACCAACTGCATCTGATTTTATAGTAAGAATGTTTCTCTTAACATCACTTTCAGTAAAATGACTAAAGAACAATTGTGGAATATTAGGAGGGGATAAAGCTGAAAGTTGATTAAGAGTCTGTTGCTTAATAGTACTATCCATGATACTTGAAGTGGAGAAATGCTTGTTAAGCTCGTTTAAATTAAGATTATTAGGGTTTACGCTTTGGCGTGCTTTTCCCACTCCTAAAGATTTTAGAAATGTCCAAACTTTGGATGAGTCTTCTTCCTCTACCACAGATGTATAGATATGGCGTCGTTGATTATCTCTACATACTCTGTTACAGTGATTCCGAGCCTTAGTATATTTGAGACGGTTTTTTTCATTGCTATTGACCTGATACTTCATTTTCGCAGCGTTCTTTTTTTGTTGCAATTTTTTAATTTCTTGAGTAAGCCACGGGGCAGGGAGATGCTTTATTCGTACAGGTCGTATGGGAGCATGTCTGTCGTACAATTGTGTTAATTGTGAGTTTAAAATTGCTACTTGTCTGTCCACTGTGTTACTGCAAAAAATTTCAGACCAGTCAATTTTACTCGCATCGTCTCGCAAACGCTCTAAATCCATTCCTGCAAAATTACGCTGCAGATGAATTCTTGACTTTGCTTTAGGGGGCTTAATTTTATAGGATAAATAAAGGAGATCATGGTAAGAAAAGGCCAAGGCAGAGCATTGCCCGTGTTTTTCTACATGTTCGACAGAGGACACTAGAATAAGATCAAGAAGTGATGGTAAGCTATTAGGATAAGTATGTGTAGCAGATAGAGGAAGGACATGCAAATTGACACTATTAACTATTGATCTTAAGCGTGATGCACGATGATCATTCTTTAAAAGACAGGTGTTAAAATCGCCCATAATTATGGTATGGTTATAAGAAGGTCGGAGTCGCTCTAACAGGGTCTCAAAAGAACTAAAGTAATTGATCGTAAGGCATGGGCTGTAATAAACACCAAGGAGAACTTTGGTATGAGCAAAAATTATCTCAATAAAAAGATGTTCACCAGCATCGGGTTGTTGTTGAGAAAGGTCCACTATAGTAAACGGTATGTGGGAACGTAAGAAGATACCAACGCCACCACCAGCTCGGCCAATGCGATCATTACGTATCAAATGAAACCCTGGAAGAGAATAACAAGAGGACGATAGGCATGGTTTCAGCCAGGTCTCGGAAACTAAAACTGCATGTATATTTTTGCTATCAAAAGAAGACAGTAGATCAGGATAGTGTGCAGGAATACTTTGAGCATTAATATGGACAATATTAAAATTTTTCAGTACATCCGAGAAAGCAGAATTAAGAGATTCACTTAGAGACGGGATGCTGTGGAAACTGCTGTCACTGCTTAACCCATCGTTTGAGGATAAGGAAAAAAAGGATTCATCGAGATTGCTATGATTACTTGCCATTATAAATGAAAAATATATAGATATCTATATTACAATAATATTCAATAGTATATAAATAAAAATAAATTAATAACGAAGATAATAAAAACTTAATAGTAAAAATAATAATAATATAACACAAACAAAAAATACGCTAAAACAAACTTATTCGCATCCGCCAGTTGCAAGAAGAGATAAAACAACACTAATGCAATATCAAAAATATTATGAGAAAATAAAAACTTAAATAAGTTATTATACAATAAAAAAATTATATATATATATATATATATATATATATATATATATATATATATATATATATCATAATTATAAGGACTTTTTGAACTTTTATATACAATTAGAAGAAAAAATAAAAATAAAATATATATATGTAACGAAACAACAGGCCAAAGCCCGCCCGTCCAGTGCAATTAACAATACTTAACATGAGACTTACATAATCTGTAATCTGTATTATAGGGTGCCATGATGGTAAATGGTAATTGTCAAATGTAGTCTGTAGAAGTATAACTAGGAAGTGATTTTGGCAAAATAAAATCTATTATTGTTAAAATTAAGTAATAAGTATTACTATTTGCAAACCTTAATATAATACATTGTACAGAAAAGTAGTAAAAAAGTATAATACAAGAAAAATCATTAAAAAGAGAACAAAACACCGTATGACGATTCACTTACATATATAATGTATAACAACAATATAGACGAAATAAAGTTAACTACGTAAAATAAAATGAAAACTATCTACCTACTTCTTTAATACTCGTTTTGTACGTTGTACTGTTATTTTAGCACCTGAATTTTTTGGAACAACTACAGTGTCTTGAACAGCTTTAGGCGATGCCAGCGTTGTATGACGTATGGCTTGAAGATCAGACAGAGTCTCCACACGATAACGCTTGCCATCGGACGCTAAAACGTTAATGCAACCGTCTTTCGTCCAGCATTTCCCGACACCGTAACGTCGCCTTGCTTCCATGAACACATCGTGACGATTCTTGGTCAGGAATTCCGACTCAGTTACACCAGAGCCCTTGAGTCTAGCCTTCGCGAACCACACACTGTCACGGACCTGCGCCTCCACAAACTTTACCACAATTGGTCTGGGTTTTTCACCAATCACATGTCCTAAACGGTATGACGACGAAATACTAGCACTGGAGAAGTTAGGCAAATCCAGGTGTTCAGCAACTATGGAAGTTATTAAACCAAGTGTGTCATCCGACTTCTTCTCAGCAACACCATGAAAGAGGAGCATTTTTCGCCTCTTTCTTAATTCCATCCGATCCAATTCACGGCCTAGCAACTCTACTTGTTTTTGAAGAGAAGTTAATGCAGCCTGGATGAATAATTTAAAATTACTAAAATCGGCAGCAATGGATGTTATTGAAGGTGCTGTAGAGGTTTTGCTCAGGTCTTGTTGGAACTCATTCATTCTACTGTTAAACATTTCAGCCATTGTAGACAGGGACTCCTTGATAGCTTCCATATTTTAAAGAGTTGTTTAATTAGTGTGTTATTAAGTGAAATAATAAAGGACAAAACTTCCTGGTGGGTTCTGGAAATTACATATGCATTTATACACTTTCACTATTGTTTTATTATATTAAATTATTAATATTTGTAGAGCTTAATAAAAACTTTGTGTTCACTTATTTACGCCTACCCACGCCAACAGATTAATTACATAGATTCAATCTTATCAACTATAAATAGTACTGAGACTATTTGTAGTTGAGAATAATAATTAATTTAATTACAAATTAATTATCCAGAGTCAAGGATAAGCTAGCTAGTACAACAAGTGCACCGAGTCACGCCAGAGCCAAGACTGCCTTAGCGGTGGTCGCTCCGACTCTTTTATACACGTAGTGTTGCGTAGTGGGGGAGAATTAAATGACGCGCTCGGTGGCGTGAGCGGTGCACCCGTTGTTTACAAAATTCTAGAGGGTACGTGCGACGGCGCAGGCGCCGTCATATATATATGCAGGATTAGGCCCTATTTACTCATCGGTGTTAAAATTAAGGATGTAAATAAAACTATAATTATACTCACTTTTATATATATATTAACACAATACTCACAACTATTCTTTCGTTTTGTCTCACTTTTTACACTGACACTCCACACGTTGCGAAACAACACTTATGCACTACACAACACTTAAACACCACACCTCCACTGCACAAATACACTGTTTTATTAAATAATCACTATACAACACTTCCACTTTGAGTTGACACTTGTCTCTTTGGCGTTCAGTGAGAGACTGTCCTCTTGACAGCATATACCCCCTATTTATGCATTCACAAGCACTGCCATCTATTATTAGGTACGTGCGTGTAGTCAATACAATATCTTAATTATCGTTAAATAACAATATGAGTAACTAAATATTACTAAAAATAACAATGTTGATGACAGTCGGCCATCCGAATAGAATCGTATGACCTCATACGAGATTTAAACAAAATAACTCATTGTAAGAATCAAAGACAAAATACAAGAAAAACATAAAAACCATTCATAAGTAAACTTGATTAATTACTACATTTTAAAACAATTCTGTCCTGAATACAAGACAACAGGCCCCTTACGTCCTGAATACCAAGTAACAGGCCCCTTGTAGCCCTGAATACATGGCAACAGGCCCCTTACGTCCTGAATACCAATAACAGGCCCCTTTTAGTCCTGAATACATGGCAACAGGCCCCTTACGTCCTGAATACCAAGTAACAGGCCCCTTGTAGTCCTGAATACAAGGCAACAGGCCCCTTATGTCCTGAATACCAAGTAACAGGCCCCTTGTAGTCCTGAATACATGGCAACAGGCCCCTTACGTCCTGAATACCAAGTAACAGGCCCCTTGTAATCCTGAATACTCGAAAAAAAAATGCTCTCTGACAGTAAACATTTCAATAAACGCATTTTGACCAATAATATATTATATAAAATCACAAAATTATATTTTAAGGTAAATAACCTATAAAGATAGAAAGATTGTATAATGTATAATGATACTAAAACATTAATTTCACACAAGTCCATTACTACATAACAAAATCAATTATCTTAACAACGAAAGAGTATTTATTATATTTAATCAATATATTTAATTATATTATTTATTAACTATTTTTCGTAATTATATATTCAGACAAAATTTAAATAAAATTCATACATAAAACATTCTTAGTTCATTACTCACGAGATTCCTCATCGTCAGATTCACTGAAGTATGTCCCACTCACGTGTGGTCTATTGAAATTAAGCCATGGTTTGATTTTATCAATAGCTACGATAGTCGAGAAGCTTCTTCCTCTCTTTGAAGTCAATGGTGTGTCTTCTATGGCAAAGCGATCATGGTCTAGAATAGATGCGATTCTATAAGGTCCCTGAAACTTAGGCACAAGTTTTTTGCTCTGTCCTGTTGCAGGTACTTGGCGTTCCACTCTTACCAAATCCCCTACATTATATTTCGGAGGGATACAACGGTGCTTATCGAATGATTCCTTTTGATTTTGTTGGCATGCTTCAATATGAGTGTTAATTTCATCCCTTATATTAGCTCTGTTCTTGTCCAAATCGTGTATTATTTTACTTTCAGTGGATCCCGTAGGTCTTACCCCAAATAGAGCTTCTGCGGGAGTTCGATTTATGCCCTTATTGAAAGTATTATTCAGACCCCACTGAATATCCGGCAAGTGGTCATCCCATTTATTTTCGGATGTACCAACCGACTTGGCTGTCAATGCGTCAACAATAACTTTATTGTAACGCTCCACTTGCCCATTTGCCCTTGGGGTGGCCACAGCATTCATCACGTGCTTAACATCTTTCGCGGTGACAAATTTCTTAAATAAACTACTAGAAAAAGAAGTTCCTCTATCTGAAATGATTCTTCGTGGTACGCCGAAAATTCCGAAATATTCCTTGAGTATTCTAATGGTACTATTAGATTTAGTATTTCTCACCGGTTTTAAATAAATATACTTTGTGTAAGCATCGATTATTACTAGAATATGCATGTTGCCTCTACTGGAGCGCACAAATGGGCCGACATGATCGACATGAATGGTATCAAATGGAATGTCAATCTTCTCAATAGGATGAAGATAACCAGGCTTCTTACCTCCAGTTGCTTTGGCATAAGAACATTCAAGACAGGAAGCGACATATTTTTTTATAAAGCTTCGCATTTTTGGAAACCAATACACGGATTTAACCTTTCCCAATGTCTTATCCATAGAAAAGTGTCCTATATCATCGTGATTAATTTTTAGTATTTGCCAACGTACCCCCTTAGGTACTACCCATCTGTCACCGTCTGGAGTAATCCTAAATAATTTTTCACCCTTTAATTTAAAATTAGTTTTTATATCTATTATGTCATCTAAATTTGGATCTTTAAGTATCTGGACTTTTCTTTGAATCTCGGAATCAGCACTCTGGACGGTAGCAAGCCAACTTTCCTCAGTAACGCTCCTTACCATACAGGAAACGATCGGAGAAGAATTTGGAACCGGGTTACGACTCAAGGCGTCAACATGAGCCATAGAGACACCTGCTCTATATTCAATATTAAAAGTGTACTCTTGCATCTGTTCCCACCATCGAGCTACTCGTGGTATCATGTCTCGTTTTTGAAATGTTGCACGCAAAGAGTTGCAATCGGTTACAATTTTGAAAGTTATGCCAATAAGGTATACTCTGAATTTCCGAAGGGATGCCACCACAGCGAGAGTCTCGAGGTCGTATGAGGAGTAATTCTGTTCTTCTGGACTAGTTTGTCTACTAAAATATGCGACAGGCAAGCGTACTCTTTCCTTATTCAATTGTATTAAAATGCCAGCTACACCTACCTTGCATGCATCTGTGTGGAGCTCCGTCTCAGCGTTTGGATCGTATAGAGCTAAAGTAGGTTTTTGTGTCAATTTATTTTGAAGCTCCTTAAAAGCGGACTGTTGTTCATGCCCCCAATTCCATGACGTATCCTTTCCGAGGAGGCGTGTCAAGGGTTTAGCTATTATGGAGAATCCGGGTACGAACCGTCTAAAGAAACTTGCCAGACCTAGAAATTGCCGCACATTGTGTTGATTTTGTGGTACTGGAAACTTCGCTACAGCCTCTACTTTACTAGAACCTGGTTGTATTCCACCTTTTGACACCTGAAATCCTAAATAGTCTACATTATTACCAAAAAATATACACTTAGAAAGTTTAAGTGTCAACCCAGCATTAGAGAACAAGCTCAGAACTTTTTCCAAGCGCTTTATACCTTCTTGGAAATCCTTGGCTGGAATTATTACATCGTCCAAGTATGCAAGAGCTTCTCTGTGACGAGTTGACCCTAAAACTTGGTTCATTATACGTTGGAATGTGGAAGGGGCGTTTGCAAGACCAAAGGGCATTCTGTTAAACTCAAAATGTCCCTCTGGTGTTACAAAGCCCGTTTTGTGTTTATCACTTTCTCGTATGGGTATTTGATAGTACCCCGAAGCAAGGTCTAGAGTAGTGTAGAACTCATTTCCAGCTAATAAATCAATCTGATCATCGATCAGGGGCATAGGATAATTCTCTCTTACAGTTTTTTTATTAAGCGCCCTATAATCTATGCACAGACGGTAATCGCCAGTTTTCTTGCGCACCAGTACTACTGGGCTGGCGTATGACGATGTGGATGGGTGAATTATCCCATTGTCAAGCAGCTCTGTTATCATTTCTCTCACCACCTCCTTTTCTTTTATGGACAGTCTGTATGGTCGGTAAACTACCGGCTCATCATCATGCAGAGTTATAGACATTTCTCCAACTGTAGCCTTACCTAATTCTGCCAAACTCGCTGCGAAACAATTTCTAAAGTTGTTTAAAAGCAATAGAAGTTTCTCCTTCTCCTCAGAAGAAATATTAGGTCCGGTTTTAACCTCGTCCATTCTTATCGGTTGATATAGACCTTGAGTTACATTATTAACCGCCATCACCTTTGGATCTACAGTATCCTTATATTCTTCTGCCATATATCCTCGGGCTAATAAATAGTCCTTGTTTATAGTGATTTTCTTACCTGATGCAATACTAACCAATAGCTCTCCTTCTCCGTTATCATTAATGGAAAACAGACCTGCTAACACGGAAAAGACAGTATCTTTTATTAATCTTAATCCTCCCTCTATGTATACGTCACCTGTAACTAATGGCTCAGTATAGACACTAATAACTGATGTACCTGAAACTAAAGTTTCACATTTACAGAACAATTTAATTTTGTAATGCTTACTGGAATAATTAAAAGCCGGAAGGAGTTCAAGTTTATCGCTTGTTTTATGGACTACAATATGAGGTTGCTCTGTAAATGTTTGGCCAATCATAACTGGTACATGCATAGCTTCATCTGGTACCACAAATAGTTCTACATCAGCTTCTACTTCATCAATTTTTATCGTTACCTACTGTCTACCCAAAACATTAACAATGGAATTACCGAAACCTTTTAAAGTCGGGAGAGCATCAGTTTCGTATTGGTTATGAGATTTAATAAAATCCGATATCCTTATCATGCAACAATCGCTTCCAAAATCCAGAAACGCTTTGTAAGGAATCCCGTTGACTTCAATCGTTTTTAAATATTTTTCCCCAAGTTGTTTATCATTAGTCACGCGCAGAACGTTCTTATCCGTTGTCAATGGTCCTTTAGAATAACACTGCTCTGCGTCATGACCTACTTTCTGACACTTGCCACATTTCTTAACCGGTTGTGGACATTGTGGTACTGTATGTCCTTCTTGCTTACAATTAAAACAGCGTGGTCCCTTGCTCATTTGTTTCAATGAAGACTCCTGAGTTCTACTCATGAATTGATTCCTTTTACGCTCATTCGTGCGACTGTTCCTGGTATTTCTAAGATACGCAAGTAGTTTATCAGGATTATCATATTGAACCGCCTCTGCACCCAATCTAATTGATCGATCGTCTATGCCATGAAGAATACATTCTACAGCTCGACTACCTGTTATGCCACATCGATTCAATAAAGCAATTTTATCATAATAATAAGTTTCCAGTGAATCTCCGAATCGGGCGCGCTTGGCTAGCATATCACTAAGCATTTGCCCATAATTTTCTGTGGACGGAAATGCCGACAACAATTTAGTTTGCCATTCATCCCATGAGAAAAGAACAGAAGGTAAGCCTTCATACCAACGCTGGGCAATTCCACGTAATTTTGGTAAAGCAAAATGAACTATTTGTTTTTCAGTCCATCCATAAATAGTTGAGCATTCATTAACCTTATGTAACCACATTGTCATAGTCTGTTCTTTCCTCGAGGGATCGAATTCGGGAATGGTATTATTCATATTTACTAACTTATCTAAATTGTTATCCGTACGACCAGCATATTTAAGTGCATCGAGTAATTGCTGTAACCCACTATTAGCGAACTGAGTTGACTCACCATTGTCCAATAGTCTTCCACGATGGCTACTAGGATAATTCTGGGTGCGAACGTTTCTTCTTGACTCCCGGCTGCGTGGCGTACTGCGAGAACGACTTCGTTCCCGACTGCGTAATCGTTTTCGTTGATGGCTACGCGACCGACCTTGTCGATGGCTGGGGACACGGAGATGGTGAAGATTCCTGCTTCGAGATTCGCTGCATTGTCCGGTGCGACGCCGGTTCGGCTGCCTGATATGGAGTCGGCTCGACGATCTGCTGCGAGGCCGACTCGACGGCCTTCCACGTGATCGCTCTAGTTGTTGACTACCAGAAGGGAGCCCGTCAGGGCTACGTAACTGGCGTGACCTTACCCCTCGTGGGCATGGCCGATTGAGAATCGGGCTGCGAGCTGCACTCGACCTCATGAACTCCACTGGGCTCCGAGAGCGCTGTGCCAACCTATCCATATGGCACGATGAACGAGAACTTTCTTGAATGTCCACTGCAAAGCCCAAGATTATTACTCGCATAGTGTAGTGCTCACATTATGTAGTATCATAATACTAAACTGTTGTATTAACCCATATACATTATTATTATTATTATTTTATGAGATAAGTAGGAGGGTGAGAAAAAAAAAATTGGAAAAGGTAGGGGAAAAGAGGATAAAGTACAGTAACACGACAGTGCAGAAGTAGAGAAAATTATCACGGCAAATATAATATGAACAATTGAACATAAATAATAAACATTAAAATAAATAATGAAAATAGAGAAAAAAAAGATAAAAAAAAAAAAAAATAAATGTTAAAAGTTAAAATAGTTAAAATAGTAAAATAGTTAAAATAGTAAGTTAAAAGTTAAAATACTTACGTCCCATATAAAACACAAAAAAAATATATAAGATAATCAAATTAAATAATGTATATGTATATACCTTCACAAAAAAAAAATAATAATAATAATATAATAATAAAAAATAAAAAAAAAGTAATAATAATAATAATAAATTACATATTATTAATTTTGTGATCCCACTTCTGAAACTGCAGGATTAGGCCCTATTTACTCATCGGTGTTAAAATTAAGGATGTAAATAAAACTATAATTATACTCACTTTTATATATATATTAACACAATACTCACAACTATTCTTTCGTTTTGTCTCACTTTTTACACTGACACTCCACACGTTGCGAAACAACACTTATGCACTACACAACACTTAAACACCACACCTCCACTGCACAAATACACTGTTTTATTAAATAATCACTATACAACACTTCCACTTTGAGTTGACACTTGTCTCTTTGGCGTTCAGTGAGAGACTGTCCTCTTGACAATATATACCCCCTATTTATGCATTCACAAGCACTGCCATCTATTATTAGGTACGTGCGTGTAGTCAATACAATATCTTAATTATCGTTAAATAACAATATGAGTAACTAAATATTACTAAAAATAACAATGTTGATGACATATATAAATCGGAAGAGGAAAAATCAAAACTATTTCACATTCATCCTATGGATATAGGTGGCCGTAAATATCATAAGACTGTCATTGCAAACTGTATTGAATTAAGCGCGTACATCGTTTTGGGTAGGTAGTGCTTATAATACTATGAAATTATCTGATGCAAATAAAATTAACTTATCGTATAATATCAGTGTAATACTAGTATAAAAGGGCATGCAGGTCAAGTTATAGCGCCAAAAGGTGAAAGCTTATTAAAATTGAATATAGATGGAGTTAGTGTTAACACGTCTGTTTTAATAATGAGTAATGATCCTTAAGAAACTGAGACACAGACCGTATAAACATACAACGTTCGGAACATAGGTCTTTGGATAAAGAAGTAGATATTCCTGAACAAATTACAAAAATCACGGAAATATTGATTAGAATAGGTATAAATGTAATAAATTTACAATATTAGTCACTCATGCCCTATTCCACAAATTGTATAGGTCGTGGTTTGCCTAAAATAAATCTTGACACTGATTTAAGAGACTATAATATCATTAATTTCGATAATTTGTTACAAAATTTAGCCATGGTTTTGATGATCATACAAGGGTAGGAGAATGTGATTTAGAGATAGTATTACGTTGGAATAAATGTTCATTTAAAAAACGAGTTGAGTATCAAGGACATGTCGTAACTAGTGGTTAGATTCGTCCATCTCCTGACAAAGTAAAAGCACTTAATGAATATGCAAAACCAACGAATCTTCATGATTTAAGACGTTTCATAGGCTTGGCTAGTTATTTTCGAAAATTTAGTATATATTTTGCTAATAGGATACACTCTTTAAATGTTGCTAAAATCTAATAAAGTATGCCACTGGGGGGATGAACAATAAAAATCATTTAATGACATCTAAACTGTTCTAGTATCGGAGGCAATCCTTGCAATATTCAACCTGAATTTGAGACCGAATTACATACAGACGTGTCAGGTCATGGCGTTGGCAATATATTGTTTCAAAAACAATTAAACGGGGAATTAAAACCCATTGCTTATTTTCGTAATATAATTTGGTTGTAGAACAAAATATCATTCGTATGAGCTGGAAGCAATGGCCGTTGTTTTAAGTACCTATAAGAAAATTTCGTGTTTATCTGTTAATACTAACTTCCATAGGGAAGATAGCTGGATACTACCATCATCTTGGAATCCTGTAATAAACATTATAAAATTTAACAACACAAACAAAGATCATTCGCGCGCCGATATCCATCGCTAGTGCACGGTTCGTTGGCAGTCTATTCAAGCGTCAATAGTATC
Source organism: Brenthis daphne (assembly GCA_947093115.1). Classification (NCBI taxonomy): domain Eukaryota; kingdom Metazoa; phylum Arthropoda; class Insecta; order Lepidoptera; family Nymphalidae; genus Brenthis; species Brenthis daphne. The sequence continues at coordinate 23,975 of CAMUPN010000006.1, read as the reverse complement.
TTATCGTTTTATTTTTGTAATTCTACCCCCATGTTGAAATATTGCGATAATGGATGAATTTAACGAAAGTAACATAATTTTATTGTGTTCAAGTGATGTTGAAGAGGAGACCATATCGAATAATGATAATTGTGAGCAACTAGTGGAAAAGGAAGTATTGGCAACAAGTATGGCGGAATCCCACCCTGTGGAGAAAAGACAAAGACAAAACAGTGACGACACGGAAAATGAAAATGAAGAGTTTATTACGGTACAGAGACGGAGTAAACGCAAACATAGAAGTTCGTCTAGCAATTATGAAATATATGAAGTGTGCTCATCTTCCAAACAGGCCTTACCTAAACAAATAGGTATGGCTAAGTTAATGAAATCATTAAACATTAATAACATACCTAGTATTAAATTCAAAGGTCCTTACAAGGCATTTATAAGATTTAGTAATAAAAATGATGCTGACCAACTAATAAATTGCCAAAAATTGGTGGAATTAGAGTACAGATGTCAATCGACCAGTGAAGTTCAAATTATTTACGGTGTTGTTAAAGATGTAGACTTAGAGACGGAAGAAAAGGAAATATTGGACAATTTTTATTGTGATTCTCAAATTGTAAGCATGAGGAGGTTGCGGAGACTAAATGATAAAAATGAATGGGTTTAAGTACAACAGTTCGGTTGGGCTGTTCTACCTTACCCCCGTATATTTTAGGATACGGGTGTCAGTTTAAGGTTGAGCCATACACATTTCCAGTGTCACAATGTTCTGGGTGTTGGAAGTTCGGCCATTTGAGTAGATCTTGCCCAACGAAAAAAATCATATGCCCAAAATAGGGACAAGATCATGAAAACTGTGAGTCTAAAGATTTTATTTGTTTAAATTGCAAAGGACCCCACATGGCTCTGGATAAAAATTGTCCTATGTTTGTAAAAGAAAAGAAGATTAGGGAAATAATGTGTCAGAATAGTCTTACTTACAAAAAGGCTCTTGAATTTTACTGTCAGCATACAAGTAAGGAAGTGGAATTGACAGAAACACAAGAAATACAAAATGATTTGCATAACAGTGTCTTAGTTAATACAAATAAAATTTTAGAGACTAGATCATATAGAGATGTTTTAATTACAACAAAACAAATGCAAAGTATTGAGGAGCACGAAGATATGTCAAATGATGTAGAAGAAATCAATGATGATGATACTGAAGGTTATTCAAAGAATCCATGTAGTTCACGAGGTAATAAAAAAAAAGAGAATAGAAAAAAGAATTCAATTATAATTCAGAATGTAAATACTGACGACACTAATTATCTACACACCGAGAAGTCAGCATCCTCTAAAGAATTGAACAATAACCAGGATGTAGAGAAAGACAATTTAAATAAATTTAAAGATTTTTACAGGAAGCTGAAAGAAATTATTCTATCGAAGAGAGAATTTAAAGAAAAGATATGTGATGCATTCTACTTAGTGATAGAGGAAATTTGTATCTCATTTCCATCGTTGAGAAAAGTAGGTGAAGTGATTAAGAGAACGTTATCCTTCTTTGATGGATAATATAAGGATAAAGGATTTCTCTGTAAATATTTTACAGTGGAATTCTCAAAGCTTAAGGCCGAAACTGACAGAGTTTAAAGCTTTACTATATAGAGAAAATATACATATCGCCATAGTAAGTGAAACATGGTTACAGCAAGGCTCAAATTTAAATATTAGTCAATATTACGTTTATAGACATGATAGGGTTGACTCATATGGGGGTGTAGCAATTATTACACATAAGTCTCTTAAAACCTTTAAAAGTTCTATTAATGTTAATAATATTGGTATTGAATTAGTGCATGTTAAAATTATGAACTGTAAATTGTTGAAAAAATATAGTTTCTGTCTATTGCCCCTCTAGTGTTAATACAAGTCAAGCTAATTGGGATAGCTTATTTTCTTTATTTTCCAAGTGTACTATTAATCGCGGGAGATTTTAATGGACAACATACAAGTTGGTCTGATAAAATAGACTCTAGAGGAAATCAATTGTTCGACAGCTCACTACAGTATGGTTTTATATCTATTAACGATAAAAGCTATACCAGAGTTAAATTTGTTAACGGATTACTACAACAATCGGCACCAGATATTACTTTTTGCTCTACAGATATAGCTATGAATTTAGATTGGACAACTATTGATGAAAATTTAGGCAGCGATCATTTAATGTTAAAGTATACTCTCCGTTATAAAGATAAGTTATCGTTTACTAAAAAAAGGAACTATAAAAATGCTAATTGGATAGAATACAAAAATATATTAGAAAAAGAATTTAATGAATTTGATTTTGAAACAAATGATATTCAAATTATGTATGATAAGTTCATTCAGCGAATAAATTTAGCTGCGGATAAAGCTATACTATATATAAAGTACTGTAATAATTTAGATCGAAAATTTGTTCCCAAACCTTTTTGGAATCAAACATTATCTAAAATAGTTGCTGAGAGGAGGTTAGCACTTAAAAATCTTAGAAGAAATCCAACCCCTCATAATCTAGATATATTAGAGCAAAAAGTAACTGAGGCCCGAATGTTAATAGTTAAAGTTGAGTCTGAGAGTTGGCTTTCTTTTTGTAGTGATATCGATGAAAATACAACTGTAATGGATATGTGGCGTAAGATGCAATGGATGAAAGGCTTGAGAAGGGCTAAAATTTGTACATCAGATCAGAGAAAACAGAAATTATTAGAGTCATTGGCTCCCGACTTTGTATCGCCTAACATACCATTATTAAGATCAAAAAATGAAGCATTAGAATCTCCATTTACGTACTCCGAATTGGACAATACTTTAAAACAAAAAAATAGTTCTCCTGGAGATGACAATATCTCTTACTCGATGTTAGTTAATTTACCTAGTATTGCCAAGCGTTATTTATTAAAATTGTTCAATTTTATATTTAGCTTCAGTTATGTCCCAAAACAATGGAAGATAGTACAGATTGTAGCCATTCCTAAGTCTGGAGACGATAATGGTAAATTAAGACCTATTTCCCTTATATCATGCGTAACTAAAACATTTCACAACATGATTAATAAACGTTTGGAATGGCACTTTGAAAGAAACCATTTTTTTTCGCCAAGAACAACGGGCTTTAGAAAGGGACAATCGTGTCTAGATAACTTAACTCGCCTAATCACTCATATTCAATTAGGCTTCACAAATAATCTTCAAACTGTGGGTTGTTTCTTAGATATAGAAGGAGCTTATAACAATGTTCTTATTGAAAATATTGTAATTACCTTGGATAACTATGAAGGCGGATCTTTGATTTGCAAGTACTTGTGGCATTTTTTAAATGAAAGACATTTAAGAATAAGATGTGATAAGGATAAATCCTTTTATGAGAGATGGACAAGTAAAGGTCTGGCTCAAGGAGACCCACTATCCCCTTTGTTATTTAATGTTGTTACAATAGAAATATCTCGGTCCATTCAGAATGTTTTTTTAAGTCAATATGCTGATGATATTGTTTTATATTCTATTCTTCCAAAGATTTAAGATACTATTTTAAATTTACAAAATGCTTTATATATTTTAATTAACTTATTGGATAAATTAGGCTTACAGCTATCGGATACTAAATCTAAAATATGTGTTTTTAGTAAAGGACATTGTAAACATAATATAAATATTACTATTAATGGATTGAACTTGGAGACTGTCGAATGTATTAGATATTTAGGCTTTCATTTGGATAGGTCTCTTAGGTGGGGAGCACACATAAATGAAATATGTTCAAAAACTAAAAGGTTTTTACAATTGCTTAAGGCACTAGCCGGTCCTGGATGGGGGATACATCCACAGCATTTGCGTACAGTGTACACATCTATGATAAGAAGTAGAATGGACTATGGCTCGTTTTTATATAACAATAGTGCTAATGTTCACTTATGCAAGCTAGATAAAATACAAAACCAAGCTATGCGTATTATTGGAGGATATATTAGGTCTACTCCTATTCATGTGATGGAGAGTGACCTCTGTTTGCCACCTCTTTATATAAGAAGGCTATATCTAGCTATGAAATTTTGCTTAAAATGTCAGTCTTGGTCTGAAAATGAAACTTTAAAATGTATATCTGATTTGAGTTTATCTTTGGGTAAAAGGTATTGGAATAATAAAAAGAAGCCTTTATTAAGCGTGACATATCTGGAAACAAAAAATGAAAATGTCAGCTCATCTAGCACTTCAGAGATGTTTAATTTAGATACATGGATGTCAAATATTAATATTAAAAATGTATGCAACTCCAAATTAAAGTGTATAAAAAGATCTAAAAATAGTTACGATATTAATATATTAAGACAAGAAATTATACAGGAAATACATAATAATTATTTTGGGTGGTATTGTCTGTATACTGATGGATCTAAAGATAAAACAAACGTTGGCTGTTCTTTGTACGATCCAAATTGTAATGTTAATAAAATGTTTAAAATAACTGCTAATACATCAATAATGACTGTGGATCTTGTTGCTATTTTGGAGGCTTTACGTTATTCTAGAGATGTGTATAGAGATAACATTGTGATTTTTACAGACAGCGAAAGTGCTATACTGCATCTTATAAGTTGCGTAAGAGGAACAAGGGGAGTATCTGTAGCCTACAAAATTTTACATGAATTAACTAAAATACAATCTATCGGAAAGTCTTTAAAATTGCAATGGATTCCCTCTCACATTGGACTAACGGGAAACGAGGAGGCTGATATTCTTGCAAAACAAGCTCCTCTTGTAGGGACAGTTATAAATTTAAGACCAAATTATTCTGATTTTTTAGTTAAATATAAACAAGAATGTGTAAACCGCTTTAAAGAGTACCTTGACGAAAGATCAAAACTTAAGGGAATATGGTATAAGACTATACAAAGTGAGCCTCCTCGTATCCCGTGGTTCTGCGACTCAGGGTTGACGCGTCAACAAATTGTTATGGCTCTTAGGCTGCGTTCGGGACACGTTCCACTTAACAGATTTATGTTTCTAATGAAAAAATCTAATTCTCCAAATTGTAATTTATGCGGTGTAGAGGAAGATGTACATCATTTCTTAGTGGAATGTGTTCGTAACGCGGATAGGAGACAGGAGTTGATGCGCCGTTTTAACGTTTGCTGGAATGATGTGGGAGTTTTTCAAAGCGCACTGTCTAAACCTAACTCAGAGATAGCCAAAACTGTATATCAATTTAAGTTAAAATAAGTTATAATTAGAGGTACTAGTATTATTAGTGTATTAGTGTCTTAAGGGAACGATGGGACTGACATTTAGCTTTGTTGCTAAGAAGTCCCTAAATAAAAATAGATAAAAAAAAAAAACAAAGATAACAGACCAGTAGATGTAAACATTGAAAACGATAATAAAAATTATCTAACGCCAAAATTTAAAATTTCTTGCGAAAATTCTAAAAATATTGAAGAAATCCGTACTCCCTTACCAATGCCATTACGTAAAAATTTAAATATTCCTTTCGGTGTGCGAAATGAAAATAGTACACTGATGATTGGAAATTCCAAAGTTGAGATTTTAGACGCCAAAGATACTCATAATAATAATATGATGGCAAAAATAGGAAGAAACAGCTATGAAGTGACCCCAGGATTAGCAGAATTATTATTTCCGAGTAAACCAGATTTAACAGTGGTATCTGAGCAAGACAAATTAGTCTATAAGGATATTTTATGTAACACTTGCGCGCACAAAAGAGACTACAACCCTTTAAATAAGATAAAAGGTGATAAAGGACTTAAATGCACTAAAATCGTGAAACCACTATTTTCTGAAATTGAATTGAATACCAAGGAATCAAAACAAGGCGGTTTTATGCCAACTCTGAAAAAATACTGTAAAAATACAAATTTTGTATATTGGGATGATCCCAATGAATTAGTAGATAGATTGAAAATTTTAATCGCTTCAAAAGATGCTGGCAACACTAGTCATGACAATGAGATCATATCAATTATCGAAGAGCTAAAGGAAGCTGGCATTATTAAATAAAATATATAAAATAACGATTTGTTAACTATCTAGACTAGTTCTTTTAACACTGTTGAACATGAATGTCAACAAGTTTGGTCATCATGTGCACAAAAAATTAAAAATGGTTAATTTTGACTTAGAAAATATATTTGATGCTCAACATAAAATTATTAAGCATTTGGGTACACCTATTGTTGGTATTATTAACTTCAATTTAATATTCAAAAATCAATCTTAATTAAATAAGTAGTTGTTATGACTAATATTGGCTAAGCGTATTTAATCTGCGTAACTTTGCTATTTCTGTTCTGTTAACGTCTGTCTCTTAAAGTGTAAATATTCGGTTGTGTGATACCTTCCTAGTGTTAATTATAAAGTTCAAATATATAAAGTCTATCTAAAAGTGAAGTGTTTTGTTTCATTTAAGTCCATAACCCAATAGGTTATGGGCCCAGAGGCTTCAATATGTTAAAAGACTATTTAAAAGTGATATAACGCGATATTGAAATACCTTCATAAAAAAAAAATATGCATTTATAAACGATGGAAAATTTAAAGATAAAAAGGAACATTGCACCGTTTAACGGAGAAAAATATAGTGTATGGAAATTTCGAATACGTGCACTACTTAACGAAATGGACGTTTTAAAAGTGATTGATCAAGAACCGCCAATTATATTGTGCAAGGATTGGGAGAATAGTAATCGAATAGCGAAGAGTATTATAGTTGAATATCTTTCCGATTCATTTCTTTGTTTCGCTAAAGAAGACAGCTCAGCTCGACAAATTCTAAGCAGTCTTGATGCAATATATGAACGTAAAAGTCTTGCTACGCAACTAGCATTACGAAAGAAATTATTGGGGTTGAAATTACAGGGTGATACACCATTAATAAGACATTTTATGATTTTCGATGATTTAATAACGGAATTAATGGCAGCGGGAGCTAAGTTAGAAGAAACCGATAAAGTGTCACATTTATTACTTACACTTCCAAATACCTACGATGGTGTTATAACTGCTATAGAAACTTTATCTGAAGACAATTTAACCTTATCTTTTGTCAGAACTAGACTGTTGGATCATGAAGTAAAACTAAAGAATGAAAGTTGTGATACCAGTAAAAAGATTTTACAAATAGAAAACAAAAACGACAGTTATAAAAGAAGAAAATTTGGTAATCAAAAACCGTTAAATAATTATTATCAACAAAACAATAAAATCAATAAAAGGACGAAATCATATATTGAAAAATGTCACCATTGTGGACGAAAAGGACATATGAAGAAAGATTGTTATTATTTTAAAAGGCTGAATCAACAGAAAAAGACAAGAACAGTGCAGGCAGTTGAATTGTCTCCAGAATCGACATCACAACTAAATAATTCTTCTGGATTTGCATTTATGATTAAACAACAATTTTTAGGACAAAATGTGCAAGAAAATGAGTTAATATTTTTACTAGACTCGGGAGCATCAGATCACATCATTAACAGGGATGATCTTTTCATTAAATATACTAATTTACAAACACCTGTCAAATTATCTGTTGCTAAACACAATCAATTTATTTCAGCTACTAAGCGAGGAAGTATTAACGTTATAAGCGACATGGATGTTCAAGGGGTTTTGGAGGATGTACTCTTCTGCCCAGAAGTCCCGTACAATTTATTATCCGTTTCGAAGATACAACGAGCTGGAATGACGGTGATCTTTGATCAAGGAGGTGCCCAAATACTCAAGGATGGAAAAACCATAATACGAGGTAAGCGTATGAACAACTTAATTGCTATAGAATTTAGAATACCTAACATTTGTCAATCTGTTTCACAATTGCGTAACAGTAAAAATACTTATGAATTATGGCATCAACGTTTAGGCCATATTAGTAAAAATATTTTTTTTAAATTAAAGAATAATAATATTGTTGATGACATAAATCTAATAGAATCTATAATTCCTAGTGATAGCTTGTGTGAGGCTTGTATTAACGGAAAACAAACACGGTTGTCATTTAATAAGGTTAAGGATAAAAATTATGTTGATCGACCATTATTCATAGTTCATACGGATGTCTGTGGGCCTATCACTCCTACTACTCTTAACAACAAAAATTATTTCGTATTATTTGTTGATCAATTTACTCATTATTGTGTTACGTACCTCATAACATATAAATCAGATGTATTTTCAGTTTTCAAAGATTTTCTTGCGAAAAGTGAAGCGAAGTTTAATTGTAAATTAGTTAATCTTTATAGTGATAACGGTAGGGAGTATTTATCTACTGAAATGAAAAATTTTTGTATTGAAAAAGGGATTACTTACCATTTAACTGTACCAGGAACCCCACAGCAGAATGGTGTTTCAGAAAGAATGGTTAGAACTATAACTGAAAAGGCTCGTACTATATTAAATGGTGCTAAATTAGATAAAGTTTTTTGGGGTGATGCAGTTTTAACTGCCGTTTATTTAATTATTATAACACCGACTAAAGCTTTAAAAGTCTCTCAAACACCATTCGAGCTATGGCATAATAGGAAACCTAGTATAAAATATTTAAAAGTTTTTGGTTCTACTGTATATGTCCACAATAAAACCAGTACGTCAAAATTTGATGAAAAGTCTTGGAAAGGAATACTGGTGGGCTATGAACCAAATGGGTATAGAGTGTGGAATGTAGAATGCGAAAAATATGTTATAGTAAGGGATGTTATTATTGATGAGACAACTATCATGCAAACCAGGCCCGTCTTAAAGCCTGAAAGGAATAATATTGAATATTCCTATAATAAAACTGATGCATCTAAATCAGTGTCATTTAAGTCTCAGGAGCCTAGTAGCTCTAAATCAGATACTGATAAATCTGATGTTATAAATAAATAAAATAAATAATAAATAAATATGTTGGGACATCAACACACTACCATCGAGTTCCATGGTAAGCTACGAGGCCTGTGTTATGGATACCAGATAGTTGATACACTACATATTAAAAGGAAATGCTCAGAGAGAAACACTTTTCAACACAAACTATTTATTTTAATATTCAATCACAATTTTGACATAATAACCACTCACATGAGAAAAATATGAATAACTGTGCCTCAATAGGTAACGACACATTTTTAAATACTATTCTGTAGACCCCACTCTTTAACGTTGACGGCGCACAAATTTCAAACTACCTTACAGTCGGCCTTCCTGATTCTGCTGTGCGATCCGCGCAGCTCGTCGTATGGATAACGCACTATCGATGAAGATTACTTTTAGCCATACACATACACGAAGAGCCGTCTTAATGGCTTTAATAAAATGTCTTCCCAGTGACTGGAATGATTCAGCAGTGCTAATGGCTAGTAAGCCTGAGTCTTCTTAATGACTAATAATACTCAAGTCTCATTAATGACGAAAGTCAGTCTTCTTAATGACTGCTAGAACTCTGTCTTCTTAAAGACAGGTGGAATTCAGTCTTCTTAAAGACTGGTAAAACTCGGTCTTCTTAATGACCGGTAAAAATTAGCCTTCTTAATGGCTATGAGAAGTCCTGAGACTCCTTTAATTTTATTTTATATTAACAATGTCCTTCGGGTATGCTAAAGAAATCGTTAGTCTTATTAAAAACTTTTAAAAAAGTTTTACCCTGTATCATATCGTTTTCACAAGTTGAAATGATACATTCAGCACGCGGAGTGTTATGTTCCGTATTATTTATCAAAACAGAATCAAAAATCGGTTGTAAACATGATACTACAATTTTATTAACACCGGGTTGTAAAACGACAGTTTCATCGGTCACGAGTCTAATGCGATCTGCTGTTTCATGTATGTTCGGTAATTCGGTTAAAATATTTGCGTTGTAAATTTTTAATGATGTAGGAGTTTTAATCACGTAAACATTTGGATATTCCGTAAAAGGTTGCCCGATAATAACACCAATGTCCTGAGCAATGTCAGGAACAATGTAAGCCTTTGTTTCACAAACGGCTTCATCAACATTAACATTTACTACAACCTCGCCAATTGGTGTTATCTTTGAGCCTCCGAAACCTCTTATAACGATATTACGCGTACAAGTATAAAAATCTAAATTTAATTCCTTACAAACTGTTTCATTTATTGTATTACACGTACTACCAAAATCGATAAAGGCTGAAGTTTGCTTATTGTTAATTTTTATCTGCATATAATATTTTGAACTACCCGATATATCTTTAATTACGCGAACAGCTTGTTGGGTTTTATTAGATTTATTATTTTCATTATTTGCATTACGATTATTTAATTTAAGACACTCATCCTTAATATGACCATTTTTACCACAGTAACTGCATTTTTTATTTTTTGTATAACAATCTTTTTCAGTATGACCACGTTTATTGCAAAAGGAACACAATAAATTAAATTTACTACTATGACCCAATTTATTTTTACATTTTGCTGCAATATGACCACGCATTTGACATATATTACATTTTATTTTGTTTTCATAATTTATTATTTTTTTATTACGATCTATTACTAATGGATGTGCAAATGATGACAAATATCTTAATAACGATGATGAGTCACGACAACTGGCTGATATTGCCCCAACTTCTATAAGATCATTGCCAATTGTTCCTACGATAGCTTCTATTATCAAACTTTCAGGTATACCACACGCATTACCTAAAGCTAACTTATCATAATAAAATTGCAAATAATCCTGTTCGGGTCGTCTAACTACATTTACCAAATCACGTAACATATTTAATTTACTACGGTTGGAAGGAAAAGCCGTTAATAGTCGTATTTTCCATTCGTTCCAATTTAAATTTAAGTCACTCAATTGATCATACCACTGACGGGCATAACCTTTCAATTTTGATGTACAATTAAATATTATCGTTTTTTCATCCCAACCGTACATGTTAGATAAACCTTCTATTTTTCTAATCCACTGTTCCATTGTAATCATTGACATTTGAGGGTCGAATTCGGGTAACGGATCATTCCGACCCACATATCTTACTACCGGGGAGCAGGATGGTTGTATTAATAAATTATCAGTACTTGGCATACCTGATAATGCTTCTTTGTTGCTTGATGGCGTAGCACCTACCGCATAATGTGGAGCGTAAGATAGAGGTTCCACCATGTGCCCTTGTTCCAAAGTAGGGCCTGGTTGTACTGACTGTGTCCTTACCAGAGGCACTGGAGCCTCGGTAAGGAACGGTGGAGCCATGGGCGGGATTGTGGAAATTCCAGCCACAGCCGGTCCCGCCGTGGCGGCAGTTGTAGGTGGCCCCTCACAGACCGACACACAACGCGGAGACTCGTTCGATATCAACGGGACATCAGATTCACGAGCGATAACAACTGAACGCAAAACAGGATTGTTCACTAAATTCACTTCATCACTTACACATGACTCACTACTCATATGACGCGTATCTCGGTATTTTATTAATTCTCGTTCTAGTGCATCTAACCTATTTGTTAATTTTTGTTTTTCCACTGCTTTTAATAACTTTCGACGCAATCGAGATTCACGGTCTTTATCTTTTTTATGACGCCCCATTATTTAAAACACACTCACAGTAAAATACGTTAAACTCAATGAAAATAACAACGGCAGTAATAAGTCACTTGTTATAATAACTTCGATCTTGTGGGCAATAGTTCATCTCACTTCTGAGCTAAAAGGAAATGCTCAGAGAGAAACACTTTTCAACACAAACTATTTATTTTAATATTCAATCACAATTTTGACATAATAACCACTCACATGAGAAAAATATGAATAACTGTGCCTCAATAGGTAACGACACATTTTTAAATACTATTCTGTAGACCCCACTCTTTAACGTTGACGGCGCACAAATTTCAAACTACCTTACAATATATATATAATTTTAAATACATAAATATTATAAATATAAACACCCATGACTGGAGTACAAACATTCGTGCTCATCACACAAATGAATACCCCCAGCGGGACTCGAACCCGCGACCGCTGGCACAGCAAGCAGGGTTACAACAAACTGAGCCAAACGTGTCGTCATACGTATAAGTAACAGTCCCACAAAATTTCGCAAAATAAGTGATGATAATTTAACTTCACAATTAGATAGCAATCTTAACCAAAATACTGATAGTATAGTTGAACTTAGGAGGAGTGATAGATTAAAAAGCAAACACCCAATTTGTTATGATGAAACTGATAATGATTATTTAATGTATGCTCAATTCTTATGTAATATACCAAATTCCTATAATGAAATAAAATCTCATCCTGACAGAACATTATGGGAAAATGCAATTCAAGATGAAATAAAATCACTTTTAATCAATAAAACTTGGACGTTAGTTCCAAAACCAAAAGACAAAAGTATTATAGATTGCAAATGGGTTTTTAATATAAAAAATGATGAATTCGGAAAACCCATAAGGTACAAAGCCCGTTTAGTTGCCAGAGGATTCAATCAACAATATCTATGTGATTATAATGAAACCTTTGCACCGGTTGCAAGAATAGCTAGCTTTAGGTTTATTGTTGCCTTTGCTAACCAATTTAATTTGTTAATTCACCACTTAGACGTAAAAACAGCATTTTTAAATGGTAACTTAAATGAGGAAGTTTATATGAAAGTACCTGAAGGTATAGTAAGTAACAATAACTATGTGTGTAAATTAAACAAAGCATTGTACGGATTGAAACAAGCAGCTAGATGTTGGTTTGAAGTTTTTGAACAGGTGCTAAAAGAAAAAAAATTTCAAAATTCGTCAGTTGATAGGTGTATATATATTTTAAATAATGGTAATGTGAGTAAAAATGTTTATTTAGTATTGTATGTTGATGATGTAGCAATAGCTTGTGGTGATATTAACATACTGAATGAAATAAAAAGTTATTTAATGAAAAGATTTCAAATGACTGATTTGCAACAAATTAAATTATTTCTTGGTATTAAAGTCACCAGGCACCACAACAATATAATAACTTTAGATCAGAGTTCTTATATTAAATTTATTTTAAATAAATTTAATATGCAAGATTGTAAGCCTATAAGTACACCTTTAGAAACTAAAGTAAATTATGAAGCGCTACAATCAGAGGACACTTATAATGCACCATGTAGAAGTCTTGTGGGCAACTTAATGTATCTCATGTTATGTACTCGTCCTGATCTAAGTACATGTGTTAATATATTAAGTAGATATACTAATAAAAATAATAAAGAATTGTGGAAGTGTCTAAAAAGAGTACTAAGATACTTATAAGGCACAATTAATTTAAAATTAACTTACCGAAAGTCTAGTGACTATGATAATATATTAAGTGGATATGTAGATTCTGATTGGGGTGGTAGTGATAATAGTGATAGAAAAAGCACTACGGGTTACTTGTTTAAGTTATTTCAACAGTGTACAATTACTTGGAATACAAAGAGGCAAGCATCTGTAGCAGCTTCTTCTACCGAAGCTGAATATATGGCTTTGTATGAAGCTGTTAAAGAGGCGTTATGGCTTAAGTCTCTAGCCACAAGTATTAATTTATGTATTACAAAACCCATAGCAATTTATGAAGATAATAATGGGTGTATTAGTATTGCCAGTAATCCAAGTAATCATAAACGATCAAAACATATTGATATAAAATACCATTTTTCTAGGGAACAGATTGAAAGAAATATAATAAAATTAAATTATATTCCAACAGATCACCAATTAGCAGATGCACTGACTAAGCCACTTCCAGCAGTTGCCTTTCAACAATTAAGGTTGAATATGGGTTTAGAATAACCATTATATTTTTGTTTTTTTATATTTACAAATTGTTAACTAATTTTACATATGTTGTCTTTGTAATTAATATTTTTTCTTTGTGATTGTGGTCTGGTCAGGTTTTCCTGGGTTTTCCTGGCCCTTAGCAACAAATGTTGGACCATAATGATTTTAGTACTCCCAGGGAAGCATTAGGAAGGTTTCTATGATCTTATATGTAAATAATATGTTACCGATTAATTTTTGAGGGGGCGTGTTGGTATTATTAACTTCAATTTAATATTCAAAAATTAATCTTAATTAAATAAGTAGTTGTTATGACTAATATTGGCTAAGCGTATTTAATCTGCGTAACTTTGCTATTTCTGTTCTGTTAACGTCTGTCTCTTAAAGTGTAAATATTCGGTTGTGTGATACCTTCCTAGTGTTAATTATAAAGTTCAAATATATAAAGTCTATCTAAAAGTGAAGTGTTTTGTTTCATTTAAGTCCATAACCCAATACCTATAGACTCAAATGATTGTGCCACTAAGCTGTACGTCGACAAAATCATAGATGAGAAATTCGCAAGATTGAAATCAGTCGAGCAAGCATTGTTACAATTAAATTCAGAAATAAACAGTGTCAAAAAAAGTATAGATTCTATAAGTCGTAAATTTAAAAAATGAGCAAAGATAGTGTTGTTAATGAAATTCATAAAAATGTAAGAAAAAATTTTCCTCGAAGACATGTTATACTTAAAGACATTGATGATGTATGGCATGCCGATTTAATTGATATGCAATCATTCTCAAAAGACAATTCGTGTTATAAATACATCCTAACAGTCATTGATGCTTTCTCAAAGTATGCTTGGGCATATTTCCTTTGAAATATAAAAATAAAGAAACTGTGACTGCAGCTTTTAGTAAGTTACTAAAACAAGGTCGTGCTCCCAAAAATCTGCAAACTGATTTAGGTACCGGATTTTATAATAGTTATTTCAAAAAAACTATTAAAAAAATACGGTATAAATCATTACTCAACTTATTCCACCAAGAAGGCTTCAATAGTGGAAAGATTTATAAGAACATTGAAAAGTAAAATTTACAAACAATTTAGCTTGCAAGGCAGTTACAAATATAATAGTGGAACCCTTGACTCCATCATGAAAAAATATAACTCCACACGTCATAGAACAATCGGTATAGCTCCAGATGAAGTTAATGAAAATAATAAAAATAAAATACTTGAAAGATACAGATCATTACAACTGTCATCGCCAACACAGAAACGTTCGAAATTCAAAATTGGATTATGTTCGAATAAACAAATATAAAGGAACTTTTGAAAAAGGATATACTCCCAACTGGTCAAATGAAATTTTTAATATAGCTCAGATTCAAAATACTCGACCTATTAGTTACCTTCTTAAAGATTCAAGACACCGACCTATATTAGGATCATTCTATACTGAAGAATTGCAAAAAACACAACGTCCTAACATATATCTTATTGAAAAGGTTCTAAAAAGAAAAGGAAATGAGTTATATGTCAAATGGTTGGGTCTGCCGTCTACCCCCCCAACGTGCGTTCACCTTGTCGTGGTGGGGGGGCACAGTAGTGCCCGGCAATCCAACCGGGCGCGAAGCTAAGAAACGCACAGGGAGGTTGCCCACTTCGGTGGGCGGTGGGAGGTGGCCCTCTTCGGAGGGTAGTGTACCATGCGGGTTGCTCCTGGTACTTCTCTGATAGCAGAGTGGACTGTGGAGCAACCCCATGGTTGTGGTGGTCTGTTGTGGTTCGGCAGACCTGCCGTCGGGGCGTCGTAGTTGAATGCGTAAACGATCCTGCGACGCCCCATTAAGATGGAGGAAGGTTTTGTTGGGTTTTAGTGGGTAGTACTGGCTGTATTACGCCGGTGAGTCCCACACGTCGTGCGTAAATGCATTTCCCAACGTTAAAAAAAAAAAAGGGTCTGCCGTCTAGTGAAAATAGTTGGATAGACAAAGTAAATGTTGTATACACACTTATTCAATTAATAATTTTTAGTCTCTTATTGTCAACGGTGCAGGACAGAGTTATTTTTATTAAAATGGAGAAGCAGAAGTCGACTAAGCGTAAAATGAAATCGAGAAATAAATCTTATTCTTCGAAAACGAGTAATTCTGGTGCAGGTTTAAAGAAAAGTTTTAAAAAAATGATGTCCGCCGCAAATAAGCATATTCATAAACTAAAACCTAAATGCAAGAAAGCAGCAATTGAATTAGCTATTGCCGCGGCTAAGAAACTCCTTAGTGACTCAACAGTTAATATACCACGTGTAATACCTATACCAAAGACAGGTGGTGTTTTGCCATTAATTCCAATATTTGCAGGATTGTCTGCTGCTGGTAGCTTAGCAGGTGGTGCTGCTAGTATTGTAAAAGCAGTTAATGCTATTAAATTAATGAAAAAAAAATTTCAAGAACTAAAAAGGCATAACGAAAAAATGGAAACATTGTGTATCGGAAAAGGATTATTTATTAAACCCTATGGTGATTGTTTAGGAATATATACAAAGAAGGAAAAAAACTGATTCGGCGGCTACCTAATCGTGCTCTAAGTAACATTGATATTTTAAAGATTTCTAAAAATATTCCTCATTTTAGAGGTGTATTCATGAGAAATGAATTGCCACAACATCCATTTAAAAAAGAGTGTGGTATAATTAACCTAGATAGTTCTCAAATCCTGGAACGCATTGGGTAGCCTATGCAAAGATAAATAATTACATTGAATATTTTGATAGCTATGGCGATTTAAAACCACCAAAAGAATTCGTTAAGTATGTGGGATCGAAAATTAATTATAATTACAATAATTATCAAGGATTTAACTCTTTTAACTGCGGCCATCTTTGTATCAAATATGTAAGTGACAGGTTATATATCTCAAACCTTTTGTGCCTTATTATCTAGTATCTCGATTTGAATGGTTCTAAATTTGTATGGTTCTAGTTTTATGGTTCTATATTTTATGGTTTTGGTTTTGCTGTAAGGAAAAAAGTAATAAGCTAGCTGCAGAGAAAACATGAGAATTAGTAATTTTATTGTTATATAATATAGCAGGTTACAACACGTATATGACCAAAAAAATTCTACATAACTTCTGTCACAATTATTATTTTTCATTCGTTGGGTATAAAATAGGCTGAATGTGTTTTAGTTCATCCTTACTATCCCTTATTAATTTAGTAAGTGATTTCCATACCGCCGACTGGTAATTAGTGGCAAGTTTTAACGTGCAAATTGCGTGTTTCCAGCGTTCGGTTGCAGGAATCTTCTCTACTTCGTCAGCGTTGTATACACGAAACTCGAAAAAATAATTTCCTCGTTTAGAGGGATCGGATTGAGTTGTATAACCCGACGCGACGCGCTGACTTAGGAAACTTCTTAATTTCTCAGCGCGCAGGGGTTTGCTTTCCTCCTGAAAATTGTAAAAAGTTCAATTTAGTGTCATGTAAAAAAAAATTCAATTTAAAAAAAGTTTTTTACACTACGACATACAACATTAAAGCACTTTAGTTAAGTTTGCGATTTTAATATTTTTTTATTATTAAAAGTACAAGTACAATTCCGACGTCTATCTTCAAAACTCATTATCAGATCATGATGAAATTTTTATCAGGTAGGTATACTCTTTAGCCTTCCTTAACGTAAATCCATTGATATATAATCTTAACACCTTTTCTTTCTCCTAAACCATAAAGTGGCATATAACAGCTAAGTGTGAAAGAATGCTTGAATATTTAATTAAAAAATATCCATACTAAGAATACCAAATAAAACCTCCTTGTTAAGAGCAATTTCGTCGAAAACTTTAAATTAAAAATAAAATCTCTACTAATTTTATAAATGTTTTGTTTGTTGGGCTGCCCTTCAACCACGTCTCAACATAGCCACGGATCGAGATGATTTTGTGATTAAATATAATTGAACATGGAGATTATAATAGTCTATTTTTTATCATGGGAAAACAAATACTTATTGGGAATTGTGAAAAACCTAACTCAATGGGAGCGGAGTCGGAGGTAAAAAATAAAGTTGACAACTTACCTCGGATTCTAAAAAAGTTTTTCTTCGTTTAACAGTAGGTGTGGTCGGAGGCGTCTCGACTTCTGAGTCTGATCAACTCGAAAAAAGATTTTTTGGGGCAGAAGTTAATTCTTTTTTCTTGGTCGGTTTCTTCTCGCCTCGCCTCGCCTCGCGCTTCTTCTTTTCACTCTTTGACTTCGACGTAGTTGGCGGCGGTGCTAAGGCCTCGGAATCCTCGTCTTCGCAAAACGGATTGAATGATGAAGAGGCCCTGAAATAATATAAATAATGTTAGTTAACATGTTAGACAAACTTTAATGTTTAATTAATAAGTAATGAAAAATCAAAGAGTATTCTACGTAAGCCTATTTCAACACAAATAAAAGTGTTTAATTATAAATGTTAGAACTTTAAATAAATAATACTAGTTAATATATTATGGATATTATAATAGTAAAAATAGTTAGGTACTTACTTACTTTATTTCGGATGTAAATATCATTATGTTTTAGAATATGTTTAAGATGACATTTGTAGTTCTCGTAAGGTACGATTCCCTCGCGCCATAATATCTTTCTGTTCCTTTCAAGCCAATTAACCTGTTTTTTTTCTGTCTCTGTAAGACATACATAAGAATATGGTGGTTTAATATTAACAAAACTTGAACTCGATCATTATACAGCATAGCAATTTCTTTAGGCAGAAAGTAATTCTGATCGTCTTTAAATCCTTGAACATCTACAATAATTTTCATGATAGTTTTCGGACTATATTACTCAGCGGCCTATACTCTACAAGACGATCGTTAATGATTAAACAGTAAGCGCTAGTATTGCTTGGAATTTCCTGCGACGTTTCAATTTCCAGACGAACATCAACTGAACCAGTTTTTAAATTTTCGCTTTGTCTGGAGCAGTCTATTACAAATAAAGGTGCTCTTTCTTTAAATGTATGCAGATCGAGCAACGGATCAATAGGAAGGTTATAAAACGACTGACGAAACTTAGCATACATGTCATATAATATACTATATTTATTTTCATCAAACTTGAGATTTAAAGCATCATACGGATAATAGTGAGAATTTAAAAATAATGTAACATTTGTTAGAGTACAATGATCGAATATTGTACTGTCTTTGTTTTTGATGTTCTTTCTATTAGTTTGCAAACCAAATATAACATATCGAGGTTTTTCTAATTGAGAGGCTGTCTTTAACGCCCATGAATGTTTCGTAGTTTTTGGCAGTAGCGGATATTCATATAAATCCCAATTTCTAAATGCTATTTGTATTGCGTTATCTTTCTCTAACTTCTTTAGAAGTATTAATCTTTGCTGGTCTGATACTTTAATATGAGGCACTCGCCACTGAATTCTTTGTATATCGATGTCTACAATATCATCGTTACCCATGACAACGCTATTTATGTTAGTGCTGCTTCTAATAAGTATGAGTTCATGTTTACAGTTAATTATTATTTTATTGTAATCTTCTGCAAAACCTTAAATTTTATTCAAGGGTATCAAAGCATTAAAATTTACATTCTGATTTTTGAATCCGTCTAAATTCCAACCCCACATAGCAGCTGCTTTACTGTCACCGCTATTCATTGAAATGAAAGACTTTATTGTTGAAGTAATTCCAACATTTCGAATACGATCGATTTCAACACCATTAATTTCATATCGGATGTCTTGGAAAAGAAATGCAATTGCATTATTACTGAAGTCAACACTTTTTTTCTGAATCTTGCCAGCTTGATCTTTATGAGTCACTGAAATGTTTCCTTCGATGTAAATGGAACTAGCTGATGGTAACACGTAAATATCTTGCTGGTGAATAGGTATCCGAATTTCATCATTTTCATTGAAACTATTATTGTATGGATTATATGTATGAATCTCATAACTCTCGATAGAGTTATCGAATTCAGGTAAATTGTTGATTTGAAGGAGACTCATACTTTAAAGCCGAGGGTCTTAAGAAATTGTTTATTACTCCGATTAATTTTTTTATATACTCGCACACGTCTACTTTGTTTAACAGTGCCCTTAGTAATAGGTTTCTTAATTGTAGGTTTGTTCTCTTTATAATTATTACTTTTGAAAAATACTATCATTTTGATTTTTTCAAATGAAGACGCAGGACAATAGTTTCACCTCTAAAATTTATATAATTGCCTTTCAAATACAAATTTTTTATTGTAATTGATGAAATTATTATTTTTTGAACAGGAAAATATATCACATTATTTGGAGATTCTATAAATCTATGACTAGGTGGAATGTTTGGCACAAACTCATAAATAATATGTGAAGGAAAACCATTAGTGTACGAACTTTGCACTAAATTACATTCGATTCTTACGACAGACACTGGTAGAATGTTCACAGATGCTGTTGATTCATGCCATTTATTTGCTTCTAATTTTTTGCTTAAAAACCCCAGCATAGGCCCAATACTATTTTCCGAATCAAAGTTTAAAGTTTCCGTACAGTACAATGAACAAGTCAATGTGTTGATATTAGATTTTATTTGTAATTCACAATTTTTAACTCTTTCTTTTAGGTATTCATATAAATCTTGTAAATCGTAAGCGCCCGGTGGGATAAGAATTCTTTTTTTATCTTCTCCATATTCAAAAACATTATTAGTATAGTCCACATTTGGAATCGAATTAAATGCAGAAAAATATACTAAGCCACACTCATATTCGTCTTCCAAAATAAGAGGAGGGTTATAATTTGATTCTATAATAGATTCATTACCCACAATAGTTAGTGTAACAGACATAATGGATGACTGATCTTTTATTTTATTGCATTAACTATTTATTTGCTACTTTCTTCCAGAATTTCATTAGAAATTTGATACAAAGATGGCCGCAGTTAAAAGAGTTAAATCCTTGATAATTATTGTAATTATAATTAATTTTCGATCCCACATACTTAACGAATTCTTTTGGTGGTTTTAAATCGCCATAGCTGTCAAAATATTCAATGTAATTATTTATCTTTGCATAGGCTACCCAATGCGTTCCAGGATTTTGAGAACTATCTAGGTTAATTATACCACACTCTTTTTTAAATGGATGTTGTGGCAATTCATTTCTCATGAATACACTTCTAAAATGAGGAATATTTTTAGAAATCTTTAAAATATCAATGTTACTTAGAGCACGATTAGGTAGCCGCCGAATCAGTTTTTTTCCTTCTTTGTATATATTCCTAAACCATCACCATAGGGTTTAATAAATAATCCTTTTCCGATACACAATGTTGTTGTTTTTTTTTTAATCTATTTTTATTTAGGGACTTCTTAGCAACAAAGCTAAATGTCAGTCCCATCGTTCCCTTAAGACATGTATACCACTAATAATACTAGTACCTCTAATTATAACTTATTTTAACTTAAATTGATATACAGTTTTGGCTATCTCTGAGTTAGGTTTAGACAGTGCGCTTTGAAAAACTCCCACATCATTCCAGCAAACGTTAAAACGGCGCATCAACTCCTGTCTCCTATCCGCGTTACGAACACATTCCACTAAGAAATGATGTACATCTTCCTCTACACCGCATAAATTACAATTTGGAGAATTAGATTTTTTCATTAGAAACATAAATCTGTTAAGTGGAACGTGTCCCGAACGCAGCCTAAGAGCCATAACAATTTGTTGACGCGTCAACCCTGAGTCGCAGAACCACGGGATACGAGGAGGCTCACTTTGTATAGTCTTATACGATATTCCCTTAAGTTTTGATCTTTCGTCAAGGTACTCTTTAAAGCGGTTTACACATTCTTGTTTATATTTAACTAAAAAATCAGAATAATTTGGTCTTAAATTTATAACTGTCCCTACGAGAGGAGCTTGTTTTGCAAGAATATCAGCCTCCTCGTTTCCCGTTAGTCCAATGTGAGAGGGAATCCATTGCAATTTTAAAGACTTTCCGATAGATTGTATTTTAGTTAATTCATGTAAAATTTTGTAGTCATTATTGATGTATTAGCAGTTATTTTAAACATTTTATTAACATTACAATTTGGATCGTACAAAGAACAGCCAACGTTTGTTTTATCTTTAGATCCATCAGTATACAGACAATACCACCCAAAATAATTATTATGTATTTCCTGTATAATTTCTTGTCTTAATATATTAATATCGTAACTATTTTTAAAACTTTTTATACACTTTAATTTGGAGTTGCATACATTTTTAATATTAATATTTGACATCCATGTATCTAAATTAAACATCTCTGAAGTGCTAGATGAGCTGACATTTTCATTTTTTGTTTCCAGATATGTAACGCTTAATAAAGGCTTCTTTTTATTATTCCAATACCTTTTACCCAAAGATAAACTCAAATCAGATATACATTTTAAAGTTTCATTTTCAGACCAAGACTGACATTTTAAGTCATCCCAATATACAAAATTTGTATTTTTACAGTATTTTTTCAGAGTTGGCATAAAACCGCCTTGTTTTGATTCCTTGGTATTCAATTCAATTTCAGAAAATAGTGGTTTCACGATTTTAGTTATTTGAGTCCTTTATCACCTTTTATCTGATTTAAAGGGTTGTAGTCTCTTTTGTGCGCGCAAGTGTTACATAAAATATCCTTATAGACTAATTTGTCTTGCTCAGATACCACTGTTAAATCTGGTTTACTCTGAAATAATAATTCTGCTAATCCTGGGGTCACTTCATAGCTGTTTCTTCCTATTTTTGCCATCATATTATTATTATGAGTATCTTTGGCGTCTAAAAACTCAACTTTGGAATTTCCAATCATCAGTGTACTATTTTCATTTCGCACACCGAAAGGAATATTTAAATTTTTACGTACTGGCATTGGTGAGGGAGTACGGATTTCTTCAATATTTTTAGAATTTTCGCAAGAAATTTTAAATTTTGGCGTTAGATAATTTTTATTATCGTTTTCAATGTTTTCAGTTTTAACATTGGATGAAGGAGAAAATAAATCTGTTAAATCATGGATCTAATGGATCAGTTATAGATTTGAAAAGTTTGCATCGTTTTATTTCTAAATCATCTTCTTCTTCTCGCATTTTTTTTGCTTTCTTTTTAATAGTTTCAATTGACTTAATTAATTGATTCTTTACATTTGCTTCCATATTTACTAAAAATAGGTATTATCTTTGCCAATGCTACATTCAACTGACCAAATTTGCCTAGTGAGTGGTTTATAATAAATTTTGTTAGTCGAATTTTGCGAATATGTCGAATGTTTTTCTGTATCGACCGTTATTTAATTCACTATCTTTGTTGATTAACAAAAACATAAATGGATCTATAGGAATAGATTATAGGAAGGAGTAGAAATTACGCAACGAAGAATAGAGAGAGCGAGCGCGTGCGCGACCTCCCGGCGTAGCTATCGGTAAACGACTGGCGGACGGGGAAAAAAACGATCTCGCACGATCAAACGCGATGCGCGCCCGAGTGCAGCGTTGGCTGCATAACGGTATTTTTACCCGACTACTCATGATCTGAGGTATTGCGTTTGAATTGCCGCTACATCAGCCCCCCCGGAGACCGTTAAGGTCGAAAAAAATCTGTAAATCGTACTCGTCTTCCTGATCGAGTTCGACGATCTCGATATTCCTATACGAGCATGTCTCGGGTACTTTCTGTGCTTCATCCTCAGGCGGAGCTAGGTCGCTAAGCAGATACGCTGGTTTCAACCTGTCAGTTGAAACGGTGGTAGGTTTCCCTCGAATATCTATCTTGAAGGACTTGTCTCCACGTTCGATGACGTAAAGGGTCCAGCGTAAGGTGCTTGCAAAGGCTTTCGAATAAAATCTTGCCGTAAGAAGACCTGTGGCGCAGATTTTAGATCCTTGCTGATGAACACGGGTGCTGTTCCATGGTGAACTACTTGTGTGGGCTTCAACTTCCGTATGTTATGCCTCAACCGGGGAAAGAAAATCGGTGTGAGTCCGTTGACTTCTAGCGGGAGAGCTATCGAGATCGAAAAATGCAGCTCAGGTAAAACGTAGGGTTTTCTTTATCCGTAGACGAGGTGCTTCGGCTGACGATGAGTTTTAATGTCCTTCTCTGTCTTCTTTCCAAGCTGAACGTATTCCGAGGAGTACTAATG